>OX422219.1:1910183-2510183 GCA_949130495.1 Sambucus nigra | reverse complement strand
ATGTATATGATAGAGAATCGTATTGCGATCGGGTGTATTCGTGTGCCGAACAATGTAGTACGTCAGGCGAAGACAGTTGGGTGAACAGCAGGAGGCAAATATATATTGAGGTTAATTGATTTATTTAAAGAAGGATGACCATAGTTGAAGTCACCGATATTATGGCATGGAAGTCCTGGATGATATAGAAGGCTAAGGCGCGACTTCAGACTTGCGGGTACAGCTATAGTAGGAATGAGGTCAAATTAGACACATCCAACAAGGTTGGAATGGGAGAGAAAGAGTTAGGTGTAACATTGAAGAGAACCAGCAGTAGCAATACTCAAAAGGCGAAGACGGCATGTGCTAGCCAAACGAACGCAATGTATCCAAAGGCTTGGACTTGTGTCGGAGTATGGCCAATCGAGAGTGAAAATTTGAGGAAAATTTTTCTTGTCTCGTGAGAGCGGAGTTTCAATGGGTAGAAACAATCACCACACTTATAAGTGGAATGTGACGTCGAGAGACGGCGTACACGGATGGTTTGACCATAAGTTCCTTGATCATATGTTTAGGATGAAAATCGAATGTCGTTCTGAACTCACACGAGAGGTCCGGACAGAGGTCACTTTGTGAGAAGAAATAAAATTATTTAGTGAACCCTATACCGGGTGAAGTAGGTGAAACGGAGAAGGGGATATTAAAGGGAGAATTTACATAGAAGAATTGCTAGTCCTTCTGGCAGAATTCTGCTTGGACGGTTAAAGCAAATGGTATTGTCGCATAGTGTTAATTTGGAGGTAAACATCCCCAGGTGGGGAGATACAAGAATCGAAGGCTTTATATAAAGTAAGACTGGGAAAAACAGTGTTGGTGAAGCACCACAATGGGAAGACCCAACGGAGAACCAATTAAAATGATTCGGATAGCTGAATTACTACCGGGCAAAGGTGATTTCAGTGAGAGATGTAGAAATTAGTAGCGTATTCCTTAGGGCCATCAAAACTAAGGGAACAACGGAGGTAGTCGTCTGAGTCGAGACTACCAACGTCCGAGAGATGGACCACCTTAACATGATTTGTGAGACAAAAGATAAGTGGAGTATATGTAGAGGTATTTCTGTGGGGAGTGAAACCCGTGCGTTATAAAAATTTTCCCGATACAAGAGTAGGGATAAAGGTATTGTGCCTGGTAAGGGCAACAGTTATTAAAATATCCGGTTTGGGACAGACATGTGTGGTAAGTCCAGGAACCATTTGAGCAGCCGGGACGATTATTAGAATAGAAGTATGAGTTATATCCTCAGATGAGGATGCATGTTATTTGTGGCATGAATGAGTTACTACATTTGTTACAATTGTATTTTCACTTGAGAGTCGAGTTTAGTGAGAATATCAGTAAGTTTATTATATATAAGAACATTTTCCTTGATAGTGTGGGGGTTACTTTTATTGTCATCCGCGGAGGATGAATGGGTATATTGATAGCAGTACATGATTGATTGATTGAAATTACTCATTTTAGTGCTGTATTATACAGGTATGATATTATCCAAATTGTGTTTTTATATAATTGTACCGATAGTGTGCTGGTATTACAAGTTTATCGAAGTTACTACCTTGGGGTAGAATGTTTTGGTTCTGGAGAGGCCCCATTTGTGAGAGGGCCGGGCTCAAAATTGTACTATTCTATATATGTATATATATATATATAAATATTGCTGTGATTTCAAAGGCATAATGGTCTCGGATACTTAATCCTAGTATGCGCGGAGATTTAAATGATATGATTAGTATGTAATTTATTTACTAGTTAGCAAAACGGTTTAGCTGGTTATTGTAATTAACACTCAGGATGTTGTAATAAGTATAGTGCATTATTTTATCTCCATTTAGATATCTGGGAGTTTATACTCATAGTTGTGTACCCGGGGATGGGATTTTGAGAGCCCCGAGTATAATTACATAGTGTATATGGAATGTGATTATTATCAATGTCAAGAAAAAGTGTCTTTCGGAAAGAGTTCCTCGTTTAAGTTAAATTGAGAAAGGAGATGTAACTTTGTTGTTAAGAGATGGGAACATAGGGGTACGTGTTATGAACTGAGGGCTTAATAAATCTCGATGACCGACAAGGTTAGGTAGTAGTGTATCGGGGGGGTTCCTTGTTTGGATTTCGATTTGCGAGACATCCCACACATGAAACCTAGCTTAAGGTTGGTAGTAGGGGGATATTTAACCATTTGTCCATAATTTGGAATCCCTCGATAATTACGAAAATAGTTAGTTAGGAAAATTACGATATAAGGTCAGTAGAGCCAGTGGTGTGGTGAAGAAGTACTGAAAATTTTGGTTTTATTTCGACAGGTTGAAGGATGCATTGAGGTTAAGAAGTATTTAGGATTTCAAATTCCGAGGTGATTTAGAACGCCCAAGTGGTATGGCCACGTTGGAAATACTAGAGCAATAAAGAGTTTGGAATACGTATAGCGTATATGATGTGTAACGCCATATGCATGGGTTATAAAAGCTGTAGATATTCTGGTTGACTAAAGTAGTATCGTCAGAAGAAGGGATATAGTTGGGTGAAATTATTACTTATAGGATTTAGCGTCGTAAAAGAAGGTGTTAATGAGTATACTCATATGTAATCAGTGTAGCACGTCCGAATGTAGTGAAAAAGCAAGAGAAAGCCATTTAATAAGGGGATATCTCTTGAGAAGGCAAATATTTAATTATTATGTGCAATTTGGAGTAGAGTTCCGACAAATAAAATGTTGTGGGTGACT
Organism: Sambucus nigra; assembly: GCA_949130495.1. Taxonomy (NCBI): domain Eukaryota; kingdom Viridiplantae; phylum Streptophyta; class Magnoliopsida; order Dipsacales; family Adoxaceae; genus Sambucus; species Sambucus nigra. The sequence continues at coordinate 2,507,416 of OX422219.1, read as the reverse complement.
CAAGAGTAAATAGAGTGAGAATGTTAATAAGGTATAAGGAGTCCGGATTTTCACAAAGAGGTGAGAAAGTGTAAGGGTCAAAACTTTGGCATACGCCAAGAGAAGCAGAGGATCGTTAACATTTACAAGAAAGTCAGCATTTAAAGGGGTGTAGTAAGTAGTAGAATGGTTGGGTGTTAGATGATTAACCAATTAATTTTGTATCCAACCAATGATTCCAGGGATGGAAGAGTCAAGTTAGTAAATTCCTTGAGGGGTGACAAATTCCTTCAAATACGCGAGTCATGTTGTTCAGAAGGAGACAAATTGTTATATACTTGAATGATTTACACTATTAGATAGTGAACACGCCGGTACGTGGTTCGACGTAGTATTATTTAGAACTGGGATGAAATCCCCGAAATCCACATTTAGGTGGGGTGACAATAAGTAGTGGGAAATAATGATTCAAACTGAGGGTTGTATCACCTATAACCCGAGGTGCAGGTGCAAGGTGACTAACGACTGATGGATTGTATGAAAGAAATTTTGGATTCATTACGATATTTTTAATTCCAAATCGGGTATAACTAGTGAGGTATATTGTAGTCATGAGGAGGAGATATTACCTAATGGTAGAGTTGGGGGAAAAGCACCCGTATCTATTTATGGTGGACAAGGTGCTTACAAAGGTTTGTGTGACACCAACAGGCTGAAGTGGTTTTCCCTTGTGTAAAAGTCACAACATTGGGATATTTCAAGGAATGGACAAGCGTAGTCATATGTGTTATTGATTCATCCCAGGATGGGAGTTTGGAGTTTTGATAAATGCGAGAGTTAGTAGTGAGGTGCGGACTCACAATACTAATAAAAATAATGCGGCTAATGATGTATAGGCTATTTTTATTCGAATGTTGTTTAATAAGAGCACAACGTGAGGTGCATTTATCGAAGATTATTCTGATAAGGTATCAAGTATGTTAAACAAGCTTATTGTGAAGCGAGGGTTTTAGTGATTTGGGCTTTTCTTTATAATTGTTTTGAATACTGGAGGATACCTAATTTTTCCACGTGTGCCTTACTTATCCAAATTTCGGGACGAAATTCTGTTATTAGGGGGGGGGGGGGGGGGGGAGTATGTAATACCCCGTACTTTTATGGATATTTATTTATGGGATTAATTAAATTAAATGGGTATTAATTGAGAATTAATCCGGATAAAATATTAACGAGATGTGAGTTGGTATTTGACTATAATGTGTACATATGACGTTATATGAATATTAAAAATAGTGAAATTGTCGTGAGACTGAAAATGGCAATTTGGGAAATTTTGTTGGGACGCGTGTGACGGTCGCGTCAGGAAAAATATTTAATTTAATTAAAAAGTGAATTTTATTTTTATCAATCGTATGGTCATTTTGAGTGCGCCAACAAGTCCGGAAGGGTCGAAATAGTCAGAAAACACTAGCCGGGGGTTTAGTTTGGGTCCCGGGGCATTTTTGGGCCACACCGGCAACTTAAAAGGGTATTTTGGTAATTTTGGAATTTGGGGAATTTTGACCAACGAATTTTGGGAATTAAAAATAGGGTATTTGGGAACCCACTAACCCATTGTCAGCACTTAACTAATTAGAGGGATACGGGAGTTATAGGAGAAGTTAGGAGAGGTTCCCAAAAGAGAAAAACCATAACCATCATCTTCAACCTTCAACCTTAGGAGAAATTGTAGAGGAAAAGAGAGCAACATCCAACATCCAACATCCAACATCAAATTCAGAGAACAATCCGAGGCATGTGGTTTAATTACGTTAATTTCAAGCGAATGTTTCTTCCATGCTTAGAAATCTACATAATTGCATTGTATTGGGAGATTTATAAAAACCCATGAAATTGGAGTTGTAAATTCAGGTTGTAATATAGGGATTGCATGTAGAATTGTTATTGGGTGATTATACTAATAGAAATACGACTTTGATGATACAAAAACGGATTTATTAAGGGAAATTGATGACTCTAAATTTCTAGGGTTCTTGATGATATTTTGATCTAAATAAGGCCTTTGGGTGATGATTAAATAGTTTTAGAACGTTAACAATGTTGTAGGATGATTATTTGACGATATTATAACGTTAGAATGAAGTTTCATGCATTGTAATGGATTTTTGGGACGATTTGAGGACTACAAAACGAAGCAGTCCGTAACTTATCTGGTGCAATCGATCGATCGACATTCATCAGTCGATCGATCGACCACCATCGATCGATCGATGTTCAAGGTCGATCGATCGACCTTCCCAGAATGAGAAATATTTTCCCTAGTTAAATTTTAATGATGTTAACCCTTAGAAAATTATTAATGGAGATTTTATGAATATCCTTAGACTTAAGGAAGACCAGTAGGTATGGTTATAAACTTTGTACTTGCGTTAGAATTCAATTTGAGGAATTATTATGAAATCTAATAAAATTCGATGAGTGAGATAATATTAGGGTTAAAGGAGTAAATTCGAATAATTTGATAAAATGAGGTTTGGGGAAGAAGTAAGGATCTTAAGAATAATGATGTTATATGTGGGAATAATAGGAGACTTAGTAACCCCTTTGAGATAAGTTTTAAGTACAAGAAACTATGACGTGAGATGTGTTGACAGTCTACATTATATATTATCGGAAGATTTAAAAATGTATAAAATTGGAATAATGGTATAAGGATGTAGAATATACCTTTATTAATAATGAGATATCTAAGATGTGTGAATGCTTAGTATATGTATATGATTTTATGTGTATGACATACCTACCATACTTTCTATCACGGGAGGTTTGCGTTCGCTTAGGGCCATCTAATCTTTGTGTGCCTACGGGGGGATTTAGATTGGTACCTCGAGGACATAGGTCAGAGAAGGACTTATTGGGAAGTTAATAAGACTGCTGATCGTGGGAGCGTAGGTATGTGCGTGACCCATGTGATGTGACTGTGTTCGCCTCCATTGATTGTGATTGTTGTTATCTGAGAACGATTCCTGAGAGATTCGGAATGCGTGATCCTTATGTACGTGATGTACCGGGATGGATAGCAGAGTATGTGTGCACCACAGCTTAGCCTTAGGGTGCTTGTATTGTATATTTATGATGTGAAAAATATATGGTTAAATGAAAAGGAATTGTTATGTTTAATTGCGAGAATAATTGTAGTAACGTCTTGATAAAGATAAAAAGGGAAAACCTATTGTGAATTGTTTTGCTAACAATTGAGAATCTGAGTTTAAGTAAAGCCTTCTATTTAATTGTTAATGCTGGGAATTTATATTGTGAATCGAGTAGAAATGTTAGAACTTATCACGGTTTAGTTGGTTACGAATATCGCTTAGATGGGTACGGTACGTTAGGAGTGCAAAATTAGTCGAGAGGTGAGAATTTCATGTGAGTGCACGTCCTAACATGTATTTTGCATTCATTGTTTTAATGTTATTAAAGCACTTGTTGTTTTTAAAATACTCTCCACTTTCGGGCTCTGACCCGTTTGCTTTCAAATCTATTTTTTGTAAAAACCTTTTAGGTGCCCAGCCACAAGGACACCATGCATAGTATTTCCATTCAGGTGACGAGCTGTAGCTGTTGTGGAAGTTACAGGGCCTTGCTAGTTGACGCTTCTTTTGATTTGGCTCCATATTCAGTTCCATCATTTGTAGGGCATGTCTCCCATTTCTGTTAGAGACATTTCATATTTCAGTTATTCAGATTCTTGGCATGTAATTAATTCAGGATACACTATTTTGTTCTTTTCAGTTGTGGGATTGTTGTGAGGAGTTTTTTCTCTGGACTCATTAATGTTTGTTGGTTACTTCGTTGAGACTTTATGGTGCATGGTTATGTTACTCTTTTATATCTCACTTACTGCTTGTTAATCAGACTTAATTTAAAATTTGACATCTTACTGTTTAAATACTAGGTGGTTAGTAATCATTAAAATGTTTTCGACAGTGATGCTATTAACTGAACCAACTTGGCATTTTATATTAATTTAATAAAGGAGTAGCTACCCGGTATTTAATTAGTCGGGGTGTCACAGTTCACTTCCTAACTAAAATTTCAATTCAAATTTAAAACAAAAACAAACTTCAAATTTTAATTTCTTCCAAAGTAAAATTAAACTAAACTAGAAGTGAAATAAAAACTACTCAAACATTAATTTTCACTTAAACATATTTAATTCAACCTAAGTCCTAAAATTTTCCTAACAATAATTAATTCATTTTCAATATAGCAGAACTAAATTAATACAAATGTTATCTAATTAAATTGTGCTGACTTGAATTAAATTAACTTAAATACACCCAAATATATTTTAGCATCAAATTAAACGAGATTGTGATTTTAAACTAATTTATCTTTTTAAATCCTAAGCTAGGATTTTTTCCAAAATAAAATAAATAATCACAACCACTACGCCGCGATGTACGAGGAAAACCCACAACGGGAAAAACCTCGGACGACCCTGCCTACAAGTCCACTAAGTGCGGTATCTTTACAAATACAAGACAGATGACTTACTTCCTCAACTTGACTCCATCCAAGCCTTGACGCGTCTTTTTGTATCAACCTTTTCCTAGTCGACAACCACAGACTCCTCTGCAGTCTCGGAATCCATCGATGGGGCTTGGTCACCACCAACCACACACAATGCCTTTCATTGTATATCGAATGCCGCAGTAAACAAACTTCTTCTCCTTTGTGGGTAGAGAATGAAAACCCAAACTTCTCGTTTGTTGGGGTAGAGATGAACTCGGTGCCAAATAAACTCTCCAAGAAAAATATATATATAAAAGAACTTGGATTTAAACAAACATATGGGTGTATATGTTTTGGTAGAATTTAATCTTGCCTGTCTTTTAGCAGGATCAATCTAGAATGCCTCTATTACAGTCGTGACCTTTTTCAGTTCCATCCGAACAACATTCCCTTGGATCTGTTTGAGGTCGGAGGATCCATGGATCACCATGAACTCATGTCCCATGCCATTATTTAGGCAATATCTGGATTTTGGTCACCATTGGCTGCGATCTTATCCACTTTCTTGTTAGTATATTCATTAAGATTCCCACTATGGGCCAACTATTCCTAATGAGATTTTAGGGCCTTGCAGTGCTCTGTTATGTGGCCGCCCTCTTTATGGTCCACACATCGCAGTGCGTTGTTCCTCTTAATTAGGCCATCACCCATTTTCTCGGGCCACTTCATAAATTATTGGTCTTTGATCTTTCCTAGGATCATGTAGATTGGTTCCTTGAAGACCATGTTAATGGCTTTGAAGGCTTTCGAAGAATCTGCATTGCTTTTATTTTTGTAACTGCTCTTGCCGCCATTCTTGCTCCCTGTCTTAGGACTGTTGACCTTATCGCCTCCCTTGTTTTCTTTAGCACGACCAGTTTCTATATTGTTAGTATGAACCATGTCCTCAACCTCAGTGTGAGTTAGCCTCATTTTTGGTAAGAGAATGATGCAACAAAGATGAGGTTGGCAGACCGATCTTGAAGGATGATACATTAACTTGATTTGAGTAGTCTTCTATCTTATTAAACACTTCCTAATATCATTTGGTATACTGGTGAATAGTTTCCTACTGCTTCTTCTTCATTGTGAGCAGTGAGTTCATCATCTTCGGGTGGGAACTACTGGTGTTGAAAGGAACAGTGAAAGCCTCGATGAGGACTTTGAAGATCTTGATAAACCTATTAGGAAATTTTTCAAACCATTCTGAGCTACATCGTGTAGGTCAGAAGGAAACATACGGCACATAAGGGAGTCATTGTGACTCTATAGTGTCACGGCCTGCCTATATTGCCTGACATGGTCTATGGGATCAGTTTTGACATCATAGATTTTGAACCTGGGAATAACGAACTTATTTTGGGGATCCTCTTCTTTGATCGACCATAAAAAAGGAGATTTTGATTTGTGTGTTAAGAGCTCTTCTGTCTAGCTCCTTGGTCTACTTAGCCCCTCGATGGGCTGGGTGTTGATCCATCTCCCTCCGGACCAAACTCCTTATATCCTCATGACATTCATCAATTTTGTGGCATCTCTTTGGTCGTTCATGCCCTGATTGATCCAAATCACGCTTGGAGCTCCTCCCTCGGCTGTGAGCATTGCTCGCCCAAGGACTAGGAGTCCTTGCAAGACACTTTTGACTATCATCATGGAGCTCTTTCTCCATTCTTTTAAGTCGCCTTTGAAGGCGAGCATTTTCTTCCATATGGAGGCGTGTGGCCTTTTCTTTCTCTTAAAGCGTCGCTTTATAAGCGTCGACCAACCTGGAGATTTGAGTAGACCTAGGAGGGCCGTGACTCTCTTCAAATGTGAATCTCTCTTAGCGAAGCCTTGGGTTTGGCTCCTAGCGAATTTGAGAGTTGACCCTAGGTTGGGTTGGGTATTCCTACATGTCTCCTGCCTGAGGCAAATTGTTGTTATTGTGAGACATCGCATTACTCTCTTTTTAGCGATTTCTTTCGTAAGAAAAAAGAATCATTTCCCATAGAAATAGCCAATTGCGAGTGTAAAATAATCACAATAAGTAATTCCAAGAAAGAAATTAAGGATGAGAGGGAATCAATCACACACAACACAAAATATACCTGGTTCGACAAATTGCCTACATACACGGAGAGGTTATTGCTTTTATTATTAGTGTATCTCTCAAGGTTATAAATTTTTTAATCCATTTATCCTGGGGTGAGGGCGTTACATTTATAGTAGTCTTTAAGAGGTTACGTTATATAAGAACTCTTCTAGCTTGGATGTAGTTCGTTAAGTGTCCCAGAATCTCTCTCTGAGATTGTTGGTCACCGATTTGAGCTTATCGAGATGTATTTAAGCATATGGTAATACACGAGTGAATTTAATTATTCAAATTGGGTCGTACACATTCTGCCTCTTACTGGACTGGTCGACCAACATTGTAAGTGGGCCTAATGAATTATTTTAGTCCCCACACTTAGAATTTATTAGACTCCCTTTGATATAAATGGAAAATGTCCCGGGTGGTAAAATTTTCATGCAAATCGTGTAATTTTTCTAGGCTATTAGATAGAATTAGTTTTCAAGACGATAAATCCTATATTTTTAAGAATTTTTGCAATAAAATAAAAAAGACTTAGACTAAACGTTATTTTAAAAAAAATATCGAGTGACTTTTTCAGAAGAGAATAAATAAAGAGTTGGAAAATAAATAAAAAGAAAAAGTAGGATTTGGAAAAAATAATTAAAAAGTTGGAAATAAATAAAATTAATAGGTTTTCACAAAAAGAATAAAAATGGTGGAATTTTTTTTTAAGTTTGAAATTTTTCATATGAAAAAGAATAAAAAAAAAGTTTGCTTAATGACTAATAAATGTACTAAAATTGTACAAAAAGTAAATTTACTCGAGCACGACTTGTGTTTGTTAGAATGCAAGATCGTTTGATTTTGTCTTGTGAAATAAATGTGTTGGACTTGAACGCAATGCTTGAGCGTCCTTCTATTTACCTAGACTTGAGTCAATTACTCCACTATTTAGCTCTTCATCTTTATCATTTGAATCTCATGATTGATTCCTTAAAATATTAAATTGTAGTGTTTGTTGGGGTGGTAAATATTTTACATTAGTTATGGTGGTGGCGGTAAATATATGTAATGACTGTGTTGGTGGCAGGGTTGCAAACTAACCGAGTTTTTCGTGAACAGCTTGAGCTCAACTCGATTAAAGCTCAATTTCGACTCTTTTATTGAAAATATGAACCGAGATTAAAAAAATTCAAGCTCGTTTAAAAAAATGCTATCGTTTGGGCTCGGCTCGAGCTAGAATTTTCAGGAAGCGTATATAAGTGAATATTTATGATGATTGCGATGGTAACAGGGTGCTGGTATTTACTATAGTTGCGTTGCTGGTGGTAAATATTTACGAAAATTTTCATTATGGTTAACTTAAACTAGAGAGCCTCTAACTAAAGTGAGGTTGTGAGGACCATGGTGGCGGTGGAGAGGGAGTATGCATATAATTATTGGGGTGAAAAGAAATATAAGGAAGTGTATATGAGTTATAATAAAATACAAATTTACAAATAGAATTTACTTATTGAAAAAGTGAATACGCTTTGAAACATTTAAGGGAATGACCAATACAGGCATGACTTATTTATGTTGAGCAAAATGTGTTGAATGGTATATCGGCCTAAAATTAGTCATCACAATTATATAAAAAATTAATTACTAAAAGTACACAAACAAAATGGAAACTAAAGAGTACATCGTCTCCCCAAAACAAAAGAGTAATTTTGGATGGCCCCCACTTATGTTAATACACTCCCTTTATTTCATATATTACCAATACTTTAATATTAAATGTTTTAAAATCCAAAAATATATTTACAAATATACCCACATCTAACTATTCATAATATAAAAAGTACAAGCCTACTGTTAATCTCCTTCTCAATTCTAAATACCTTCTTATTAAAGAATTCCAGTTCAACTTAATTAAACTGTTAACACAAATCAAAACGTTTAATTTATTGTTTGAGGCATGGAAAATAATGTATAATTAAATTATAACTAGTTATGCACGTTAATAAGGATCTTTAATCTCATATGAGTTCACATCTAAATCTCCCTACATATAGGGATCATAAGGATGTGTACCTTGGTCCATATAGCCTCCTGTCTTGATCTCAATCTTAGCTTTGTTGCCTAAAATCGATTTGGAATTTGAACCTGAATTAATCCTAAATTTGGAACTCCCTTGAACTCTTCTACGTGAGATGAAATGGAGAATTGAGTTTTATCCCTCTTGCACTTTAAATTTCAGAATTTCCTATAATGATAGAGAGACTACAACTTATTTAAAGGAAGTGGGAGGACCCAAGAGTCTCCTAATTAATCATTTATTTTACTTAGCCATCAAAGCAGAATCTTGATATTTTCCAATAAACATTTCATTATCCCAATAAACTCTTCAATTTTCGAATTGTTATTAGGACTACGTAATTGTAGGTTTTTTATTTTAATTATGAGATTATAATTAGAATCTAACATTCTCCCACTTGGTCCAAATAACAATCTAATGATTTATCAAGTAACATAAGACCAGTATGTACATTAGAATAATGATAGATTATGGTTTGCAATACCTTATTTTAACAAACCACTAATGCGAGTCGTGGAGGTTGTACACTAATTCAAGAGCATGTTTATGATTGGGTGAAAGTCGAACATCACATATATACGCTTGTCATTATCATCGATTTTGTACAACAATATAAAAACCTACACTCTAACTATATATGTTTTATATGTACAGCAGTGAGTTCATGTATCGAATCCACATATAATGCTGTTTAAAATTTAATTAATTTATTTCTTTAAATAAAAAGTGAAAAAGATGATTTTTATTTTTTTAAATGTTTTGTATCGCAATTAATTTAGGAAAATATTTAAACTAAATTAATTAACAAATATGAAAACTATATGTTGAGAATTAAATCTCTCTCCTTGGAATACGTAGCATAAACAGTTGTATAGTTAGGCAGGCATAAAATATGATTAATACTCGTTCAAACAATTATTTAAATACATCGCGTCACTCTCCAAATTTTCAAAAAAGTCAAAATACGAGTTTGGCATCAACAACATTCTCAAAATTACACATGCAAGGTAGCAAATATGGTGCGTACGTGATATACCACATTAAGATTCCTAGGTGTAAAAATGAAAACAATCAACCCATCAAAATGTATATTCCATCATACCATAACAAAACAACTATATACCCAAAGTGAGTTCATTAATCTCGAACTAATTTAATTAGCTAGAAAGCATGTTCAATTAATTAAATACAACGTTATGAGAAAAATTGGTAATTTAATAAGACTTACTTGAACACGAATAAAATAAAAAATGAGAAGAATTTAGATTTAATATTTGAACGTGTCACTCAATCTTCATATTAGAACCTCATAAATCTCTCGAAAAAAATACTAAAATAATAAATCTTTTAAAAACTACTAAAACTAATAGATAATTTCTTACTCTACTAATTGGATATTCTACATTACAAATTGGATTTTATACACTACAAATTGGATGTCTAAATGTGTCTCCAAATGGCCCTATTTATAGATCGATATTATAAATGAAATTACACAATAATGGGAGATTTAATAAATAATTAAAATGTGGTTATGGCCAAAGAAATTGTTATATGAGGGCATGTGATGGTTGAAGGGAATATTATGGGAGAAGAATAAAAAATGGGGGAAAGAAAGAAGAAGGTGGGAGAGAGAGTGGGTGAAAAAATATGGGGAAAGAAACTGGGTTGAATTATGGGTTATATATTAATGGGTACATGATTATTATCAAAAGTCTGCTTAGTCTGATTGTTAAAGGAAGGGAAGGGGGAGGGGGGACATGGGTTCAATTCTCCCCAACCCCATTTAATTTTAAGAAGAATCAGCAGTGCCACGTGTAATGATCCTACAGTACCACTTGTCATGATCTAATGGTGTCATGTGACATCATCCAATGGTGTTGTGTGTCATTATTCAGCAGTGCCACATGTCATTTACGTGCCATCATTCGACAGTGTCACGTGTCATCATACCACGACATTCAATTTTCTTAATTATATTTTTCACAAGAATGCTTGTAATTTTTTTGTTTGACCTTGAATCCACGCGTCGTTTGAACCGATATGCTCCTCGTTTCAAGGTCAATAAATTTCCAGCAGTGTCTGGGTTATAAGGATTGACTTTTTTATTGACTCGAAGTGTTGACTTTTGACTTTTCCTCATTCTAAAACTTTTTGAGACAATCCTAACCATTCATATAATCTAACCCGAAATATTTATATCTCGATCACGTAGGATGCCTCGCCCATATCATTCATTTCAAAGTTTTGAGAAAGAATGTTCTTGGTTTCCCGTAACAAACCAAGATCACTACTGGTTATCAATATATTATAAACTACGTGAGGGACCCATGGGAAGCATCCTCGGAATCCAAGCATACAAAGCTACTAACGTAAACTAAAAGAATTCTTACCTATACAACTCTCTGAAATGCGGATCCGCACCCAACCTGCCATAACAATGACGAGAGAATGAGTCGAATGCCCAGTGGGAAAACACAACAATGCAATATAGAATATAAGGAAAGAAAATATACTTTAACACGTTATATATACGTTCACATGCAACTATCTTATATATATATATATACTCAAACATAGGCTATAACGCATGAAACCGTTTTGTTTCAAAAAACGTTACTTATTCTGATTAATTTTCCTTAACCTTATAAAGAACCCCTTCCTACATGACTTGACAATTATTTCTTGATTTAACACACCCTATTAAATGCTTTAAACGAAATTACTTATTTGTATAGTGAAAATCATTTCTTTCATCAAATTATCCTTTTATTCATACATGTTTTACCTTAGTAATTTCATTGAAAATCACCTTTCAACACACACCAACGCCGTATTAGAAACTACATATTTTTCTTTGAAAAACCTTTCATAAACACGCTCATTTGTTAGTTATGGGTTAAACCTTCTTAGGTTGCTTAATTACCCATTCAACCACTTTCACTTCACCATTCCTTTTTATTACAGGGACACTAATCAACTTCACACTTTACTTGACCACATTATCTTATAACAGAATATTTATTAATTCATTCAAGCTAGGTTGTATTTTCACATATTCACCACACAACCAATTTCTTGACATGTTCCATTTCATTATCTCTTTCTCGAAATCTTTTAATATCCGCATACTTTAACGGGTTCCACACCCCCGTCTACGCTAAGTGAGGCAAATGAAGTCTTATATAAAATTAAGGTAAATTAATGTGGATAATAGGGTTTTCGTAAGTAAAACCATCTCATGCATTAAGTACGGGTATATATATATATATATATATATGTGTGTGTGTGTGTGTGTGTGTGTGTGTGTGTGTGTGTACAATATAGTTTCATGTGCACGTAGGCATAACGTGTTTGAGTCTCCTTTCTGCCGTTCGATTCTATATTGCATTTGTATATTTCCCAATGGGCATAGTCTCACACCCTCACTTTGTTACGACATGTTGGGGCGGTTTCATATTTTGAGGGCATTATACAGGTAAGTATTTTCTTCATTTTTACGTTTGTAGCTTTGTATACTTAGACATCGGGGTGCTCCTCATGGGTCCCTCACGTAGATTCTTTTCACATGCTAAACAAGTGAAACGTTAATTAAAATAAAAACGGACTAAGAACATAATATAGGATTATTTCATTGCACTTCACACCTAATGTTCGAGTCGGACCGGGTTGACTATGGTAACCCATAAATCCGGTTCGGGGTGTTACAAATGGTATCAGAGCTCTAGGTTCAAGGTTCCTTTTGGGAGTGACATGGCGAGGTCGGTATTGGATCTTTCAACATCGATGTTGGGTAGGTTCGGTCATTTTAGCTTGATGGCGGCTTAGTTCGTGTCCTCGACAATAAAGTCAAAGAGGTTAGAACGACAAGCAAGTTAATGTAACACCCCGCCAAATTAAATACCGGGTGGCCAGTCCCATACCAAATTAAAACAGAAAATACAGTTGGCTCATTCTTAGCATCACTGTCGAAAACATTTACAACTCACTCAATACCCAATTAAGCTGGTGTTAAAAACTTTCCAAATTTTAATTTCAACAAAATCCATTTTTAGTTTACAAATAACACAACATATATTATTCCACAACATTAATAACCGAGCAGATAACTCAAAATAATTTAAATGCAATTGGAATAAACATTCCCAAATAATAATCCAATACAGTAATCCCAACAATATTAATTCTATTAAAAAGACACGACTACGAGAGTATTTGACTCAGATAAAAAAGAGATAATTGAGTTCCTTTGGGCAACATTCCCTAAATATAAGAATACTGTGAATCAAATGAAGATTGGCATCTAAGAAATACTCCACAGCTCCATAGCTCGTCATAATCCTCTAAGGTTGGTGTCCCTGTTGCTGGACACCTGATATAGAAGGTACAATAGAAAAGAAAATATGCAAGGAAATGGGTCAGAGCCCGATTGTGAAAATGATTTTTAAAACAACAAGTATTTAACAAGTGAAATAAAGAATTTATTATGAACATGTTAGTATCTGGACTCTCACGTTCTATTCTCACCTCTCATCTAGAGTGCACACTTAACGTTTTCTATTAACCTTCTAGTTAATGGTTCCTCTTCACTAATTTCCATAATATGATTCCATCCCCTATCATAACCCCGTATCTCCCGTACCATACGTCATATAATCATGCATATACCATTCCCATTAACATGAATCGTTTCTCATTAATATGAATTAAGCTTTTCAATTCTATAAGAATAAATATTCAATAACTTAGTTCAATTCTTTTTCTTTATTCATCGTTATCTACAATTATCACACAATAGATGATTGAACCACAATATAAACATACATTTAATTCATCATATATATATATATATATATATATATATATAATACGGTACCACGAGTCACAGCTGTGGTGCAAAGCATTACTCTGCTATCATGTCGTAATATCGTTGGTCGTGGAATAGGGGACAAAAGGTTCGGTAAGGATTCCTCAAACCACAAACAACAACACAAACATTTGGAGGCAAACATAGTTATCGTATCCATGGGTCACGCACATACCTACGTACCCACAGTCAGCGGACTTATCAAATCCCCGATAAGTCTTTCATAGACCTATGTTCTCGAGCGAAAAATCAAAGATCCCATGGATTCATCAGGATATGACTGCCCTCACGCGCAAACCTCCCCATCGATAGCAAGTAATCTAGGTATGTCATACACAGAAATTATCAATCAATCAAATAGGCATTATCATCTACCTATAATATAATATCAACAAGTTACTCCATTACCCTAAGATAATTCCCATATGTAGCATTATATCACTCAAATCCTACGTATTAAAATATTATGACTTTACTTCTTTAATTCAATTATTCCACAGTCTCACTCATTACTCAAAGTTCAAATAGGTTTTCCTCAATATTTATTCAGTAAGAAATCACTAATATCCTACTGGTCCATATCATCTTATCTCCCGAATTACTACGAATTAAACTCTCCTTTAATTAGGGTTATAATCGATTGTTTCTAATCTCTTATAAACACATCTTCTTTCAACCAGGATTGAATACCATCATCACATGGCTCATAGTCTATAGTGTTTCATTCACACTATATGACTTACCAACAAAACCAACATCCTCGCATCCTATAACATTTCTCCACTCCCGACGTCGTTAAGGTTCATGCGCGGAGCGTCTCGCAAAGCGAAATCCAAATAAGTAACCCCTCCAATACACTACTACTCAGCTTTGTCGATCATGGAGGTCCGTCAACTTCAAATACGCAACCGGGATAACCTCATCCCCTCTTTCAACCAAATGTGGTCTGAAATCCCATCTCTATCCAGGAGACATCCCACTAAGCGCTTGTACTACACCCAGTCCTTGCGCAATCAATAATGAGCTTAAACTCAGTCCTTGATGTTCAAATTGTAACCCTAAGGCTAACCAGGTGTTATATTAAATCTCCCCTACTGGACCTATCCTTAATCCTCATGAATACCAATTAAAATCCAACACATGAATCTAGCAACCAAAATTTCTTCAAATTTAATTAACATAATTCTTAATCCAGTAAATCCCAATCATATTAATTCCATTCTTATCTATGGCTTACTTTTCTTCCCTAAGTCCCATTATATCAAATTAATAATCACCAAAGATCTACAAAATATTTGGGATAAGAACCAACATTAAAAAGAAACAACTTTAACAATTTTAGGGAGGTGGATCGATCGAAGGCAGGGGGTCAATCGATGGATCGCCCAGATACCAGCCCAATTTTCTGCATTTCTGATACTACGGGTTTCATAAGTTTTGATCATTTAAACCTTCACATAAACTAACCAAATGACTTATAAACCTTACTACATGATATAGCAACATATGTAAATGATTTCTAATGATCTAAACATCCTAGAATCATCAAGATATTGAATTAAAAGCATGTTTTTCTCCTCTTTTCCCAGAAAAGTATCAACATAATATCTTCAAGAATAGAACAATGGTTTCCAGAATTTCTTCAACAGATTTATTATTATTTCATGGATTACTATCTACCTACAACATGAGTTTGATTCCTACATAGTTCCATTTTTCAGAAATCCATTTAACAACTCCACCATTATCTTCCAAACATGAAAAACCTCATCTTTTTATAGCTATCCTAACATGGATAATATACAAACTTAGATTGAAATTATCAAACATTTGCCTTTAATGAAGATCTGATCCTTTGATGTTGTATAACACAGGTGGTTCTCCCTTTTTTGACCAACTTCCGATGGTGGTTGGTGGTTGGTGATCTTTGTTTCTTAGTTCTTCTCCTTTCCAAGCACACTTCTCTTCTTCCAAGAAACCTTTCACTCTCTCAAGAAGATGACCTTTCAACTTTTGTGTAGAAGAGATGAATAACCTACGTACAAATAATCTCCAAATACTTATAATAAGACAAAATCCGAAATCAATATTCATCCCCTTGTAAAAATGACCAAAATGCCCTTTTGGGTTATCTATTTATTTCCAAATGACCCGAGACCCAAAACCAACATCCAAATAGACTTTTCTGACTATTTTAACCCTTCCGAATGCAACGACGCAGTCAAAATGACTATAAGATCGATATAAAAATAAGTTTTCTTTTTAATTTCATAAATTAGTCCCGACACGTTCCATACCGCGTCCGATTAAAAATTTCAAATTACTGAATTAACAATTCACAGCAATATCAATAACATCACATTCATATATTAACTAAATATCTTTAAGTAATATTTAGAATCCTTCATTTTAATATCCACAATTCGGATAAAACCCAAATGAATTAATTAATAATAAAATCCAATTAATACATTAATTTAAAATAAAACCCATTTCAAATGTCATTAAAATCATGGGGTATTACATACTTACCCCCTTATAACAGAATTTCATCCCGAAATTTGGAAAGATAAATCATACAGGTAAGGTCAACTCTAAGTATAAATCTCACATCGCAAGTAATCTATGTCGTACCGCCCATATAGTACGTTAACGAAAATCCCCATCGATGTTACACCAAGTCTCACCATATAGTTCCAACTGAATCGAATTTAAACTTTACCCAATCTTCCCTATATCATCCTCATGACAAAGTTTGGGAAAAGTAATCCTCACGTATTAAACAAATAAATCATGAAGTCACAACTACTTACTGTTTCACAATTTTGAAAACTACTACAATCCAACCATCCAGGGTGCCCATACACCCTATCGTACAAGTTTCATTATAAAATGGATATGTTTACCCGCATAATACTCCTATTTACCGCAAAGGTTATAAACTCATATCCTAAAGACCTAACTTATTTCGACTCCCAACAGTTATTAGTTTCATGAGTGGGGTGTCTCGCAAGAGAAATCCAAACAAGGAACTCCCCCGATACACTACTACCTAAAGTAGTCAGTCAATGAAACTCCTCAGGTCCTTAGTCAATAATATATAACCTCTCTACAGGTTTTATCGATTTCAAAAAAAGACTACTCGTCTACTCTCTTATTAAAGATAGGATGCTAGCTATAGTAGTAGTACATACGCTCTCAAATACCACAAGTCAATCCACGTCGACAGTCACATCATGTTCGGACATGCCCAAAGTAAGTAATCCCATGATAAAAATCAAACCCATGTGATATCATGTAAAATATAGGTGTCCCACACCCCTCGGTGAGTCTACGTAAATAACAGTGCTATAGGCTAAGTTTAGCAACCCTATTGCCCACACAATATTAATCTCTACAAAAATCAATATACGCCTCATAATTCCTTAGATAGAAAATATACCCTCATTCGTGGGTGGTGGTTGTTGAATCCCACTATTATAACTTTGCTCCGATGAGTCAAGAGAAATTTTATCCCAAATTTTCAATTCTAGTTCGACACACTCCACTATATGCCCAAGCCTTTGAATAAATTGCCTTCGTTAGGTAACACACACAATTCCCGCATTTCAAGAACTTCTACTGATGACTCTCCTCAATTTTCCATAATAGGGGTGACCTCGACTACGGTCATCATACTCGAACATACTTCATAACCTCCTAAGTACGATCTCCGCTATCCGTCCAATGGCCCTCATCTGCCATACTGCTTGTAAGAACCCGTCAGAACGCAAATAAGATTCACTAATATATACGGAATCTTACCAAAGAAATAAACAAACCTAAACATATTGCTCTACATCAAAGAATGCTAAGCTGGAAACACAGTAAGCCGTATAGACCCTAAAGGACACTAGAACCTGATGCTCTGATACCACCTGTAACACCCCGCCTAATTAAATACCGGGTGGACAGTTCCATACCAAATTAAAATAGAATATACAGTTGGCTCAATCTTAGCATCACTGTCGAAAACATTTACAACTCACCTAATACCCAATTAAGACGGTGTTAAAAACTTTCCAAATTTTAATTTCAACAAAATCCATTTTTAGTTTACAAATAACACAACAGATATTATTCTACAACATTAATAACCGAGCATATAACTCAAAATAATTTAACTGCAATTGGAATAAACATTCCCAAATAATAATCCAATACAGTAATCCCAACAATATTAATTCTATTAAAAAGACACGACTACAAGAGTATTTGACTCAGATAGAAAAGAGATAATTGAGTTCCTTCGAGCAACATGCCCTATCTATAAGAATACGGTGAATCAAATGAAGATAGACATCTAAGCAATACTCCACAGCTCCATAGCTCGTCATAATCCTCGAAGGTTGGTGTCCCTGTTGCTGGACACCTGATATAGAAGGTACAATAGAAAAGAAAATATGCAACAAAACGGGTCAGAGCCCGATTGTGAAAATAATTTTTAAAACATCAAGTATTTAACAAGTGCAATAAAGCATTTATTATGTACATGTTAGTATCCAGACTCTCACTTGCTATTCTCACCTCTCATCTAGAGTGCACACTTAACGTTTTCTATTAACCTTCTAGTTAATGGTTCATCTTCACTAATTTCCATAATATGATTCCATCCCCTATCATAACCCCGTATCTCCCATACCATACGTCATATAATCATTCATATACCATTCCCATTAACATGAATCGTCTCTCATTAATATGAATTAAGCTTTTAAATTTTATAAGAATAACTATTCATTAACTTAGTTCAATTCTTTTTCTCTATTCCCCGATATCTATAATTATCACACAATAGATGATTAAACCAAAATATACATATTGATGTAAAAAACTAGATTGCTCTAATTATTCAATCACAGATAAATAAATAAGACAAAGATTTTTAAAGTGGTTCGGCTAGGAATAAAGCCTACGTCCACTGTTATGTTATTGCTGAGTGTTTGTGGAATTCTTGATTACAAATTCTCTCAAGAAATTCCGGTCCCTTTGAATGGGATTGATACAAGGTATTTATAGCCTCAAGGCTGTACATGAAAGGTCCAATACATTAAATGATATACATATGAATGGGTAATACATTTAATGCAGCGTGTGCGTCAAGAATCTAATGAATAGTTGAACAGTTGTCCGTCTGATAATTGATGACACGGCCGAGGTGCAGTTCGGACCGCCTTAGTTGCTCGTTGATTAAGAGTTCCTCGGAGTGCTTAGAGTATCTCGGGATGATGGAGTTCCTCGGATGGAGTTCCTCGGCATGATAGAGCTCCTCGGTGTATTCTCGTTGCTCGGTATCAACCATAGTTGTTCAGTAAATGATCTTCCTCGCTGTTATTGTGCCACGTAGATTGACACGTGTCTTCATACTATTCGTCCACATCAGCATATTAATTTTGGTATCAACAGAAGCCCCCAATGTTTCATATTTCGAACTTTGAGGAGTATGGGACATTCTTTCTCGGTATATGGTAATATTAAATGACCTTCCTGGGTTTTAGGAGCATTGTATTCAAATTTCCTTCTCATTTCGCAGTTTTCGCCTTTTTATAAGCGCTTCGATCTTCGTGCAACTTTTGTCTTTTTAGCCGCCGGAAGTTCAGTAGTTTCTTTTTAGTAATCATTTCTTTCGCCGTTTCCCAATGTAAAGTATTTAAACCCCTTTGGTAACCATACCGTCGTCTACACTTTCCATTTTTCTGCCTTCAAGTTTTCTATTCTCTTCCTCTCTCTTGTGTGTTCATCATTGTTTCCGTTCGTTGTCAACATATCTCCTTTCTTTCTGTAAGATTTTCTTCCTTTCTTCTGCATCTCTTTTATTCAATATGGTTTATATTGTTGAATCTGCTGAGAAATTTCGTTCTGACTTTTCCATTCCTTCTTGGGTAACTCTAGAGGTTCTTTCTGAGCCTTTAGATTACTTTCGATTGGCTGAGGGACATTGGTTCCCCAGTCTTTTCATTGCTGAATGTGGTTTTTCTTTTCCCCCAAATCCATTATGTCTTGAGTTTTGTCAATATTTTGATCCTGGAATTTGCATAAGACGATTGCAGACGAGCATATTAGATCTGCATCATATTTGCTGCAGTATAAGAGCTACACAACCTCTTATACTGCTCGCCCTGTTGAACCAGCCTCAACACCAGAAAGTTCATCTTCAGATTCTCATATTCCCCTATCTCAGAGAATGGGCAAGAAAAGAGCTCCTCCTGCTCTATTTGGTGAAATTCTTCTGCTGTTGAAGCAAAGAAAGGTAAAATTGATGTCCCAGAGGGGACTAAAAAAGTAGATGTTAGTTCCTCCAAAGTTGCCGAGAAGCCCCCAGTGGCCCCGAGCAAGAAAGCTGATGTAATTACAATCTCTCCGACCAAGACCTCTTCCTTGGTTGATGCTGCTGACCCTCCTTTGAAGAGATTGAGGAAATCATCCTCGGTTAATCTTGCTGGAACTGCATCTTCTCTACCCGCTGGTGGTAGTAGTATTTCAAAAATCATTCTTCCGAGCTCTTCAACGAGCTCAGTTATACCCGAGGTTCTCGGGGTTGATGAAAAGATTCCTAGGGATACACTGACATCCCTAGCTGCTCGCCATCTTTCTTCAGTAAATTTCTCATACCTTTGGTCTTTCTTTTCTTTTTCCTGAACTCTTGTATTTGTGTTGACTCTATTGTTTTTCTTATCTTTCAGCTGGTGAATTGTTTCAATACCATCGTGAAGAAAGATCAAGCTATTAAAGCTTCTAGTTCCTCGTCCGATGTTGACGATGCCCTCTTGGGTTTAGCCCAATCTGTGAAAGAATCTCGCCAGCAGTACGTCGAGGAGAAAACTGCCTGGGAGAAAAAATTGGCTGCAGCTGAGGCTGATAAGATGAAGATGGCTGAAACCTCCAAGAATTTGGAGGAGAAGGTGAAAAGCTTAGAGGTCAATCAGCAAAAGTGCGATGACCAACTGAAGAAGGCAGAAGAAGAACTGTCTATCCTGCGAGACATCAAAATCCAGAAAGAACAATTGGATGTCAAACTCTCCTCAGAGCAGTTGAAAAGAAAAGTTGCAGTTAGAAAACATTTCAGTGCTGGTTGGGAAAAAGGATGGGATAAAGGGATTGCAGCTATGACATCTCAAGTCAAATATGGGGAGTTGAAATACTTCCATGACGGTTGGGTAGCTGCTCTACAAGAGCTAAAAATCCAAGACAATTCTGAGCTATTCCAACGGCATCTCCCTGGTCCTCCTCCACCAATTGTAGAAGAAGAAGAAGATGAACCTGCATCAGATGAATCTTCCATGGCTGTGGATGTCCCCATTTCTGCTTCTCAACCCTCTGTCATTGAGGATATTTCTTCTATGCCTCCTCCTGCCGAGAAGATTTCTGCTGATCAAGCTGTTGTTATCACCGAGCAACCGAGCTCCTCGTCCCAGCCTCCCGAGAAAGTCTTGGGAGACAAGGAAAAGGTGTGAAGTTGTTCGGTATCATTCTTATCTTTTATCATTTGTAATCGAACACTGTAATCCTTTTATGATCTAATAAAATACTTCTTTACTCATCGCCGTTATTGATGATTCTTTGTTGATTGTTGTCTTTTTCTTGTCTTTAGTTTGTTGCTAGAATGGAACTAATCTCTTCTCATGATACCGAGCTGATGCAGCAATGTCACCAATACTATAGGGCTGGTCATACAGACCTTAGTTCTTCTGAAATTGCTGACATTCTTGGTCATGATGCTTCAGAACAGGCGACTGAGGCTTATCGGTACTTGAAAAATTTACTCGACCGAGCTGTAGCTAACAATATCGCTTATTATGAATTGATTGAAGAGCTGCATTGTTCCTTAAAGGATCTCCAAGGCCAGCACAATAAATCGATGGCTTCATTACACGAGGAATATGAAAATAGATATCAACAACTTTCCTCTGATACAGGTCATAAAAAGATCATTGCTGCATATGACATTAGGGAAAGGACCCTAAAAGGTGAAGTTGAAGGCTGCCGACAAATTGCCGAGATCCTGGAACAAGAAAATAATAGTCTGCAGAAAAGATTGGCTCAATACGAATCCGTTGCCTCCTCTTCCACTGCATTAGTACCAGTTACTGATGAAGGTTTTTCGTTTCTAGAGGTTGAAAACGCCAAACTAAGGCAAGAGTTGGATGACTTGAAAAAGTCTATTATCCCTGTGAATGCTCGGGGGCGAGGAAGGAGTTCTCGGGGACGAGGAAGAATCGTCGAGGAGCAAAGTTCTCCAGTTGCTTCTCGGAGCCGATCAAGAGTTCTTGGCCGTAGTGTTGAAGAATCTCGCACCCAATCTACTCTGGAAACTCAAGCATTCCAACTGAATGTTAAGGATCGTGCTCTGTCTGATTTGTCTAAGAAAAATTTATCTTTAGAGGATCAATTGGCTGCGATGAAGTCTGATCTGAATAATAAAGATGCTCTTATCAAGAACTTTCTCGAGCAAGTAGATAGATTAACTTTCCAATTCCATAAACAGCCTCGGGAGTTCTGGAATGCAGGCTATAATGAAGCTCTTTACCATTTGGATGATCGCCTTGAAAATGCTAACAACGAAGGTTATAAGCAGGGATGGTTGAACGCCCTGGGTGTATTAAAATTGGAACAAGGTCATTATTTATGGGATTATCATGCTCCTGGATTGCTAGACTTGCCTGTTCCTCCCTATAAATTGGATATGGCATGGATTCCTGCTCGCTCCATTCCTCGGAGTTTGATCTCTAAATATCTTGGTGATTATAACCTTCATTCTCAAGTTGAAGTATCTCGTCCTGAGCACCTGTTGGACACTCCTACAATAATGAATGTCAGAATGCTGAAGGACATGAACTTTATTAATTCTCCTCTTTGTCTAGAGGATCCTCCTGCTGGCGAGGAACCTGTCTCAAAGGACAAAGGAAAGAAACCAATAGAGTAGGAATCTTTAATGTAATAGTTAGCACATACATGTAACATGTAATACATTTTTATCTTAATGAAAGAGTTTCATTTTCTGTTTTGCCAATAGCTATTTTTCTGTTTGCAAATTATATGGTTCATCAACCAAATTAGAATTTATAATAAGCATAAATTGTTCAAAATTGTTTCCAACCAACCAAGGTGGATAAATAATGTTTGTCGACCAAACACAGTTGATGGGTTTCTATCCCTGACCAACCATACTTGGTTCAATTTTCAAATATAAACATGTGTCCGACCAACTAAGGTCAATACTTTTATCCTCGTCGACCAACTACAGTTAGTGGGTTTTTATCCCCGACCAACCATACTTGGTACAGTTTGGAATATTTTGTTCTTTAAAGAACTTTTTGTAATAATGTTACCTCCCGACAAACATAAGCTGTAATGCGAGAGTATATAAAGTCTTACCAACCGTAGTTGATCATGCTGGTCTACACCTCCTAATCAAAGGAGTAGTAGGGTTCTTTCGAACTTTTTGGCTCCTTGGAGCATGTCCTCCTAACCAAAGGAGGTTGGCTACTTATAGCACTTTTGCTCCGTAGAGCGCTCCGGAGAGCTTATCCTCCTAACCAAAGGAGGTTGGCTACTTATAGCACTTTTGCTCCGTAGAGCGCTCCGGAGAGCTTATCCTCCTAACCAAAGGAGGTTGGCTACTTATAGCACTTTTGCTCCGTAGAGCGCTCCGGAGAGCTTATTCTCCTAACCAAAGGAGGTTGGCTACTTATAGCACTTTTGCTCCGTAGAGCGCTCCGTAGAGCTTGACTCCGTAGAGCATGGCTCCGTAGAGCATGACTCCGTAGAGCAGTCTTCTTCTTGTCAAGCAGTGTAGTGTTCAACACTAATATTCCCCGAAAAACTTTCAACAGAAAGAAAATGGTGAACCATCCTCGTTTTATTCATAATGAAGGAAATACTTTACATTTTTCATTACTGATAATACTTTCGCAGGTGTTCAGCATTCCATGCATTCTGAAATTCTTCTCCTTCTAGAGTTGCTATTCTGTAGGTTCCAGGTCGAACAACCTCTGTAACTCGGTAAGGTCCATGCCAGTTTGCTTCCAGTTTATTCTGTTTCTGAATGACTTTCTTCAGCACATAATCACCCTCCTTCAAATCGCATTTCTTCACCCTTTTGTTGTAGAACAGAGCTGTTCGTTGTTGATAAGCAGCATTCCTAATGGCTGCCTCTTCTCTTACTTCTTCGAGCATGTCCAAATCCATTCTTCTCATCAAGTCACTGATCGGAGAGTTGAAATTCAGCACTCTATGCGTTGGGAGACCCAACTCGGCCGGTATCACAGCCTCACTTCCAAATGCTAGCATATATGGTGATTCTCCAGTTGCTGCTCGGGGAGTTGTTCGGTAGGCCCATAATACTGATTGGAGCTCATTAATCCAATTTGCTTTAGCTTCACTTAGCCTCTTTTTCAACCCATTTAGTAATGTTCTGTTCGTCACTTCAGTCTGTCCATTGCTTTGGGGATGTCCTGGTGCTGAATGAAACTTCAAAACGTTCGACTGATGACAATAGGCAGCAAATTCTTCATTATCAAATTGTGTTCCATGGTCTGTGATGAAAGCATGAGGGAGACCATATCGACAAATGATATTCTTCCATATAAACTGGTATACCTTCTCGTACGTCATATTGATAAGAGGCTCAGCTTCCACCCACTTAGTAAAATAGTCCACTGCAACTACGAGATACTTGAATCTTCCTCGGGTGGTTGGCAGTGGTCCAACCAAATCAATTCCCCACATGGCAAATGGCCAAGGGGAAGTTATTGGTGTTAGCAATGCTTGTGGAGTTCGTCGGATGGAAGAAAAACGTTGGCACTTGTCACATTTCTTGGCATAGGCTATACAATCAGCCCTCATTGTCGGCCAGTAATATCCCTGTGTCATCACTCTTTGTAAAAGTGTTCGACCTGCTACATGAGCTCCACAAGATCCTTCATGGATTTCTTCAATCAATTCTTTCACCTCGGTGGGATGTACACATCTCTGCAAACCTGCCATAATTCCTCGTCTATACAAAATACCATTAGTTAATACATACCGAGCAGCTTTATACTTCAGTTTATTGGCAGCGAGTTTGTCCTCCGGCAATTCGCCCTCTTCAACATATTTCCTGATTGGATCCATCCAAGATGGTCCTAAATCAAGGGTAATCACATTCGTTGTCAGATCTTCATCTATGCTCCGACCTTCTAATACTTCAATCGGTATGGTTCTTCGCATCTCGGTACGAGTAGCTGATGCTAGTCGGGCCAGTGCATCTGCTTGTACATTCTCCATCCTCGGTATTCTCACCAATTGAATGGCCTCAAATTCTGTCAACAATTTCATCACCTTTGCATGATATTTGATCATTAAATCTCCTTTAACCGCATACATTCCCATCATCTGATACACAATTAATTGAGAATCACTGAATACCATCATTTGTTGTGCTTCCATAGTCTTTGCTAGATTAAGACCTGCTATCATGGCCTCATACTCCGCTTCATTGTTAGAGGCTTTGAATTGGAATCGCAAAGCATATTCCATGTCAATCTCGTCTGGAGTGATCAAAACAATTCCTGCTCCACAACCAGCTGTGCAGGATGATCCATCTACATATAATCTCCATGTAGGTATTTCGTCTTCAAATTTCTTATCTGTCAGAGTTCCTCGATAAAATATCTGCTGTCTTCTTCCATCATCCCCCGGTATCTTTCGCTCCTCGTCAGTCATCTGCTCGTACTCTTTTACCAGCCGTGGCTGGTCTGAGTTTGAATATAATGATTTCTCTACATCCACAGGTCCTTTTACCAACCTTGGTTGGTTTGGACCTATTTCTGCTGATCCTGTATCGTCCACAGGTAGGTCAGTAAATGTTTCTGTTGATCCTGTATCGTCCACAGGTAAATCAGCAGGCATCTTTTGCTCCTCGGGGGTATCAGGGTATGTGAACTCTGCTATAAAATCTGCTACAGCCTGCCCCTTCAATGATGATCTGGGCTCATATACAATATCATATTCACCAAGTTCTACTGCCCAGTACATCAGTCTCCCTGATTTTTCTGGCTTATGGAGGGCTTGTCTCAATGGCATATCAGTATAAACGATGATGGTATGGGCTTGGAAATATGGCCTCATTCTTCTACTTGCTTCAATTAGTGCCAATGCCAATTTTTCTAGCTTTGGGTACCTGATTTCTGCACCTCGGAAAGCCTTACTTGTGTAATAAATTGGCTTTTGGACTCCATTCTCCAATCTGATCAACGCTGAACTGACTGCGTTCTCTGATACTGCCAAATACAAATATAACTTTTCTCCTGTTATTGGTCTTGACAACAGTGGAGGTGCTCCTAAATATTTCTTCAAGTCTTGAAAAGCTTTTTCACATTCCTCATTCCATTCAAAGTTTTTTCGAAGTGTTTTGAAGAATGGTATGCATTTATCAGTTGCTCGAGATACAAATCTGTTGAGCGCTGCAACTCGTCCGGTAAGACTCTGCACTTCTTTCTTCGTCGTCGGAGATCGCAGCCCTAGAAGAGCTTTGATCTTATCTGGATTTGCCTCAATACCTCGCTGATTGACGATGTATCCGAGGAACATTCCTTCTCGTACTCCAAAGGTGCACTTCGTCGGGTTAAGCTTCATTTGGTATTTATCCAATTGATCAAAAGTTTGACTCAAGTCAACCAAATGATCAGCAGCTTTCTTGCTTTTAGTGAGCATGTCATCGACATAGACCTCCATGTTGCGGCTGATTTGTTCAGTAAAAACCTTGTTCATCAACCGCTGATATGTTGCACCTGCATTTTTTAAACCAAAAGGCATAACATTATAACAATAAGTTCCCCTAGGGGTAATAAAAGAAGTACTTTCCCTGTCTTCAGGTTTCATTTTGATCTGGTTGTAGCCAGAGTAAGCATCCATGAAGCTGAGTAGCTCGTGTCCCGAGGTAGCATCCACCAGTTGATCAATTCTGGGCAATGGAAAATGATCCTTGGGGCATGCCTTATTGAGATCGGTGAAATCGACACACATTCTCCATTTGTTGTTTTTCTTCTTTACCATCACCACATTAGCCAACCAATCTGGATATTTTACATCTTCAATGAATTGGGCTTTCTGGAGTTTCTCGACTTCCTCTTGTATGGCTTGATTCTTCTCGGGACTAAACACCCTTCTTCTCTGCTTTACAGGTTTAATCTCCTTATTCACATTGAGTTCATGACATAAGAAGTTTGGATCTATTCCTGGCATGTCTTCATGACTCCAAGCAAAAGTATTTTTCCTATTCTTCAAGAAAGTTATCAACTCCTCTTTTATTGACATATCCAACGATGAACCTATCTGGGTTATTCGTTCAGGATGTTCGTCGTCCAAAATAACATTTTCTGTAGATTCCATCACCTGTCCTTTTACAAGTTGAGATTCATCCCTGGGATCAAGAGTTTCAATTTCTGTACCTTCCTCCACCTGGTAAGTAGTAGTCTTTTTCATCGATCCTTCTAGTTCTTCTTGCTCGGCCGACGAATAATAGCATTCCCGAGCTACTTTTTGATCACCTTTCACCACTCCAACTCCAAAATTTGTTGGGAATTTCAAACATTGATGTACTGTAGAAGGAACGGCTTCGAACTTTTCAATCCAACTCTTCCCATGATGATGTTGTAGGCTGACTGCACATTCTTATCCATCACAAAGAATCGTATTCTTTCTGTTCGACAAACAGGCCAGGTTCCAATGAATATATCCAACTTGATCGTCCCAAGTGGAAAAACTTTCTCGCCAGCAAAACCCAGAAGGGGTCTGTGATAAGGTTCTAATTGGGATAATTTCAAATTCAAGCTATCAAAGCATGAATAGTACATGATGTCTGCCGAACTACCATTATCTACCAATACCCTTGAAATGATCACGTCCTTCATTCTCATTTTGATCACCAAAGGATCATCATGAGGGTAAAGAACACCTGCCAGGTCATTTTTTGAAAAACCAATTACTAGCTTCTCTTTGTTTACCTTCCTCGGACGATCATCCTCGGCCAGGTTTATTCGCTGAATATATGAGCAAGCTTGAGCCTCTCCGAGATAAGCTTTTCTTTCTGCAGTAAGGTCTCCTCCTCCTGCATCTCCCCCTGTAATAACGTTACAATGAAATGATCCAAAACGTATGGAAAATACCTCTCGTTCAGGTTTTCTTGGCTTCTTGGGAAGATCGGGGTCATCATCTGGATCCTCTTCATGGGCCCTCCTCTTTTTCTCCTCTGCACGACGAGGAGATCTAGATCTCTCTCTAGTTCTATCATCATTCTTCCTTTCACTTCTGCGATCTACATACTTTGATAATTTTCCTCTTCGAATGAGTGTTTCAATCTCGTTCTGAAGGGCTATACAATTTTTGGTCATATGGCCATGATCTTTGTGAAACTCGCAATATTTGGTCTTATTCCTCATGTCTGGATCTGTCTTCAGTTTCTCTGGCCATTTGATTTCCTCGTTATTCCTGATCTCTTCTAAAACATGATTAATACCCATTTTCAATGGAGTATAATTATCATACTTCTTTAGGGCTTCCAACTTTATCCTGTTATTCCTGGAATATTTGTCACCACCATTACCTTTCTGATCTTTCTTTTTAGAGTTGTCGACCTCCACTTTAACTTCTTTATCCATATTCTTCTTCGCAGTCATAGCCTCCTCGGCATTCATGATTTTGGCCGCCTTTGCCATCAATTCCGACATATTTTTAGGCGGATCTTTGGCCAGAGTATAGTATAGCTTGTTAGGCAGCAAACCACTCATCAAAGCAGTGATTGCTGTCTTTTCTTCATAATCTATGACTTCCAACTTCTCGTTATTGAAACGAGTTATGTAATCTCTAGTACTTTCTCCTGATTTTTGTCTAACACTTAATAAGTGCGCTACTCGCTTTACTGGTTTTGCTCCAAAACAAAAATTACCAATAAACAGCTCGGCTAACTGAACAAAAGTTGAAATCTTACCCCGAGGAAGATTATTGTACCATATCTGTGCAGATCCGGTAAGAGTTCCAGAGAATGCTCTACACCTCATCTCGTCGGTGACAGCGTAGATATCTGCAGCAGCTTGGTATTGCTCTATATGAAGTACGGGATCCGTCTTCCCATCGTACTTGGGGGTCACTACAGGTGCCTTGAATTTCGACGGTGTGGGGAAATCCACAATGGCTTGCACAAAAGGTGTCCCTTGAACAAAAGTTCTCTGTAAGGGGTTCCTCGCCTTAGCCATTTCTCCCAGTCTATCCTCCAATCGTTGAATGGAACCTTTCCATGCTTCATTCCCTTCCTCGGGCCGCTTAGTCCGAGCAACTGATTGCTCTGACGTAGCTTCCTGAGATTTATCTCGACGAGTAATTGGTCGTGATTGTGCAGATCTTTCTCTCGAACCTGGTGGTGGTCGAAAACTTCCTGATGGAGCCCTAGGTGGACTCATGTTCCTCCTTGGTCCTAACCGACTGAAAGGAGACACCCTGCTTAATCTTTCTAAAGCGCTAGTTCTCTCAGGAGAAAGAGAGATATGTTGATCAGTATCCGTAGCCCGTATTGATGAAGTTCGCCCAGGTTGATAAGAAGATTCATTGGATTCCCCATTGCGATATGACCCAATACGTCTGGATCGTGATTGCCCATGATCAGTCCTTTGCCCTGAATGAGTAGGTACACCGCCTTGAAGAGTTTGAAGGAGTTGCCTCATAGATTCTTGCATGGCGGTTTGTCCCTGAGCCAGATTCATCATAATTCCGGCCAGATCTGGAGATGCAGATGGATTTGGAAGATTTCCAGTATTTCCAGCATTTCGATTACTGGATTCTGGATTATCTGCCATTGGTGACAAATGATTTTTATGAAAAACGATAACAACAGTCGTTTCCCACAGACGGCGCCAATCTGTTGATGTAAAAAACTAGATTGCTCTAATTATTCAATCACAGATAAATAAATAAGACAAAGATTTTTAAAGTGGTTCGGCTAGGAATAAAGCCTACGTCCACTGTTATGTTATTGCTGAGTGTTTGTGGAATTCTTGATTACAAATTCTCTCAAGAAATTCCGGTCCCTTTGAATGGGATTGATACAAGGTATTTATAGCCTCAAGGCTGTACATGAAAGGTCCAATACATTAAATGATATACATATGAATGGGTAATACATTTAATGCAGCGTGTGCGTCAAGAATCTAATGAATAGTTGAACAGTTGTCCGTCTGATAATTGATGACACGGCCGAGGTGCAGTTCGGACCGCCTTAGTTGCTCGTTGATTAAGAGTTCCTCGGAGTGCTTAGAGTATCTCGGGATGATGGAGTTCCTCGGATGGAGTTCCTCGGCATGATAGAGCTCCTCGGTGTATTCTCGTTGCTCGGTATCAACCATAGTTGTTCAGTAAATGATCTTCCTCGCTGTTATTGTGCCACGTAGATTGACACGTGTCTTCATACTATTCGTCCACATCAGCATATTAATTTTGGTATCAACAATACACATACATTTAATTCATCATATATATACAAAATGGTACCCCGAGTCATAGCTGTGGTGCAATGCATTACTCTGCTATCATGTCCCAATATCGCTGGTCGCCGAATAGGGGACAAAAGGTTCATTAAGGATTCCTCGAACCATAAACAACAACACAAACATGTGGAGGCAAACATAGTTATCGTATCCATGGGTCACGCACATACCTACGTACCCACAGTCAGCGGACTTATCAACTCCCCGATAAGTCTTTCATTGACCTATGTTCTCGAGCGATAAATCAAAGATCCCATGGATTCATCAGGATATGACTTCCCTCATGTGCAAACCTCCCCATCGATAGCAAGTAAGCTAGGTATGTCATACACATAAGTTATCAATCAAACAAATAGGCATTATCATCTACCTATAATATAATATCAACAAGGTACTCCATTACCCTAAGATAATTCCCATACGTAGCATTTTATCACTCAAATGCTACGTATTAAAATATTATGACTTTACTTCTTTAATTCAATTATTCCAGAGACTCACTCATTACTCAAAGTTCAAGTAGGTTTTCCTCAATATTTATTTAGTAAGAAATTACTAATATCCTACTGGCCCATATCATCTTATCTCCCGAATTACTACGAATTAAACTCTCCTTTAAT
Organism: Sambucus nigra; assembly: GCA_949130495.1. Classification (NCBI taxonomy): domain Eukaryota; kingdom Viridiplantae; phylum Streptophyta; class Magnoliopsida; order Dipsacales; family Adoxaceae; genus Sambucus; species Sambucus nigra. The sequence goes on along the minus strand of OX422219.1, from coordinate 2,476,710 downwards.
TAGGGTTATAACCGATTGTTTCTAATCTCTTATAAACACATCTTCTATCAACCAGGATTGAATACCATCATCACATGTCTCATAGTCTATAGTGTTTCATTCACACTATATGACTTATCAACAAAACCAACATCCTCGCATCCTATAACATTTCTCCACTCCTGACGTCGTTAGGGTTCATGCGCGGAGCGTCTCGCAAAGCGAAATCCAAACAAGGAACCCCTCCAATATACTACTACTCAACTTTGTCGGTCGTAGAGGTCCGTCAACTTCAAATATGCAACCAGAATAACCTCATCCCCTCTTTCAACCAAATGTGGTCATAACTCCTATCTCTATTCGGGAGCCATCCCACTAAGTGCTTGTACTACACTCAGTCCTTGTGCAATCAATAATGAGCTGAAACTCAGTCCTTGATGTTCAAATTGTAACCCTAAGGCTACCCAGGTGTTATATTAAATCTACCCTACTGGACCTATCCTTAATCCTCATGAATACCAATTATAATCCAACACATTAATCTAGCAACCGAAATTTCTTCAAATTTAATTAACATAATTCTTAATCCATTAAATCCCAATCATATTAATTCCATTCTTACCTAGGGCTTACTAATCTTCCCTAAGTCCCATAATATCCAATTAATAAGCATCAAAGATCTACAAAAGGTTTGGGATAAGATCCAACATTAAAAAGAAACAACTTTAACAATTCTGGGGAGGTCGATCAATCGAAGGCAGGGGGTCGATTGATCGATCGCCCAGATACCAGCCCAGTTTTTTGCATTTCTGATACTACGGGTTTCATAAGTTTTGATCCTTCAAACCTTCATATAAACTATCCAAATGACTTATAAACCTTACTACATGATATAGCAATATATGTAAATGATTTCTAATGATCTAAACATCCTATAATCATCAAGAGATTGAATTAAAATCATGTTTTTCTCCTCTTTTCCTAGAAAAGTATCAACATAATATCTTCAAAAACACAACAATGGTTTCCAGACTTTTTTCAACCGATTTATGATTATTTCGTGGATTACTATCTACCTAAAACATGAGTTTGATTCCTACATAGTTCCATTTTTCAAAAATCCATTTAACAACTCCATTATTATCTTCCAAACATGAAAAACCTCATCTTTTTATAACTATCCTAGCAAGGACAATATACAAACTTAGATTGCAATTATCAAACACTTGCCTTTAATGAAGATCTGATCCTTTGGTGTTGCATAACACAGGTGGTTCTCTCTTTTCCGGCCAACTTTTGGTGGTGGTTGGTGGTTGGTGGTGGTGACCTTTGGTTCTTAGTTCTTATCCTTTCCAAGCACACTTCTCTTCTTCCAAGCAACCTTTCACTCTCTCCAGAAGATGACCTTTCAACTTTGGTGTAGAAGAGATGAATAACCCACGTACAACTAATCTCCAAATACTTATAATAAGACAAAATCTGAAATCACTATTCATCCCCCTTGTAAAAATGACCAAAATTCCCTTTTGGGTTGTCTATTCATTTCCAAATGACCCGAGACCCAAAACTAACATCCAAATAAACTTTTCTGACTATTTTAACCCTTCTGGACGCAACGACGTACTCGAAATGACTATAAGGTCGATTGTAACACCCTGTCCGCCCGGGGAGAGCGAACGGAGTGCCACTATCGATAAAATAAATCAATTCCACAAATAACAAGGTATAGAGCATATAAATCCCACAACAACAATAGAGGAAACCACTAACTCAAATCTCTTCAAATAAAATACAACCAAAATTCTCTCGAAATAATACAACTATCTATCTCGAAACAAAATAAATCTCCATTGCTCTATACATCAAAATAAATAAATACAAGCCTTATCAACTTGTATTCTCGAATATTCTTCACAAAATAATCCTGGAAAAAAATTAATCTCCATAGCGCCCCAAATTCGCGCTAACCTGCCACTAAAAGATATTATGAGAAAGTACACAATACGACAGGAAATATGCTCAACGGAATATATACTAGCGATGAATAAAACGTAACAACACGAATACGAATATTCAAATCAAAATGTGAATCACAAAGCATTTATCAATATAATTTCTCAACAACACATTAACTGGGTCACCAGGCCTCACCACATCCGTATATGCTTTATCAAGCCATAGCCCGGGAAACTGGAATTTTGACGGGTGCCCAACAGCCATGCCATATTAAAATCTCATGACAACGTGCTCAACAACAATGTAATGATACCCCATGAATCATAATAATTTCAACAATTATTTTTCAAATTTCAATGAATTTATCAATCCAAATATGAGTTCAATTAAACAAGAATTCAATGGAATAAAACTCGCGAGATTTAAAGGAGCATATTGTGTAAAACCACATACCGCAAACCATGATGAGAAACCAACGATCACATCCTCAAGATCAACACAAAAGATCTACAGAAGCTCCTCCAAGAACCTCCAACAAAATAGCCCCAAGAACACCTCTAATCTAAGGTTGGAACTCACAAATCTCAAGGGCCAAAGTATAATTAAAAAGGAGAGGAATATAAAATATATTTGCTGCCAAAAAAGTTGTGCCAAAAGTAGGTTAAAAAGGTTGCCCACGACTTCCTTTTATAATGAAAAGAAATGAAGAGTTGGAATCCAAAAGACTCCTTTAAATAAGGAAAAGAAATGAAGAGTTGGAAGTCAAAACAACTCTTGAAAATTACTTAATGTTCGTCGACTTAGAATTCCAAGAGTTAAAAACATTTCAAAATCATTTTAAAATCCATTTTAACTCCGTTTTCGAATCCGTTTGAAATTCTCGCCTTAAAAAATAATAACCAACAAGTTTGAGCAATAAAAATAATTTTATCAAAAACTTTATTTTACTCCATTTTCCTAAATTAATTAAAATAGCCCAAAAATTATGCGGGTTGCTAAATCGATATAAAAATAAATTTCATTTTTAATTTAATAAATTAGTCCCGACACGTCCCATACCGTGTCCGACTAAAAATTTCAAATTATTGAATTAACAATTCACAGAAATATCAATAACATCACATTCATATATTACCTAAATATCTTTAAGTAATATTCAGAATCATTCATTTTAATATCCACAATTCGGATAAAACCCAAATGAATTAATTAATAATAAAATCCAATTAATCCATTAATTTAAAATATAACCCATTTTAAAAGTCATTAAAATCACGGGGTATTACAGTTAATACCAAGTGGGACACGATCAAGTTGATGGTTATTAATCGATTTCGCGCTTCTAATTAGAATTGTAGATATTTACGAGTATCCATGCAAGCTTATCGTGGTGACGCCGTGGTTGTTAGTGTGAGGTTCTTGTGTTTAATTTTAATGACATATGATCATATGAGGTGCCGATAGAATTAAATGACTCCCATTGGGCAAGTTGCATGAGTTTCATATAGTCAGCGATAGATATTAATGGTTAGGGTGTCTCGACTAGGCACTAATGATTTGTGATTGAAAATTATATAACCCTTAGGTGTAGCACTTAAGGGAAATTATTGTTGGTGAGGTAATTAGACAAACTTGATTCTTGGGTGATATCGCAGTTGGTGGTAATCCGGAAAACACGTGAAGTTGTGTAGATTAGTAGTGGCAATATCGTGATATTTTATGTGATGACTTTGGTGGTGAGATTAGCCTTAGTAGTGGCCACGTCTAGTAGCTTTTGTTATCACCTAGCCGTAAAGGGTGTATGTTTCACTTGTGAAGGTTAGGTGACTGAGTGGCATACATAAGTATTGATGTTGTGGTGAGGACATATTAGTTCCTTTGGTTGAGGACTTAGGTCGGGTGTACCTTGATTATAATGTGATATTGAGTAATAGGACTCCGCGTGGCATCTGCGGTATAGACCTTGGTATTCATAGGTAGTACCCGAAGTCCCATATCCTACTAAGATTTGTCTAGTTGTGTTAATTTATAGGTTAACCCATGGTGTGATGTTGTCATAGTGGAGAGATTTAGTTGCCATAGTTGAACATTCATTGAGGATTGGGTGAGGCAGACCTTGGGGTTTGTAGGTTGTCGGCGGTGTCCTGTATCCTACCAAAACCCTTAGTAGCATTAGTTGTGGTTTGTACGCGGCTTATGGTCACAGACCTTTGGGAGAAAGATAAGATTCGTATCTAAGTGTCGAGACTCATTCTAACCATCGAGGTAATGGCTAGGTGCAAGGTAATCCCAATGTGAGAGTAGTTTATAGGCATTTGAGGTGACCATAAGACAAATTGTGGGTGGCATCATTAAGGATAAATATCGAACGTTATGACGCCTGGAGGTGTTTGATGGTTAAGGTTCACTATAGATAGAAGCTCATATACTAGTGTCTTTGCGAGTACCAAGTAATTTCAATGTGGGTATAGAAAGGTTTGTAGAGTGAAACTATGATGATAATGGTATAGACGACGAAATCTTATCGAGTTTGAGACTTACATGAAATGTGTTTGGCGTCCTTAGGAGAACAATTAAATTCGGTAAGATAAGGCGGTAGAATTCTAGTAACGATAGTGTTGAGGGTCAGGTGATGATCCCAGATTTCTGGTCGTATAGTGTACATGTCGGATGTGGCATCCCAAATCGATAAAGATGGGTGGTATGATCCCTAAGGTGGGGTGATAGTTATGTCATTATAGGAGTGATGCTCGGATGTCATGGGATGACTAGTATGGGTGTGGCGATACACAGTTTGGGATGTAGTAGGAAATGCATTCGAGACTTAGAGTGATGATGCCATGTGGAGACTTAAAATGGAAACTGAGGTGGGATAACATCGAAATGTGATTACTATATCGACGTGTCGACGATATATGCTAGGGTAGCCTTAGTAATGTGAGGATTAGTTCTCGACATGTCTTGCCAAGCTTGTAGGGGTTATAAGATGTAGCCCGCTGTAGTATTTACTACCCTTAAAATGCCAATGGCGGCGGGTGTGGTCGTCACGCAAATTCTGTGAGGGTAGAATTGGTAAGGTGAATTGGTGGCAACCTCGTGTGGTCAAAAGGACACGATTAGGTGTGTTCCTCGCTTGAACTAAGTAATGCCTATGGGAGTTTGGGATTTTGATCATAATAAGTTAAGGCAGGCAATAACCTAGGTGTAGTAGGTTGGTGATGTTGTCACTAATGATTGGATAAGGTCAATATAGACTAGAGCGTGAGGTGTCTGCTAATCAGAATGGTTCATGTGTGCTAAGGATGTGAAGGGTAGGGACTTTCTCCCAAGGAGGGAAGTCGGGCATTGACTTACTAAAGGAATAACGATTCGTGAATTTCCTTGTATTGAGAGAATGATTGGTTGTGATTCAACTCGCCACAGTTAGTAACTTGATTCAGGGTGTGTGGCTAGGATTTGTGTCCAATGAGAGCTCTAGGAGTAAGTGTCATGACTTAAGTGCACGACATAGGTTTGCTTCTATAAGTCAGAATTGGATGTTTATTGGTAAAATTACCCGGGACAGTTACTTGATCCATCTGACTTTCGTGTGTTCCTTTCGGTCTCGGTAATCAGGAATCGATATTATCACCTGTGGTGAATAATATTGGTACCATGTCATGGTACAGTGCTATTGGGCCCGGGAGAGTGCAATGGATTGGGTTTGGTGAATGTAGCACAGTAACTGGGTGTGCCCATCTGAGTTGTTCTTACTATTGCATAAAGTTTTATGTATGGGTGGCTACATTTTTCGTCACACAATTTGCTCATAATATCAATCTCCCTTTAGAATAGTGGCCTTTTGATTGGCCGGCTCGATAATCGGTGGCTCGGGTTGCGAAAAGTAGGATGATGACTTGAGGATATATTATAGTGTTGGAAATTTGGGACACCCAACCTAATTAAATACCGGGTGATCAGTCCTTTATTAAATTAATATAGAATATCCAGTTGGTTCATTCTTACCATCACCGTCGATTTTTTTTAATTAACTAACCACCTAGCATTTAAAAAGTCAGATGTTAAATATTTATCTTTTTAAATTAATAAGTAAGCCATGAATTAAATCATTCACCATCCATTAAGCAAAACAGATATAAATGAGAGACCATCTGACTAAATAAATAATACTGGAATAAACGTCCTAGTATAAAGTCTCAAAAACAATATCTGTAACAAAAACTCAATCCAACTGAAACTGAATAACTGAAACAAAATATCTCAGAGATAAACAACTAAGAACGGGAAACATGCCCTGACTGAAATACTATAACCAAAAATTGAATGAATAAGAGTCGAGGCATCTAATATTAAAGACCTACAACTCCCATAATAGTCGCAGCACGCTAAGCGATAAATAACTCCTACATTGGACGTCACTGAGGCTGGATACCTAAAATAGTGACACAAGAGAAAATAGATTCGCAAGAAACGGGTCAGATCCCGAGTGAAAACAGTTAAAACATTTTTAGCAAGTATTTAAAATGATGTAAAGAAAATAATATATATACATGTTAGATTTTCGGGCTCTCTCTTGAGATTATAACCTCTCATCTAATGTGCACGCCTAACGTACCTCTAAACTCCCCTAGTTACGGTACCAACACCTAACCAGTTCCAACTCATAAACCATCAAACCAATTATCTCATAATAGCTACCCGTATTTCCCACGTGACACGTTAAAGAACATTTTCACATCTTCTATCTCGGATGAGAGGGTTTCCACATTTAAAGTTAAAGGTTCACATACGTAAGTTATTTTAGATTTCACTACTTATTTTACCTACTAAGTTCACACATTATAACACATCATAAGTATACATACAATCATCACACTATCATATATATACTATTACGGCACCCCTAGGCTCAGCTGCGGTGCATGCATACTCTGCTATCAAGTTCAGGTACATCTCGTACTAAATAAGGACAATCGGTTCAGTTTCTCTCTCGACCCATAAATACAAATCACACATATTGGAGGCGAACATTACTCTAGGCCTTTGGGTTACGCACATACCTACGCACCCAAATGACCGTTCACACCATCATTCACACAGATAGTGATCCAAACTAAGATCTATGTTCTGAGGCCCCAATATAAAATCCCCCATAATGGCTCATCAGGATAAGACTATCCCCTTTGCTAACCTCCCGCGATAGCAAGCAGCGTAGGTATGTCATACATATAATCAATCATATAACATGCATACACGCACCTATCAAAATCAATAGGTATACACACAACTCGAATATAATAATTCATACGTAGTATTTTTTTTCCCACTAATACTCACGATATATTTATTAACTTACGATAACTCTCTCCATCGTAATTTCTCAAGGATGATTCACTACTTCAAAATATTTTAAAGTAATTCACCCAATTTTCCTACTATTAATATGTACTAAAATCATCATAGGTTATTGCATCTCTCTCAAATTAACTATGTCGCAAACTTAAACTCAAACGGTACAATTTCGAAAATTTCGTTTGAACGAGCTGAAATCTCGTTCAAACGAACTTCGAAACAAAATGGTTTCTAAAATCTCGTTAGAATGTCATTCGAACGAAGTCATTTGAATGAACTTCAAACGACATATTACTCTGAATCCTCATTGGAAATTCGTTGGTAATATCGTTCGAACGAGATTTACCCAGTTCGTCCCCTTCCTCAAGAAACTTTGTTTCCTCCATTCTTACTCGCCAAAACCTTCACATATCGTTCCCGAACTCCCAAAAAATAATACTAAATATTATTCTAACATGCAAGGGTGGTTTCTAATGTTCCAAAATCCTCAAGTTGTTAATTAAAATCAATTAATTTCAAAATTCCCAAATTTATTTATTTAAACCCTAGGTAATAAATTTTTATTTCAAGAACACTATAAACTCAGATTTCTTCACCAAGATAAATCATAAATTTGTGGTTTTCACACTACATGCAATGGAAACTAACCTATATCAATTTCGTTTTCAATCCAAGATCATGATAATTACTCCCAAGTGCACCCAAATGACTAACATGGATATCATACATGCTATAAATCTACAAGTTTAAATACTTGCCTCTTTTGGTAGGTCTGATCCATTAAATACGAATGGTATGGATGTTCTTCTCTCCTCCCGATCTACGCGATGATGATACTTTTAGGTACAAGGATGGTATGGTTTGGCCTTGGGGTCTTCTCTCTTCTTCCTCCTATGGCCTCTCTACAGTTTCTCACGTTATAACCCTAACTTCTTTCTCTTATCAGATATTTTAAATCACCAATTTTCGTAGGTTAAAATACCCCAAAATTTCAAATGACTGAAATACCCCTCTGGGGTATCGATTTGGCCTAAAAGTGCCACAGGATCCAAACTAAACCTCTGAGTACACTTTTTTTACTATCTCGACCCTTCCGGACACTTTGGATCACTCGAAATGCCCGTATAAAATATCAAAAATGAAATTATCTTTTATTTCCCAAATTTAGTCCCGACACGACTAACACGCGCGTCCTGACTAAATTACTATAACTGTCATATTTTTCGCTCGCGATAAATTTAATATTATCATTATCACATATTAATTTATTCACTCAGTAATATTCAATATAATTCACACCAATAAATACTAACCCTTGTCTCGCTAGTTAATATTTATTTTGTTCCGGATTAGTTATCAATTAATTTCCCTTATTTAATTTTAATTAATCCCCCATTTAAAACCATTAAAAATATGGGGTGTTACATACTTCCCCCAAATAACGGAATTTCATTCCAAAATTTGGAAAATAAAAGTATACCTGGTAAGAACAACTCTGGATATTTCTCGCGCATCTCATCCTCACGCTCCCAAGTAGACTCCTCGACATTATGAACCTCCCACTGGACATGCACAAGTGGAACTATATTTGACCTCAATATCCTCTCGCTATGATCTAAGATAGCCACTGGTCTCTCCTCATACGAACTGTCACGCTGTAAGTCAATCTCCTCCAGTGCAACGTGAGTGTGAGACAACTCATCCCGAAGATAAGTCTCAGTGAAGAAATGTGGAACACATCATGAATACGATGCAAGTGCTCCGGTAACCCAGGTCTATACGCTACTGATCCAATCCTCCCAATGATAGGAAATGGACCCATGTATCTCGGTGCCAATTTCCCTTTCTTCCTGAACCTCATAATCCCCTTCATAGGAGATACTCGTAGTAGCACCTGGTCCCCCACACTAAACTCTCAAAAGAACCGCTTAGCATCAGCATAGCTTTTCTGTCTATCCTGGGTTACCCGTATGCGACTCTGAATCATCTTAATCTTGGCCGATGTATCCTAAATCACTTCTGGCACGAGAAGTTTGTTATCCCCCACCTCTAGCCAACAAGCAGGAGAACGACAAGGTCTACCATACAACGCCTCAAATGGAGCCTTGCTAATTGTAAGTAACTCCACCTGTGAAAGGTACTTCTCCCAACCTCCCATAAAATCAAGTACACACATATGGAATATATCCTCCAGCATCTGATTAGTCCGCCCAGTCTTCCCGTCCGTCTGCGGGTGATAGGCCGTGCTCAAACACAACTCGGTGCCCATGGACTCCTGGAAGCTCTCCCAAAAATGAGACAAAAAAACCTTATCTCGACTGGACACAATATTAAGGGGCACTCAATGTAACCTCACTATCTGAGCAATAACAATCTGGGCATACAGTGTCGTAGTATAATTGGTCGTAACTGGTAGAAAGTGGGATAACTTAGTCAATCGATCCATAATCACCCATATAGAATCGTGACCCCTCTGTGAAGTAGGCAACCCTGTAATAAATTCCATGGAAATTCTTTCCCATTTCCACATAGGAATCTCTAGCGGCTAAAGAAGCCTGGTTGGCTTCTAGTGGTCCACCTTTACTAGCTGACAGGTGGCATACTTCGAGATGAACTCAGCAATGTCCCTCTTCATCCTGCTCCACTAATACTACCACCTCATATCCTATTACATCTTATCCTCGTCGGGGTGTACCTCAAATTGAGACTCATGCGACTCTGTCATCATTGCGTGACACAAATTCTCCCCCTTCGGAACAATCAGTCTCCCATTGAAGTGCAAGCCTCCCTCAAAACTCACTAAGCAAGACTCTGTTCCCTCCGCTAAAAGCTGTCGAATCCTCTCCTGAAAAAACAAATCCGCTGCCTGAGCTTGTACTACCCTCATCACAATCTGGAGTGTAACAGTCATAACTGACATGAACAATCTGAAAATCGTATCCTGATGTCCCAGATCCTTCCATTTTGCCTTCCACACCTCAGCCACCTCACCTATTGGCCTGCTGCTCAACGCTTCTGCTACCACGTTAGCCTTCCTCGGGTGATATTGTATCTTAAACTGGTAGTCCTTAACAAATTCAATCCACCTATGCTGACGCATATTTAGCTATTTCTGAGTGAAGAAATACTGTAGTGACTTCTGATTTGTGAACAAGCAAAACTTCTCTCCCAACAAGTAATGTCTCCAAATCCTAAGTGCAAACACGACTGCTGCCAACTCCAAGTTATGGGTGGGGTAATTTCTCTCATGAGGCTTAAGCTTGAAGGAAGCATAAATTATAGCCTGATCCTCCTACTGCAATACTCCACCTAGTCCCTGTAGGTATGCATCAATATAAATAAGGTACTCCACACCTACTCTAGGGAGTGATAGTATGGGTGTTGAAGTCAACTTATCCTTCAGATCATCAAGTGTTAATTGACACGCATCATCCCAAACAAACGGTACACCCTTACGGGTCAAATTAGTCATCGAACCCGCAATCTTCAAAAATCCCTAGATAAGCCATATGTTGTACCCGACTAACCCCAAGAAATTGTGCACCTCCATCGGTGTCATGGGCTGTCCCCACTCCTTCAGTCCTGACTTTGCTTGGGTCCACCGATATCCCTCGATCTGACACGATATACCCCAGAAATTATACCTCTCGCAGCCACTCTCGAACTTAGCGTACAATTGATGCCCCCGTAAAGTCTGCAGAACCCGATGCAAATGCTCGACATGCACCTCCTCAGTACAGGAATAAATCAGGATGCCATCTATGAAGATAATGATAAACTGATTGAGGACCTCTCTGAACACCCTATTCATCAGGTCCATAAGTACTACCGACGCGTTGGTTAGTCCAAATGGCATGACCCAAAACTCATAGGACCCATATCTCATCAGAAACATAGTATTAGACACATCTTGATCCCTGATACGCAATTGGTGATACTCGGATCTTAAGTCTATCTTAGAGAAGTAGGCTACTCCTCTCAGATGGTTAAATAAGTCATCGATGTGAGGAAACGGATATTTATTTGGTATGGTGACTTTATTTAACTCCCGATAACCCACACACAGTCGTAAGGATCCATCCTTATTCTTCACAAACAGAATTGGGGCACCCTAAAGCGAGGTTCTCATATGGATGAAACCCTATCCATACTTTAAATTATCAATGATGTGAACAAATTAAGAAAATATATAGAGTAAATATACACACATGATTTGTTCTTATATGAGTAGAAAGAGGAGTGGTAGTTAGAGAGTATAACTAATAGATTTTTTGACCAAGCACTATATTAAAGAATAACAATGCACGTTCTTCTTGTCACCAACCATATCACCTTTTCATCATAAAATATGGAACATAGTTGAAGTGAAGAAGCACAAATTTTGTATATAATCAAACACTACACAAAAATGGGAAATGGTCACAGCAAATGGGTCATGGTTTTGGACCATGACCATGTACTTGACCAGGGTTTAAGGTGACGATATATAGGGGATGGCCATGTTCAGGATCCATGACCAGGGGGTCATGTTAAAAAATCATCACCCACTCATGACCCATTATGGCATCGAGTTTCCCATCCTTTTAGTCACAATGGTGGTCACGTTCCAAAACCGTGACCCACCCGTGACTATGTATAGTGAACCTTGGTCATAGTTTGGAACCTTGATCCCAAAACTCTATTTATCATGTTACCTTGGTCACGGTCCAAAATTGTGACCATCCCTAGAGCTTCAATTGGTCATCATTGAGGTCACGGTTTAGAACTGTGACAAATTTTAACTCATTAATGGGTCATAAAAGGGGTGAAGATTTTGGACTTTGACCCCCTTATGGGTATATATATATATATATATATATATATAGAAATTTAATGATTAAAGATAGAATAGACATCTCTAGGTGGCTTACATAGAAGGAAATTTAAGGAGGCATACTATCCATCAAACTTCTAAACATAGGAAGAATTGGAGATTCTAATCTAATTGCTATTTGAATTTCTCTAGGAACATCTTCTAAATTTGAAAAAAAAGAGGAGCATATTTTAGAAGAACCATATCTAGATAACATGAGAGCAACCTTATTCACTTCTCTTAGACAATGAATGATGGAAAATTAAATCTTTTGAAGAAGACTTATAATGTCTTTGATGATGTATTAAATTTTCCAAGGGATAATTTTTTAATAGGAAGAAAGAGTATTGAAAATGATTTTCGAATAAGTCTCAATATCAAAATGATTATAATTCTTCTGAGCACAAAAAATAAGACCTTCCTTGATAGCTTGAACTTGAACTTCTTGAATAGAACCATGAAGCAAACTTTGAGAAGCTTCCTAGACAAATCCACCCAAATCATTTTTGATAATGATTCTAGCTCCAAAACTTGAATTGAAATCTTGACTACCTGAACAATTGATCTTTAATCTACCTCTTTTTTCGTTTCTCCCAGGGTTAAGATGATAAAGTCCAAGGAGTAGGAAACTTGATATTAATTTTGAATTCTCAATGCATCCTGACTTAAATCTCTGAAACCTCCTTTAAAAATGAGTTTATTGGCTAGTTCACAAATATTTGAAATCACCTTGCCAACAGTGAAATAATGCTTCATTGGTTTAGAATAAAAAATAACTTTGTTCCTACATAACCAGATCTCCCAAATTATGTTAAGAGGAATAATCTCGAATAATCACCTTGAAGAATCAGAATTAACTGCTTGGATACACCAGTGAATTACTGAACCATGGACTGATTCAGGAAGAGTAGAGATTCCCATTATTTTATTAAAGACAATCCACACTTTAGTAGTCACTGGACCTGCTTTAAACAGGTGATTCAAAGATTCTGCTGATTTATAACAACATACACATCTCGATGCCATTCTAATTCCCACTTTTTGCACTGCGTCATCAATAGGAACACATTTACATAGGAATTTCCAAATAAATACATATATTTTTGGAGGTATTTTGGAATGCCATATAAAATTAAAAGCCAAAGATGAAAGCTTTATAGGTCTGGACAATTCATATGCAGAATCAAAAGAGAATTTACCACTGTGATTAGGTTTCCAAATCAATTCATTATTGACCTAAACTGAATTTGACTATACAATATCCCAAATTGATTTAATTCTTTTGAAGCTTTTAGAACCAGACTCCCTATCCATATTTTCATACTTATCATTCATGAATCTATCCCATAAACTTGTACCTTGTTTAAATTTCGAAGCAAGCTTGATATTAGAGGCAATCATAATAGCAGACACATTTCTAACTCCCAAACCACCTTCTTATTTTGGACACCACAAAGAACCCCATCTAATCCAATGAAACTTCTTACCCCCCCTAAAAAAGAGCTAATTAACTGGTTAATGGATTTGAAGATAAGGTTAGGAGGATTTAAAGCCCTTCGATAATACATAGGCATAGAAGTGAGAAGAAATTGAATTAAAGTAACTTCCCCTAGATAAAAACTTAGACTTCCAACTGTGTATTTTAGGTGCAATTTCTTCGACAAGAGGATCAAAATAGATTTCTTTATTCCTGCCTTTAAATAATGGACTGCCTAAATATGCAAAGGTCCTTACCTATTTTTGAAGCCAGTAATGTCTGCGATTCTAATTCTAGAAATAGAAGAAGTTTTAGAACTGATTTTGAAACTGCTTTTTTCCTTACTAATACGTTGACTTGACTCCTTTTCATAGCTCTCCATGGAATTCATCAAATTTTTAAGACTTCTCTTTAAACCTCTAGTGAAAATGATTATATCAGCTGCATAACATAAGTGACTGATCATATGACAACCCCTTGGATGAGAGAAAGGGATAATGGATCCATTTGACATTTTCTCATCTAAGCCTCTCCTAAAAGCCTCTACCATGGTAATAAAAAGGCTTGGAGATATTGAATCCCCTTGCCTTATACATCTTGTAGGTTGAAAGAATCCCTAGATTGGCCATTAATCAAAATAGAAAACCATGTAGAAGATAAACATCTCCATATTAAATCAATAAAAGACTCTGAGAAACTAAAAGATCTTAAAGATTTTATAATGAAGAACCAAGAAGCACTATCATAGGCTTTGGTCATATCCAGCTTAAGAATCACATTACCACCATAAACCTTTCTATCAATGAAATCAACCATTTCTTGGGGCAAAAGGAAGTTATCTTGAATGCATCTTCCTTGAACAAATCCAAACTGATTGAGAGAAATTAAATTAGGAAGAATAGGGATAAGTCTAGGTTTTAGAATCATAGTAATCAGCTTGTAACTGAAGTTGCATAAACTTATAGGTCTGAAATCCTTTCAATAAAATAGTTTGCTAACTATAGAAATTAGACAAATTTGGGTAGAACTCCATGATTTTGGGATATCAGCCCCCAGAAAAGTGCTTGAGTAGCACTAGTAATGTACTTTTTAATGATCTCCCAACAACTGACATAAAAGAAGCCATTGAAATAGTCTGCTCTAGCTGCACTATTTTGATTCATCTCTTTGATTGCTGATATGATGCAAATATTGCGTATTTCACCCGTTAACCTATGCGTTATTAGCCCCCTCGGGTATCTTAATCCCTATATTTATGCTCGTTAACCAGACAAACTCAAATTTCTATGTTAACATGTTTTGGAGGGGTTAATTGAGCTCTTGTAGGTATTTGGATGCTTAGTATGAAGTTTGGATGCATTACGGTGAAGTTCTGTACACAACCGCACGTGCAAGGGCATTTTAGTCATTCCAAAATTTGGGCAACTAGACCAATGTCTTCACAAAAGTTGAAGCCCTCTTAACAAGCTTCGTGTGGCCGCAAACGATGCATGATTCGGAGCTATATCGAAGAAGTTACTGGCTTTTGAATGGAAGAGAATTACACATAACTCAAAACAGGGGAAGGATTGAGGACCTGTAGGTGTGAATTAATTCGGTCCATCCGAATCGATTCGCTGGGAGATAGTCGCAAAATTTTACATTTTAGAACCGATTCGGTCCCTCCGAATCGATTCGCCCCAATTCAGTATGCCAATTTCTCTATTTTTGAATCGATTCGGACCAGCCGAATCGATTCGCCCTTTAGTAGCCTTCGAGGAACCTCCTTACCGAATCGATTTGGACCAGCCGAATCAATTTGGTCCTGCAGATATTTTTTTTCTTCTTCTTTCTATTTACAAGTTTTCCATTGGGATATTTTTGTATAAATACCAACTTCCTCTCATTTAGAGAAAAATAGTTATAGATACTTAGATAGATTAGATTGTAGAGAGTTTTTAGCTTAGGGTTTGTGGGATTTAGAGAGTTTGTCTTTGATTTTTTTTGTTTTGACACCCAATTGGGTTGTAAGTTACACTATTCATCTTCCCTTCCATGTAATATAATTTTTTTCCATTATTTCTTTCTTTGTAGTGTAATTTACATGCTTTCTAATATAGGCTTACATACTTTGATTAATTGCTTTCTAGTGTAGTTTTATTGCATTTATTTATCGCTTTCATTTATCGCATTTTTAATATGCTTTCTAGCTAAATTAAATTAGGTTGTGTTTGAATTGAACTGACTCGAGTTGGCGCGTTTCTTTGCTTTGGTGATGGTATTTACGGGTCTATTTCGGGTGCGTTGTCCTAGTTATTGCGCCTAGGAGATTTAACGGGGCATATCATGTATGTTCCGTGCTTACGACCTTGCGTGAAAAATTTTTGGGATATTTGTTGACGCCAAAATCTTATTAGGCTTTTTATGCGAATTTAGGGGCGTGACAACCCTTAGTTCAATTAACTGTCAAAATGAGATGCATTCTAAATAACTCGTCGACCCATGTATCCATTTTATACAAATTAACTCGGGTGAGGAATATTTAACGCAACCTATAGTTTTACCGCTTTGTTAATCTAGTTTAAATACACTCGCCTAGATTAATATTTCCCTTTTATGCATATTTTCCTTTTTAGTTTGTAATCATCTTTTACACTTTTATTTCGAAGTACTAAATCCTGTAAATTCTAGCATCTTGTCCCTGTGGATTTTTGATACCCGACTTACCGATGTGCTTGCCTCGCAATTGTAGTAGTAATTTAGGTTTGTTTGTATTGAGTTGGCAAAATGAAAACAACGATTAGCATCTTTACACGCGTTACTTTTCACACTCGATCAAAATGGCGCCGTTGCTAGGGATCAGTTTGTTTTAGATTTTATTTGATTTAGTATTTCATATTATTTTCTTTCTATTTGTATTATTTGCTAATATTTTGCAGGACTTCCACATTTGAGCACTTAGAAACGCTCGAATTTTTCCCGCGCGCACTTACTTTGTGGAATCCGCCACTTTGAGCCATTTTTGGGGTAAGCATGTCTTATTCCAATTCTTTCGGTAATCCTTGTTATAATTCTCAAAATTCTCGCAAGCCTATGACTTTTGATGAATACTTAGAATCCCAAAGAAATTCAAATTCAAATATGTCTTTGGGCGAGTATAACGAAAGTAAAAATTTAGGTTATTGGAATTTTGATGATGATGATAATGATTTTGGGCCTTTACCTCCTTATAATAGGAGTTTTGAAACGAATTCGAATAGTTTTCAAAATTCCTATAATATTGAGTTTTCATTTAAGTCAGATCGTAACTTTCAAAGTTCCCATTTTCATGCATCCGCACCTCGACCTATGACATTCAGTGAGGGCTTGCGTATGTATGAGAATGAGAAAATTGAAACTCGTTATCGGGAAGAAAATCTATGTTAGGAACATGAGTTGGACTTATTATTTGAGTCCGATGATGATTTTGCTTCTGAGACTTTCGAGGTCGAGGAATATTTTGAACCAAATGAGGTACTTTTGCCTACTTTGGAACAAACCATTCTAGACTTTGCCCATCTCGTAATAGATATTGAGAGTGAGGATGAAAATGACGTAATATCCATTTGCAATGAAATGATTTCTTCTTTGGCTCCCAAAGAAGAACATTTCATTAAAAATGATATTATTTCCGTCGAAACTCAAACTTCATGCGATGATGATTCATCTCATGAGTTTGAATTTCTTTCATCCCCATTTTCAATCTCTATTATCACACCGTCACAAGTAACTGATGATTCGATTTCAAACTTTAATGTTTTAAACCTTTTCGCCGATGAGGGGTACTTGCTCGAGTCTCCTTCCACAATCGCATCTTTATCTTTGTGTGTGCCGCCTCCTATTCAAATTTCAAAATCCTTGGGAGGATATTCAGCTTTTCTCGATCCCCACTTGTTTTTGTCTCCCGTTCAATCCAAACCCCCCATCGTCTCGCCAAAAATTTTAATTGACGATGGTTCCTTTCTTACGCCTTACACATGCCTTCCGTTGTGCAAACGAAATTCATATTTTTTAGAAGGCATGCTTGTTTGTGAGGGTACACCGGTTATCCTCCAAAGTCAAATTGTTTTCACGGTGGACGCTCAACTATTTAGACTTCTAGTGTACAGTTAGTGTGAAGCCTAAATAGTAGGTTGTATATAGTTAGCTTTTTATTCTTTCTTTTTATTTTAGTCTAGTGTAATTAGTTAACTTTTCGTTATTTGTTTTTGCTATGCTCGGTACTAACTTGTTTTGTAGATTCTTTGGACTTGTTCTTATGGGGATCGCTCCACTTTGGGGTAATACCGCTCTTTTCCTCTCTTTGACTTGGTTCTTAATTTACATTGAGGACAGTGTCAACTTTTAAGTTACGGGGTGTGGGATATTCTATCCATTTCTTTATTTACTCCATGTTTTTGCTCACATATTAGTTACTTAGTATTATTTTCTTAGAAAAATTCTAAAATTTCAAAAATATTTTCTTTCTTTTTTCTCCTTTTTTGGGCATTTTGCCTTTGTTTTCGATGATAAATTTCAATAATTTCCCAATCCAGTAGACAACCCAACGATGCAGGTTCTCGATTTTAGAAGTTATTAGATTTTAGTCCTCCATTATTGATATTATGAATAACTTCATGAATTAAACTTTAATCCCATGAGCACATGCACTTTCTTCCCTTATTGATTTGGCTTAAGATTTTTATAACTCGGTAATCTTTTGTTGCATTGTATATACTTACACCGAGTAAGCTTTGTACCTTTCGTCATTTGTGAGTGTTATACACTATTATTTTCTCATGGAAAACGTTGAATTCGTCGGTAATCTCTCTATTCTTTCCTTTGCCCGTTCATTAATTGAGTTCATACTTGAAATGTGTTACTTGATCATGATTTTCATTTATTGTTTTGACTCGAGAATTCCGTAAACTTTGTGAAATGATCATAGGCAGTCTTTGTTATATCACCCATATTAGCCTTGACCTCACCCTTATATGTTTACCCTCGTCAACCCCTTTGAGCCTAAACATAGCCTTTCGTTTCATAACCCAAATCCCATAACCAACTTTGCATTGGAGTTATATACCATGCATACACTTTCCATACCTTTGTTTGGAATGTTACTTGGGATTGAATGATGTTGTTTTGATTTCGGTTACAATTTAGGCATATGAGAGTGAGAAAAGTAAAGAAAAAAAAGTGAAAAAGAGAAGAAAAAGAGAAGTGAAAAGAAAAAGAAAAAAAAAGAAAAATATGAGAAAAAGAAGAAAAGAAAAAGAAAGAGAAAGTTGTAAATGTTGTGTATATAGTTCAATAAGCTTTGATTACTCTCCCCGATGATATATCTAATGCCGTTTTCGAACTTGTTTTCAAATTTTGATACTGCCCGCATTTTCCCATTATCCCGAGTTTTCATCCCGAACACTTTGAATCCGTAAATACATTCATTTCATTTCATACCCTATCCTAACCTACATTACAACCCATTATCACGAGTTTTCATCCCGAACACTTTGAATCCGTAAATACATTCCTTTCATTTCATACCCTTACAAAGTCCTATGTGATCTTAAGTGCATGTAATTCAAAAGTCATAATAGTTTTGATAATCTATGAAAATGCATTTCGCCTCTTTTAGTGTGCGGTATCCTTTCATTGAGATGACCATTTTTCAGTTTATATATAGCATTATTCATTTGTGACATGTGTGCGACCTAGTTTCCATTTACATTTACTCTTTATGCCTGCATGTTCCGTGTGTTACCTCCCTGTTTCGAGTGAATTCGCTTGATGAGTGTAATGCCCGTGAGAATTGAATGTATGCTTGCGCTAATTTAGTATCCGATTTATATAAGTTTTTGCCAAATCATACTTTGCATGCGCTCGCTCCCCTCCCACGTTTTAAGGTTTCAATTCTATGAGGTGCATTCTATAATGTCAATGATTTGAACTTTTGTTTGAATTTGTTCAATGTGCTAATAATGAGTATGAAATCCTTTTCGCTATTGATGGGGCTGTCGCATGTTGGTTTGGGCATATTTTGAGGAAACTATGTGATGTTTGTGGGTACCATCCCTAAAAACCCCCACGAGATGACACTCGTCCACTAGGGTAACCTAGGGGTTTAACGGCTTATTGCATACGCTAAATGCAATTGTTTGCCCGCGAAAGTGGCCTTATCTTTTTTATTGCTTTTTCATCCCATTTTGTACTTGTATCATGCTTTTGGTTTACTTGTAGTTCTTGTTGTCTCCTATTTCATGGCTAGGGACTAGCAATGTGTAAGTTAAGGGGTGTGATACGATGCAAATATTACGTATTTCACTCGTTAACCTACGCGTTATTATCCCCCTCAGGTATCTTAATCCCTATATTTATGCTTGTTAACCAGACAACCTTGGATTTCTATGTTAACATGTTTTGCAGGGGTTAATTGAGCTTTTGTAGGTATTTGGATCCTTAGTAGGAAGTTTGGATGCATTCCGGTGAAGTTCTTTACACAACTGCACGTGCAAGGTCATTTTAGTCATTCCATAATTTTGGAAACTGGCCCAATGTCTTCACGGAAGTTCAAGCCCTCTAAACAAGCTTCGCATGGCTACAAATGGTGCATGATTCGGAGCTATATCCAAGAAGTTACGGGCTTTTGAACGGAAGAGAATTACATATAACTCAAAACAGGGGAAGGATTCAAGACTTATAGGTGCGAATCGATTCGGTCCAGCCGAATCGATTCGCTGGGAGACAGTGGAAAATATTTACATTTTTGAATCGATTCGGTCCCTCCGAATTGATTCGCCCCAATTCAGTATGACAGTTCCTATGTTTTCGAATCGATTCGGACCAGTCGAATCGATTCGCCCTCTAGCAGCCTTCGAGGAACCTCCTTACCGAATCGATTCGGACCAGCCGAATCGATTCGGTCCTGCAGATATTTGTTTTTCTTCTTCTTTTTATTTACAAGTTTTCCATTGGGAAATTTTTATATAAATACCAACTTCCTCTAATTTAGAGAAAAATAGTTATATATAGTTAGATAGATTAGATTGTAGAGAGTTTTTAGCTTAGGGTTTGTGGGATTTGGAGAGTTTATCTTTGATTCTTCTTGGTTTGACACCCAATTGGGTTGTAAGTTACACTATTCATCTTCCCAATTGGGTCCTGCAGCTTAGGGTTTTTGTGAATTTAGGGGCGTGACAACACTTAGTTCAATTAACTGTCAAAATGAGACGAATTCTAAATAACTCGTCGACCCATGTATCCATTTTATACAAATTAACTCGGGTGAGGGATATTCGATGCAACCTATAGTTTTACCGCTTTGTTAATTTAGTTTATATACACTTGCCTAGATTAATATTTCCCTTTTATGCATCTTTTCCATTTTAGTTTGTAATCATCTTTTACACTTATTTTGGAGTACTAAATCCTTTAAATTCTACCATCTCGTCCTTGTGGATTTTCGATACTCGACTTACCGATGTGCTTGCCCTACAAGTGTAGTAGTAATTAACACCCGACTTACACGCACTACTTTTCGCACTCGATTAATTGCCTTTAAAATTTCACCTTCTACAGGAATGGCTGTTAACTTGAAGTTAAATTCTTCTAAAATAAGCTGAGGAATTCTCTGAAGCATGCCTTTGTCTTCTAAAGGACCTGCAGAAAATAAGTTAGAAAAATAATAAATGACTATATGTTAGCAATTTCTTTTTTATCCTCATGAATGTTGCCTTCCTCATCTCTGATAAAATGAATCCAGAGCCTCCTTCTTTCTTGTTGAACTTGAGCATGGTAAAAGTTTGTTTTTCTATCTTCATTTTCTATCCAAATACCCCTTAAATTTTGAAACCAGTACTTATCCTCTTTGGCTAAAGCAGAATTGAGGTATGTTTTAGCATCAGAACATATCTGTCTCTGCTCATTGCTCGGGTCTTTCTCCAATATCAGCTCTTCGTACAGAAGGCTATCTTCTAAATGAATGATCTCGTAAAAAATATCTTTAAAATTATCCATGTTCCACTCTTTCAACTTAGCTTTAAGCCTCTTAAGCTAGAAAGCAAAAACATCCATGAATCTTCCTATAGTCGGTTCATCCCAAGACTCTTTAACTGTGAGATTAAAACTATTATGTTCTCCCCAAACATTAAGGAATTTAAATGACTTAATCACTTTGTCTTGAGGAGAAGGAATGACAGTAAGAAGAGGGTTGTGCTCTGAATAATTTTTTTTAGATGTTTTAAAGTAGAGTTTTAGAAAGAGTTAATCCAATGAGAATTAACTGATCCTCTATCTAGTCTTTCAAAAATCATAAATACATCTACATCTTTAGCCCATGTGAACCTCGAACCAAGATATCCCATATTATGAAGAGAACAACTAGAAATGCATGAATTAAAATCAGAAACACTTCCCAAATCTATAGGCCTACATCCTGATCTTTCACCACCATTAGAAACTATATTGAAATATCCCACTACAATTAATGGAAACTAATTACAAATAATAGTGTTGTTTTCAACCTCTTCCCAAAGAAACCTTCACTCTTGTCTAGATTATTTAGTGTACACCACATTAACTCCAATTTGAACCTTTAGAAGGGGATGGTTTATCTTTAAAAGAAGATTTTTCTCTCGATCTACTAAAACTTCACTTGATATCTCATGTCTCCAGAAACACTATATTTTACTAACATTATTGAAAGTACATCCATCAAAGTTTATGATTCTCCTTAAATCTTTAATCTTAGAGCTATCTATCATAGGTTCGAGAATAGCTAAAAAAGACAAACAATGAGACTTACATAATTTTTTCAATCTTTTAGTTTCTATATTCTTCACACCTCGAGCATTCCATACAAGACCATTAATCATTTGGATTTGGAAAATGAGACTTTATTGATACTTTTGCTTCCTGATCTGGCGATTCTTTCATTGCTTAAAGAGATTTTTTTACCTTTCTTCAATTTCTTAAGAGTCTTGATCTGCTTTAAAGAAGGAGTATCATTATACTCAGAATACTGCTTCTTCTTTTCTTTTGAACTTTGATAAGCTGTAATTTTCTCTGATAGACGAGCTGAGAATTGAATTAGATCCTCCCAAACAAAGTCATTAGCAATATCCATAGTTTCTGAATCTGAATAATAACCCCATCTTGTAGGTTTAGTCCTTATTTCTGAGTTCTCTCTAGGGTCAAAATAATTTGTCCTCTTATATCATTTATAAATGCGGAAGCCAATTTTAAATAAAGCAACAAACTAAAAGGCAAGTTTCAGGAAAAAACCTCTTTTGGGTAAAACCTTTTATTCACTTAGAAATCTACAAGATAGTCGACTTACAAACTACTTGATAACCTCCACAAGCATAAAGCGCTAATCTTCGCAAATCTCTAATGAACAACAACTACTATCCTCACTAGAATCATAAGACTGCAATCCTTCCTCTTCAGCCTCAGCCTTTGTCTTCAGCAGTGAATCCCCGTAGGTATCACAACTCATCTATGGAGTTCCTCTCCAAAAGGTGTATGCAAAGATACAAAACTTTCTAGGGTTTAAACCAATTCACAAGAACAATATTCAAGGATGTTTTTTTGTGAATTAAATGGTGTTTTTTCAACACAAAAGATGAAGAACATTCTCAAACTTTATGCAGAAATGGAGTTAGAAAAATTCTTAAAAGTTCTGAACACGAAATGGGTATTTATAGGCCATTCACAAATGTCAAGGCGGTGAAATGTCATTTGAACGAGATTAGTAGGTCATTCGAACGAGATGGCTATCTCGCTAGAAGCAACCTTCTAACGACCTTCAAAAATCAAAACAGTACGCCTTCGTTTGAACCATATGAGAAGTAGGCCATCAAATGACATATCAAATGACATGTTAAAGTCGTTTGAACGAGATAAAAAATAAAATAATTTTTTCTTTTGGAAAATAAAAATCCCTTTTTGTTTTTTTATAAAAAATAAACATCCCAAACATATTTCTTAAATTAATTTGAAATTTAAATTATTTTATAGCTTTATTTGATGTCGGGAAGTCTTCAAACTTTGAGATGCTTGAGTTCGGTTCATCTTGACAATGTGTGACGATTTGTAACGGGATATGCCAAACTAGTCTAAAACTTTGCTATGAACAATGTTGGAAAAAGTGTTCTTACAAATCTCCCCCTTTGGCTATTCCGGTTCAAAACAAACAAATATAATCGAACACCAAATTAAAATAAAACAAACTCCTATGAAAAAAATACAAACACCCTTCCCAACCCTAGAACGGAATGGCATAAGTCTCTTTGTCTTCAAACTTCATCTTCTTCCCTTTTGGAAAACTTTGTCTTCATCCATGTGTCTTGAATTTTGCTTTAATTAACTACACACATGAGACAACAACATATACCTCGTGATGCATCGAGTTTGAAATAATATAAAACTCATTAATAAATTCTCCCCATAAATCAAACTCATCACAACTTCATTTTTAATTTGCTCTCCCTCTTTGTTTTTATCCGAAATAGACAAAGAAGTAGAAACATAGGCATGAAATACGAAGCATCACGTAGAAGTTAAGATATCATCACAAAAATATATAAATCAAACATGTGTAATGATAATCTCAAAGGCAAACAGAACTAACTATTTTTGAAAATTTTCATTTTTTCTTAAAACAAACAAATTTCACAAATACAACATACAATACCATATATAATATATGCAAAATATATCAAAGAAATTCGGCACACATATATAGGTATAAATAACCACAAAAAAATGACACAAAACATATAAGCTTTACACACTAGAATAGTATCAATGTGTCCAAATGTGTGGGATGGAATGAATGAGGTGTAAACTAGACACAAATGAATTACAACCTAAACACACAAATATGTTCAAGAAGTTCTAATTGACCAAAAAACTTTATCAAACTAAGATTTAGGCTCAATTGACAAATAAAGTTGAACTTAATGAACAAAATAAGCACAATGCACACAAGCCTAAAATTTTAGTGATTCTACAAATCAATAGCGGCATGACAAAATAAGCATAACTAAGAATCATTGTGCAAACCCGTTGATTTCCAACCAAACCCCTTCAAAATATAAACATGATCATATTTTTCTATTCTTTTCTTTTGACTGATCATATCAAACTAAACTATTCTACCCCTTTTTGGCAAATTTTGCTCTTTTTATTGCCTTAATTTTTTCTTGGGATCTTTTAAATGGTGGCTTTCATGACGGATTCACTTGCGTCTCGAAGCCCTTTTCCATGTACACTCATATTTTTTCAATGATAAACAAACTCTCACGAGAAACGGTTGTTACATGCACAAATCCCCTATAGTCAAATAAACATGTAGATGACAAGATTGACGGGAGAACATCTCACCAAGCTCAAATATACATAGTGAAGTCAAAATCCAACAAGCTTGTGCATGTCTGTGTGGAGGCATATACAAAGTCAAATCCATTAAGCAAATCAAGTTAGAAAGAACTCCAAAAATATTGTTAAGATCAATCTAAGCATCTAAAGTCATAACCAAATGTCATAGCCCCATGGAAATTACGTAGTGAATTGGATTCAAACACACCAATATGCCATACCAAATGTGTAAAACTAAAATACACAAAAATCAAAAATCTTTTTGTATTTTTTAAAATATTTATCAAAATAAATTAATTTTGTATTTTTCCAATATAACTCAATAAAAAAAATATAATGCAAAATATACACGTGTCGTAACACTAAGAAACATGTATCATGAAGCACAGCTAGAGTGTGATAAACAAAATCATGTAAGCAATCATCCATAAGACATAGCAGGTGATGCATCATGTGCAAGCATGTGAGAATCAACAAGTCTAATATTTACCATCTGTAGAAAAGATTTCCTAACCTAAATAGATGTACATCTAACGGGTTAGGATTCAAAAACTAAGGGAAAACTAGACTTCAACATCCTAGGACATCTTCCAAGATCATAACAAAAAAGACTAAGGTGACCTTTCATGCCACAATGTTAACATGTGTAAATTGGAGGAATGTTACCTATGGGTTGACCTTTTCTAGCGTCCTTCGATTTAGTTGACCCTCTAAAACAAACAATGGTCTTAGCTGTAACTCTCGAAGCATTAGAAACATGCGAGCCATCACCATCACTACTAAAACTACTCGAGTATTTTATATCATCTTTTAACTTCAAAATTTTAAACACAAGCAAAGAATTAGACTATTCTAATTTTAGGGACACTTTTTTCATATTTTAAACCATTCCTAAAAAGTTATCTCGCTCCCCCTCAATGAAAGAAAATTTATCCCTAAAAGTCTTATAACATGTCATAAAATCATTAATCAAAACACTATCCTTAACGGCACAAACATTAACCCTTTAATTTTTAAAGTCCTCCAATTCTTTTTCTAAAACTAGGACTCTATCATAACTCTCTTTCTTGGACAATTCTAATTTTTTAAAATCACGGTCCATATCCACAAGTCTCTCGCGAACTAAATTTCTTTGATTTTGAATAGTTTGCAAAAGTTCTGAAACGGTTTTAAAACGAGAATTTTCTTTTTCAAGAATCTTAATTCTTTTAGCAAACTTCAAATTCAAACGATTTAAGTTGTTGAAACTATGAGAATTCACTGAGAGAAGAGAAAAAAAAATCACCCAAAATGCACTAAACACGAATCTAACACAATAACTTAGTGAAATCATCTCTGATACAAATCTGTAGGGTTGAAATAATTAGTGCTCTTATATCACTAATAAATGCGGAAGCCAATTTTAAATAGATTTTATCTTTTTGTCCTAAACATATATCTATTATAATAAAACGGATAAATCAAACAAAACAATCAAGTAAGGCCAAGTTCCAGGAAAAAAAACTTTTGAATAAAACCTTTTATTCACTTTGAAATCTATAAGATAGTCAACTTACAAACTACTTGATAACCGCCACAAGCGTAAAGCGCTAATCTCCGAAAATCTCTAATGAACACCAACTATGATCCTCACAAGAATCACAAGACCGCATTCCTTTCTGTTCAGCCTCTGCCTTTGTCTTCAACAGTGAATCCCCGCATGTATCACAAATCAGCTATGGAGATCCTCTCCACAAGGTGTATGGAAAGATACAAAACTTTCTAGGGTTTAAACCAATTCAAAAGAATAATATTCAAGGATGTTTTGTTGTGAATTAAATGGTGTTTTTATAATAAAAAAGATGAAGAACTTTCGCAAAAGTTATGAAGAAACGGAGTTAGAAAAAGTCTTTAATGTTCTGAATACGAAACATGTATTTATAGGCCATTCATAAATTTTGAGGCGACGAAATGTCGTTAGATCGAGATTAGCAGGTCGTTCAAACGAGATGGTATCTCTCTAGAAGCGACCTTCTAACGACCTTGAAAAATCAAAACAGTATGCCTTCGTTTGAACCATATGAGAAGCAGGCCATCTGAAAAATACGTTACTAAAGCCGTTTATGAAAATAAACTATTTAAGTAACTCCGAGTTGTTTTTTGAAGAAACTCTTTTCTTAAATAAAAAAGGATTAATCACAAGATGTGTTTAATAAAATAGTATGTACGAGATCTGTTCAAGATGTAAGCAACAAGTTTAAAAAATAATTTAAACCAGTTTTAAACACAGCACAACCAAGAATGAGATGAGAAAATGTAGAAGGCTTCTGTTCACAATTTTTTACGTGGTAAAACCTCACCAATTGAGGAAACATCCACGACTCCCTCTACGGAGTAAAAAGAAAAAATCCACTAAAACAAATATATGAGTTACAAACTATATAACTAACATGCAAAAAACTCAGACCTATATAAGTTTAGGAATGTACCCTCTGGTGTCCTTAAACTTCTCTGCAGTTCTGATTGTAGATGTAGTTCTCCCAGTTTGTCAACTTTTGATTTGTTCCAGTACTTTACGTCGACTTATGTTCTCAAGATCTTATCACCAACACTTTTCGTGTTGTAGGGTGTAAGTGTTTGTGAAGGTGCTCTCTAACACATGCATGCACACACACACACACTTATTAAGTACAAACAGTCCTAAAAAATTACAGTTTACACTAAATGTAGTGATCTTTTCTTTTTCTTTCTTCTTAGAAAACTTTGAACCTTTTTGACCTTTCAAACTATCCCAAAATCCACGGATACCTTGCTAGGAAGACAGACAAGGTCTTAATCAATCTCAGAATTTAAAACAAAAACTTTTTAAGATTGAAAACCTCCAAGTGAGATTCCAAACTAGGTCAAAGGTTTAGTTTTACAAGAACAAGAAATAGAAAGCATTTATTGTTGATTTCAAAGTAAGAAAACGTTTTAGAGAAAACAATCAACAATATATTTCTCAAGATGAGAAATAAAAAGAAACTAAGTGTAATGTAACATGAATAACTCAGATATGAGATTTCTATGGAAACAGAAACTAGATCTAAGTAGAAGTCTAAGTTGGAAACAAGATCTCACGAACACAAGGTTACATCAACAAAAATAACTCAACTCAAACTCTCAAACACTCAAGAACACACAGGATGGTGTTTTTGGTTATGGTGTTTTGAAGAAGTGTTCGGGTTAGGTTTGAAGAGGATTTGGACGAAGTTAGGATTTCTAACTTTCTTCTCTCTCTAGTTTCTCTCTTCTCTCTCTTCTCTCTTCTCTCTCTACGCTCTTAATTTCTCAGAGGAAATGAAATGGCAAAAATCTTCGAAGTCTGAGAGAAGGGCCCTTTTTATAGGGAGAGAGGAAGGTTAGAGATATCTGATCCAAACCAAGGGCTGAGATCGAGTCAATTTAGATTGACTTGAATCTAAGGGCTCACACCAGGCGGTGTTTAAACGAGCGATGATTGGCTAAAAAAGTTACACGGGGATTCATCAAGGCAACATGCAGACCATTGACAAGAAATGATCCAAGGGCTGATAACACACATGTCTGTTGTCTCTATAAAGAAACACAAATCTAACCAATCAGAGGCAGACAGGTGTTGGCCAGATATGGGATGTTAAACGCGCGTCAAAACTAATTACAAAGCACACCCTGAAGTCTCTGCCGCTTTCGGATTCTACCCAAGGTAACATTAGTCCATAAAGTACATCAATTCATATTTGGATATTGACCCCAAAACTTTTTAAAACAAGTTTTAATTATTAAAACATGATTTAAAAATTGTTTAAAAAATCCCAAAAAATTATTAAAAATCAAACTTAGGGATTTAAACACACTCAACACATGTACACACATACTAATGCAATATGATGTGCAAAAGATGAATTCTAAGTGTGTGAGTGTTGGCAATAGTCTCTGGATCATAACAAGAAAGAGAGATGAATAGGCGTAGCAATTTCTCAGGCTCTTTGGTTTCTAAGAAGACACAATTTTGTCACAATTTCCAAACTAGATGAGCACTTATACAATATAGACTCAAGTGAGTCAAATGTATAAGGGCTTCAATCTCCCCCTTTGGAAGCATGAGACAAAATCTCCTTTGAGTCATCTTGGACTCGTAGGGCAACAAGAAAATAATAAAAACTTATTCCTATTAAAATTCTATCTACCCAAATCCTAGAAATCAAAAAAATACATAACTCAACTAAGTACATTTGAATACCCTATTACAACTGTTGAGCGTAACTGTACAACAAGAACCTGGAATAATTCACTAAGATCAAGCTGTTTAGAATATGCAAGAGTTGAATAGACTCAAATTTCTCCCCCATTTTGTCTCAAATGGACAAAGGGAAAACTTGGATAAACAGCAAAAAGATTAATCAGCATAAACCATACCAATAGATTTACGTAATGAAATGAATCTATTATAATCTAGAGGTTTGGTAAATATATCTGCGAGTTGTAGATCAGTAGGAAGATAATTGATTTCTAACTCCTTATATTCAACCAATTCACGTATAAAATGATGTCTTATTTTAATATGCTTTGTTCGCGAGTGTTGAACAGGATTTTTAGAAATATTAATCGCACTTTGATTATCACAATAGAGATGTAATTGGTTTTCTTTAATACCATAATCACTTAGCATTTGTTTAAGCCACATTAATTGAGCACAACAGCTGCCAGTGGCTATGTATTCAGATTCAGCTGTTGAGAGTGATGTGCAGTTTTGTTTTTTACTACTCCATCCTACCAAGTTATTACCTATATAATAACATGCTCCTGAAGTGCTTTTACTATCATCAGTACACCCAGCCCAGTCAGCATCAGTGTACCCAATTATAGTGCTTGGTGTGTCATTAGTGTACCAAAGTCCTAGATTTAGAGTGCCATTTACATATTTAATGATACGTTTAACAGCATTCAAGTGTCTCTCTTTAGGGTTACTTTGATATCGAGCACATACACACACAGCATACATAATATCAGGACGCGAGGCAGTAAGATATAGTAAAGTTCCTATCATACTACGATATAGATTAGGATCTAGAGATGGTCCATTTTCATCTTTAAAAAGTTTTAGCGTAGTACTCATGGGCGTTTTGGCATTTTTAGCACTCTCAAGGCCGAATTTCTTAACGATCTCTAAAGCGTACTTAGATTGCGAATCAAATAATCCTTCTGGATTTTGTTTGACTTGGAGACCTAGGAAGAACTGTAACTCCCCCATAAGGGACATCTGAAATTCCTTACTCATAATTTCAGAAAAGGATTTTACTTCTGAGGAAGAAGTTGATCCAAATATAATATCGTCTACATAAACTTGAGCAATCGTAATGTGTTTGTCAAAATGTTTGACAAATAAAGTTTGGTCATTTCCACCTCTTTTGAAACCTTTATCCAAAAGAAAGTTGGAAAGTCGCTCATACCAAGCTCTAGGAGCTTGTTTAAGTCCATATAAAGCCTTTTTTAGACGAAATACATGATTAGGATATTTAGGGTCAATGAACCCTTTAGGTTGTTCTACATAGGTTTTCTCAGCCAGTATTCCATTAAGGAATGCAGATTTGACATCCATTTGATATAATGTAAAACGCATGTGACAAGCTATAGCGAAAAGCAGACGAACTGATTCTAAACAAGTAACAAGGGAAAAGGTCTCGTTAAAATCAATTCCTTCTATTTGGGAGTATCCTTGAGAAACTAATCTAGCTTTATTTCTAATTATTATCCCATTTTCATCAGTTTTATTTTTGAAAATCCAACGAGTACCAACAACCTTTTTATGATCAGGACGTGGAACAAGATAACATACATCATGAATGACAATTGTAAAAGTTCATCCTGCATAGCAGAAATCCAGTGAGAGTCATTCAATGCCTCATTTACATTCTTTGGTTCCACAAGGGAAACAAAACATGCATAATGTGCATAATTTCTTGTGACACCCCGACTATTTAAATACCGGGTAGCTACTCCTTTATTAAATTAAATCAGAACGCCCAGTTGGTTCAGTTAATAGCATCACTGCCGAAAACATTTTATTATTACTAACCACCTAGTATTTAAAAGTAAGTTGCCAAATTTTAATTTAAAGTCTGATTAACATGCAAGTATAATGAAGAAATACTAACACCATTCACCATAATGAAGTAATAGAATAACCGTAACATGATATAAATAAAACTGGAGGAAAAACTCCTCATAATACAATCTCACAACTGAAGTAAGTAATGAAATACTGAATACTGAAATGAATACATGCCAACGTCTGAAAACTGAAATGGAAATGTATCTAATAGAACTTGGGCAACATGCCCTACAACTAAGGAATAATGAATAAGGAATCCAAATGATATAAGCGTCTAAAAGCAAATCCCTGTAGCTTCCACAACCAGCTACAGCTCGTCATCAGAATGGAAATCCTATGCATGGTGACCTTGTGGCTGGGCACCTAAAATGGTTTTACAAAAAGATAGATTTGAAAGCAAACGGGTCAGAGCCCGAATGTGTATATTTTAAAAACCTGCAAGTGCTTTAAAAACATTTAAAACAGTATAAGCAAAGTACATGTTAGGACATGATCTCACATGATATACTCGCCTCTCATCTTACTGTGCACTCCTAACGTTCCTGTACCCATTCGTATGTTATCGCATAACTATCTAAAGAGTTTCTAACACTGCTACTCAGTTCTCGTTATAAGTTCCGTCATTAACAATTAAATAGAGAGTTCTACATTAATTCCCAAGTTCCCAATTATTAACCAAACCATTTCTTTGATAAAAGATCTCTTTTTATCTTTCAAAACATTACCATAATTATACTCACAATTTATTATAGTAAATTCCTTCTCGATTAACCGTATATTATTCACATCATAAATATACAATATAAGCACCCAAAGGCTAAGCTGCGGTGCACACATACTCTGCTATCCATCCCGGTACATCACGTACATAAGGATTACAAATTCCGAATCTCTCAGGAATTGTTGGAATCAACACCACACACATAAATGGAGGCGAACATAATTCAATCATATCCATGGTCACGTACATACCTACGCTCCATAGTCAGCTGGCTTATTAACTCACAAATAAGTCATTCTCTTGAACTATGTCCTCTAGGCACCAATCTAAATCCGGGCAACACAAGGATAAGAAGGTCCTAAGCGAACGTAACCTCCCGTGATAGCAAGTATGGTAGGTATGTCATACACATAAAGTTATCTACTAAGCATTCACACATCTTAGATATTTCAATATTAATAAGGTTATTCTCTACATCATTATACCATTATTCCCAATTCATATATTTCAAGTGTCCCGACAATGTATAAATTAAATAGTCGACACGTCTCACGTCGTAATATCTTAAACTTAAAACCTGTCTCGAATAGACTATTAAGTTCCCATGATTCCCTCATATAACATCGTTATACCTAAGGTCCTTACTTCTGCCCCAAACCTTATTTCATCAAATTATTCAAATTTGTACTATT
Source organism: Sambucus nigra (assembly GCA_949130495.1). Taxonomy (NCBI): domain Eukaryota; kingdom Viridiplantae; phylum Streptophyta; class Magnoliopsida; order Dipsacales; family Adoxaceae; genus Sambucus; species Sambucus nigra. The sequence continues at coordinate 2,444,193 of OX422219.1, read as the reverse complement.
AACCCAAATATTAACTCACATAACGAATTTCATTAATTTAGAATAATTCTTCAAATTAAATTCCAATTAAAGTCCAATCTCATAATCATGTCTACTGGTCTTCCTTAAAGTTTAAGGGTAATCACAATGTCTCAAATAAAATTAACCAAGGGTTATCATCATTAAAATTCAATTAAGGAAAACTTTATTCATTCTGGGAAGGTCGATCGATCGACCCTGATCTTCGATCGATCGATTGTGGTCGATCGATCGACTGATGAATGTCGATCGATCGATTACACAGGTCTGTTACGGACTGCTTCGTTTTGCAGTTACAGTTTCGTCCCAATTCACCATTTTTAAGCATGAAACTTCAAGATAAGGTCACTATAACGTTATACTAACATCCTATATCAGTAATAACATTCTAAATCCCATAATTCATCATTTAAAGGCTTACTTTGGATTAAAACTACATCAAAATAATTCCCAGATTTCTTCCATTCAAGAACATCATTAAGTTTCTTCTAATTCTATCTTTTGATCATCAAGGTTCTGTTTTCAACATATAAATTCGTCCAGAATATACTACATGGAATTCCTACATAAATCATGTCCTTTAACATTCAATTCATGGGTCTAGTTTATCTCCAAAAATAAATTCCGAAAATTCCTAAACATGGAAAACATATCTTGAATTAAAGGAGTTTAAATCACTTGCCTTAATTATCTCAGAATTTGGTGTAGAATCTTTGTAACTAAGTTGTTCCTCCTCTTTCTTTTCTGCAGAATTCTTCCCTTCTCTCTCTCTCTCTCAAGCTCTTCTCAAGGTTCCCTTCTCTCTCTCTCTCTCAAGCTTTTCCCAAGGTTGAAGATGATGGAATATGGAGGTGAGTAATGGTTTGTGGAAGTTGAAATGCTATATCAACTTCTCCCGTAGCCCATAATGACATATAGTGGGGTTAGTGGTTTAAGTGGGTTGAGAAATAGTCAGATTTTTAATTCCCATTTTCGTCACTTTTTAATTCCCCAAAAATGCAATTTACCAAAATGCCCTTTATGATGCCGGTATGGCCCACAAATATCCCGGGACCTAAACTAAACTACCGGCTAGTGTTTTCTGACTATCTCGACCCTTCCGGACGCGTTGGCGCACTCAAAACGACCATACGGTTAATGGAACTAAAATTCACTTTTTAATTATGTAGCACAATATCATGACGTGGCGGTCACACGCGTCAAGTAAAATTCTCAAATTGTCGTATTTATAACTCATGACAATATCAATATTACCAATATTCATATAATGCCAAGTATGCACATTATAATAAAATACTAACTCACATCTCGTTAATATTATTATCCGGATTAATTTCCAATTAATAAACATTTAATTCAATTAATCCCCAAAAATAAATAACGCAGAAAATACGGGGTATTACATTTCTAAGTTGGGATCTTGTATGCCCTGGCTCACTAGGGTTGCCAACTATGTTGTTTATGGGATGATCTTTAGAAACCCAGTTAGGTACTTCAGGTGTCTCAATAGGTAATGAATTATCTATTTCAGAAGGGTCATTTTCTAAAATATTTAAAGACTCTTCTTCAATAGGTAATTCACCTGTCTTGCTTTCTACAGTAGTGTCACTAACAATTACATTTATGGATTCCATCATGGTTTTAGTACGAAGATTATACACTCGATGAGCTCTACTGTTAGGCGAGTATCCTAAAAATATGGCTTTATCTCCCCGGCTCTCAAATTTAGATAAGTGTTCCCTATCTTTGCATACATAACAAGTACTGCCAAAGGTTCTAAGGTATTTGAAATTAGGCTTCTTATTGTACCAAAGTTCATAAGGGGTTTGTTTGGAATTCTTTCTAAGATAGACCCTAATAATGATATGATACGCAGTACGAATAGATTCTACCCAAAAATATTTAGGTAAATTCTTGGCATATAACATGACACGTGCCATCTCTTGCAAGGTACGATTCTTCGTCTCGGCGATTCCATTTTGTTGAGGAGTCTTAGGAGCACTAAACTCGTGTTTGTAACCATTATACTCACAGTATTCTACAATACCAGTGTCTTTGAATTCACCACCTCTATCACTACGAATTCTATTCACTTGAATATCCTTCTCATTTTCGATCCTAAGAAGAATTTTTAGGAAAGTTTGAAATGTTTCAGACTTTTTTTTTAAGAAGGCAACCCAAGTAAATCTAGTGAAGTCATCAACCATAACTAGGATGTAACTGTGTTCACAAAGACTAACAGTTTGGGAGGGACCCATTAGGTCCATATGGATGAGTTCTAAGGGATTAGAGGTGAGAATGTCTTTGACTTTCTTATGAGGGGCCTTAACAATTTTTCCTTCTTGAGAGGAACCACAAACAATATTATGAATGGGTTTAATTTTTGGAATTCCTCTTACTATGTCTTGAGTAGACAATTTACTAAGATTATCGTAATTTATGTGACCCATTCTGTTATGCCATATCTCGTTGTCATCCATTCTGGCAACATTACAAGTTTTAGAATTGTTCTTGACAGTGTAACAGTTGTCAGGAGTTCTGAATCCAGTAATTATGCATTCACCTTTTTTATTTAAAATCTTCCAATTGTTCTTTGAAAAGGTAACATTATGATCTGAGTCACAAAATTGTGAAATACTAAGTAAGTTGGCCTTTAGACCTTTAACTAGAAGAACCTCTTTAATAATAGGAAGTCCATCTTCTTGGAGAGTTCCTTTGCCTATGATTTGAAATGAAGCTCCATCACCAAAAATGACTTTACCACCAGCATATCTGGTTTTGTTTAAAAGTTTAGTTTCATCTCCTGTCATATGCTTAGAACATCCAGAGTCTAAATACCAACCAGATGATGTGTGTTCGGCTTTTAAAGCAGTAACAACAATATTACACTTCATCTGAGGTAATAGATCATCTTTTCTAATCCAAATTGCTCTAGTTTTCATCTTGCGCTTATTAGCTCTCAACTCATAGAATTTGCGAGCATTAGATTTTTGCTGAAAAATATTTTGCGCATGATTTTGAGTTTTGTGAAAAACTTGAGCATTTGGTTTAGAAAAGTGCTTAGGATTCCTTCTAGGAAATGTTCTTTTAGGTTTGGTCTTTCTCTTTCTATAGTTAGAGTTTTTATCAGGCTGTCTAGGAAGTATATAATTGTTTCGACTCCTCCTAGAATAGTTAAAGTTCTGGTAAGTACGAGGATTGTAGATAGGCTTGACAAGTCTCCTAGCATAGCAACCATCGAAAGAGTGACCATATATGTCACAGTAGGAGCAATAAAGATTGCTCAAGATGGGGGTCTCCTTAGGAAAGTCTCTAAACAAAGGTTTAATAGAGTTTTGAGGCTGAACTCTATTTCTAGGTGGTACAGGTTTGAATGCAGACTCACTCTTCCTAATAGAAGGACAGACGTATTTAGCCATAGGTGAACTTTTAAGCTTAGAGCAACTTGTTTCCCCAATGTTAAAACTTTGATTTTTTGAATCAAACTCAGTTTTTATGGAATGAAAATCTGGGCATGTTTCAATAGGTCTTTTGCCTCCTGACACAAACTTGATAGTTTCAAAAGATTTTGTTTGTGTTTTCAAATTGGGACAAAAACCTATACCAGTTCGATCATCAGAATTGGTTTTAGATTCAGCAACAAATTCATCAAAACAGCTAGAATTATTTTCAAATTTTGTAAATTTTTTAAAAATAGTTGCTGTCTTTTCTTTGGTATGTTCCAATTCTAACAATGTCCCTTTGTATTTTTTCTCCAGAATTTCATTAGTTTCAGTCAAATTTTTCAGTTTTTTATCAAAAACTTTAATTTCACTTTCATGAGTTAAACATTGGGTAGTGTACTCTTCAGCATTCAGTTTAACCATCAGACTTAAATCTTCCAATTTCTTGGTAAGATCTTTAACAGTCTTCTCTAGTCTAGCGCTTTTCTTGAGAGTCTTAGTGTAGAGTGTGTGAATGTCTGGGAGGTCTTAATTGTCCGAATCACTAAGTGTGGTGTGTGGAGTGACCCCTAATGATTCATTTGTTAAACTCACACACCCATTGACATCGTCATTATTGCCATCCCTTTGACTCACACACCCCGAGGTAGAACATGCAACATTCTCAGTAATCAAAGCCTCTAAACCAGTAATAACCACATTCGAATTATCAGTCATAGAGTTATTTGGTTCATCCTCATTAACAAACATAGGCATGTCATCATTATAAATAATCTTAGCAAAGAAGGACATGCAAGGATCAAAAGCATCTGATGACTCAGGTTCCTCATTTTCAGAGTCACTTGAATCATCCCATGTTTCGCAGATGTTAGCCCTAGTATGTTTGTTTTGAGTGTTCAAATTAACTCTACAGTCTTGTGCAATGTGTCCCAGTTTTCCACATCTATAGCATTCAGTCTTCTTAAGGTCTCTATTAGGTCTAGCGTGAGAGTCCTTGTGATTTTTGTCATTATTTTTCTCATGAGGTCCGTGACTAGAGGGAGTTGGATAATTTGAATTGCCTTGTTTATTTGCCACTTTGTTTCTAAACTTAATGATTTTCTTGAACTGTTTAGTCATTAAGGCAATCTGATTGTCCAAACTCTCGATATCGCAGTCATCATCAGATTCATCATTGGAAGTATTAAACTCAGGCTTAATCAATTTAGAAGAGAAGCTTAGATTGGAACTAGTATGTTTTCTATGGGATTGGGTTAATTGTTTCTTAAATTCAAGTTCCATTTCCACAGTTCTTAATTTACTATTGAGTAATTCAGGAGTGAGATTTATATCACACATTTCCTCAATAGCATATCTTTTGTTGTCAAACTTCTGTCGTAATGATCTCAGAATTTTAGATACAATTTCTTGTCTATTATAGGTTATCCCATTAGCATGCAGTTTGGTCACAATATCAGTCAGGTTCATATAGAAATCATCAAATGATTCAGTTTCAGACATAATTAAGGAGTTATAGTGTTGGATAAGCATTTGGTTTTTAGTAGCCTTAACTCTAGTTTCTCCTTCATGAGCAGTGACTAAGGTGTCCCAAGCTTCCTTAGAAGTGTTACAGGATGAGATTCTTTTGAACTCATGTTCATTTATAGACATAAATATAGCATTCTCTCCTTTATTATTATTTCGAGAAACTTGTTTCTCTTCTTGAGTGAACTCACTTAGAGCTTTCTTAACCCTCTCATTACTTCCTTCATTGGCTGGTTTAGTAGGAAAAGTATAACCATTTTCAACATAGTCCCAGACATCATCTCCCAAAGTTCCTTGAATGAAAGAAATCATCCTTACTTTCCAGTAAGCAAAATTGGTTCCATCAAAGATTGGAGGTCTGGTCAAGTTACCAAATCTTTCATTTTTCTCGTCCATATTTGATTTTCAGAAAACAATTTCAGAAACACAGGATCTTTTTAAAAGCAGTTTACAAAGCTCTGATACCAATTGAAAAATGCGTTACTAAAGCCATTTATGAAAATAAACTATTTAAGTAACTCCGAGTTGTTTTTTGAAGAAACTCTTTTTTAAATAAAAAAGGATTAATCACAAGATGTGTTTAATAAAATAGTATGTACGAGATCTGTTCAAGATTTAAGCAACAAGTTTGAAAAATAATTTAAACCAGTTTTAAACACAGCACAACCAAGAATGAGATGAGAAAATGTAGAAGGCTTTTGTTCACAATTTTTTACGTGGTAAAACCTCACCAATTGAGGAAACATCCACGACTCCCTCTACGGAGTAAAAATAAAAAATCCACTAAAACAAATATATGAGTTACAAACTATATAACTAACATGCAAAAAACTCAGACCTATATAAGTTTAGGAATGTACCCTCTGGTGTCCTTAAACTTTTCTGCAGTTCTGATTGTAGATGTAGTTCTCCCAGTTTGTCAACTTTTGATTTGTTCCAGCACTTTACGTCGACTTATGTTCTCAAGATCTTATCACCAACACTTTTCGTGTTGTAGGGTGTAAGTGTTTGTGAAGGTGCTCTCTAACACATGCATGCACACACACACACTTATTAAGTACAAACAGTCCTAACAAATTTCAGTTTACACTATATGTAGTGATCTTTTCTTTTTCTTTCTTCTTAGAAAACTTTGAACCTTTTTGACCTTTCAAACTATCCCAAAATCCACGGATACCTTGCTAGGAAGACAGACAAGGTCTTAATCAATCTCAGAATTTAAAACAAAAACTTTTTGAGATTGAAAACCTCCAAGTGAGATTCCAAACTAGGTCAAAGGTTTAGTTTTACAAGAACAAGAAACAGAAAGCATTTATTGTTGATTTCAAAGTAAGAAAACGTTTTAGAGAAAACAATCAACAATATATTTATCAAGATGAGAAATAAAAAGAAACTAAGTGTAATGTAACATGAATAACTCAGATCTGAGATTTCTGTGGAAACAGAAACTAGATCTAAGTAGAAGTCTTAGTTGGAAATAAGATCTCACGAACACAAGGTTACAACAACAAAAATAACTCAACTCAAACTCTCAAACACTCAAGAACACACAGGATGGTGTTTTTGGTTATGGTGTTTTGAAGAAGTGTTTGGGTTAGGTTTGAAGAGGATTTGGATGAAGTTAGGGTTTCTAACTTTCTTCTCTCTCTGGTTTCTCTCTTCTCTCTCTTCTCTCTTCTCTCTCTACGCTCTTAATTTCTCAGAGGAAATGAAATGGCAAAAATCTTCGAAGTATGAGAGAAGGGCCCTTTTTATAGGGAGAGAGGAAGGTTAGAGATCTGATCCAAACCAAGGGCTGAGATCGAGTCAATTTAGATTGACTTGAATCTAAGGGCTCACACCAGGCGGTGTTTAAACGAGCGTTGATTGGCTAAAAAAGTTACACGCGGATTCATCAAGGCAACATGCAAACCATTGATAAGAAATGATCCAAGGGCTGATAACACACGCGTCTGTTGTCTCTATAAAGAAACACGAATCTAACCAATCAGAGGAAGACAGGTGTTTGCCAGATATGGGATGTTAAACGCGCGTCAAAACTAATTACAAAGCACACCCTGAAGTCTCTGCCTCTTTCAGATTCTACCCAAGGTAACATTAGTCCATAAAATACATCAATTCATATTTGGAGATTGACCCCAAAACTTTTAAAACAAGTTTTAATTATTAAAACATGATTTAAAAATTGTTTAAAAAATCCCAAAAAATTATTAAAAATCAAACTTAGGGATTTAAACACACTCAACACATGTACACACATACTAATGCAATATGATGTGCAAAAGATGAATTCTAAGTGTGTGAGTGTTGGCAATAGTCTCTGGATCATAACAAGAAAGAGAGATGAATAGGCATAGCAATTTCTAAGGCTCTTTGGTTTCTAGGAAGACACAATTTTATCACAATTTTCAAACTAGATGAGTACTTATACAATATAGACTCAAATGAGTCAAATGTATAAGGGCTTCACCATCAAATGACATGTTAATGTCGTTTGAACGAGATAAAAATAATACATTTTTTTCTTTTCGAAAATAAAAAGCTTTGTTGATTTTTTATAAAAAAATAAACATCCCAAACATAATTTCATAAATTAATTTGAAATCTAAATTGTTTTATACCTTTATGGGATGTTGGGAAGTCTTAAAACTTAAAGATGCTTGAGTTCGGTTCGCCTTGACGATGCGTGGCGATTTGTAATGGGATACGCCAAACTAGTATAAAACTATGCAATGAATAATGTTGGAAAAATTCTTCTAACATTCTCCACTTTATAGTCTGAACTGTAGTATATATCTTCATTAAATCTATTCTTGAATTATCCTTCCTTCTTCTGAATCACTTGCCTCCTTTGAAAAGTGCCCCTCTTGGAAACCTTGTTCTTCTTCTTCTTGGCTAATTTCCTTACCTTTTCTGATATTATATTCTAAAAAATTCATGGTTTGACTTTTATTCACTGCTTTACTGGTGGATGCTTCTCCAGAAATACTTATATTCTTCTGCTCTTGATTCCGATCCTTGTTCTTCTCCTTAATTCTTTATTCTTGGATTGCTTTAGGCTTCTTGAAAGGGGTCTCCTCATAAGATAAAACTTATTTTCCTTTGATAGGATCTTTCTTGAAAAGGGTTGCCTAATTGATAAGACACTTGTCCTCTTGATGACCAACTTTACAGCAATTAGAACAGTAGTGGGGAAAAGCTTCATACTCTATAGACTGCCAAAACCATAATCTCCGCAGCCTATCCAAATTCTCTCAACACGGAATCCTCTTCATTTATGTGCATCCCAATTTTTGACTTTTTTTATTTTCGACCATCTCTATTTTCGACCTCTCTTAACACCAGTACATTAATGCGCTCTCTCTCCATTTTCATGTGTGTGTCTATTACGTGTGTGCATGTGTGTGTGTGTGTGAGTGAGAGAGAGAGAGAGAGAGAGAGATTCAGTGTGTGTGTTTCATTACTTGTGTGTGTATTATAATGTGTGTATTTGTGTTTCAGTGTGTGTGTGCGTGTGCGTGTGTGTTGAAAATTATTAATAACGTTGGAAATTGTTAGGTTATTAATACTGATATATAAATTTTTAATAATGTTCAAAATTGTTGGTTATTAATGTTGATATATAAATTATTAGGTTAATAATGTTGAATTATATCTGAGTTGGAAATTGTTAGGTTAGTAATGTTGATATATAAAATATATCAGAAGAAGAAGGGTTGCTAATGAATTCTAGAGTCTTTTAGGATGGTTTGATATGAGAATTGGACAGTATTTTTATGTTGTTAGAAATCTCATGTTCTATAATTATGTTCTTGGAAATCAATCAAGTTGACGATTTAGAAGGAGTATGGGATAAACTTGTGTTGGATTGTTGGGTTGATGGTCGTTATGGCTTGTGTTGAATGATCATGGTTTATACGCTCACTCTATCAATTATTCATAATAAAGTCAATTGGCTTACTTGTTATGGTTGTGTAAACCCTTTCCTAAACGGTTGTTGTTTGGGTTAACATAAATTGGTCGAAGGGAGATTGCACAATTGGTGGACAGATATTAATTTTAGGTTTAATTAAATTAAAATGAACTTATATAGGACTTTTTGTGTCTGATTGCTTGGATGGATAACCATAATTTGTGTAAGATTAATTAGGGCCATTACCTCAACGACTCATATTCACACCCTTCTATATATTTGCTCAAGAAAAATGAGTCACAGTAGTAATTACTGGAAATAAGAGTACGAGAAGGTGCAATTTGCCTACACTAAACATTTTTCATTAGTGCACGCCATATAGAGGGAACTCATATTTACAAGTATGGTAATTGGAAAATTGAACGATTTAATTACCCTATAAATCATGTAATTGATCTCTTGCAAGACTACCTATTCGATCGTATCATGTTTTAAGAATATTGGGATGAGGTAGTAGAAAGTATATTTCTCCTGCATAATCCTGACAAGTTATTGACTTTGGTGACTTTGTTAGAAAAGTCTGAAAAAAATATTCATCCTTTGTGGATATAATTATGTAAAGAGAACATTCACCTAGATTGCGACGTGTCGTGACATATGCATATTAAAAATGATCTTGCAAATAAGTTGAAGAAAAAAGGATTTTGAGTTCATGTTATGGAGCTTTATACGTCAATCATAGATACGATTCTGCCCAGTTGGCCATGTGAAAAATTCCATAGATTTTTAAAAAGTAATAGTGACTGGATAGAAATCAAACACATCGAGCATGATTTAAAAGTTGTCAAAAAGATATATACATCTATATATATATAGTCGTATATTGTACTTTCTTATATACGTCGCTATTTTTTTAATTGTAGGAAATATTGTAGAGAAATGACAATAATCAACTAAATAACAGAACACCACGAACTGGGAGCTCTCGTACACCTAAACCTCAATTCTCATATCCTCTGAGATATCAATACTCTATTCCGCCGAAGATTCATTCTACTCCATCTACGAGTCATCAAACTCAAGAAACCCCCAATAATCCGACACACCCAATTGCTTCTGTAGAGGACCCAAGCTAACCCTAATAAGAAAATTAGGTCTTCTATTGGTGGGGATAATTCAATCGGTGATAAAGGCAACGTTTGACTTTTTAAAAAATGTTGTAACTCGTTGCAACTAATCGCGTAGTCACGGGATTCCCGGTTGGAGAGTATGACTAAAATTTGAAATAGTTAGACTTAGGCTTGAAAACATGTCGTTAAAGGGAGAAAATGTAAAACGACCACCAAACAGCCCACAAGAGGCATGAACACCTCGTACGAGATCAATGTAACTTGTAGCAACTGATCGTGTAGTCACGGGATTCCGAGTTTTTGCATATGACCAAAATTTGCAAATAGTTATACTTAAGCTTAAAAGCATGCCATTAAAGGTCGAAAACAAAAAACAACCACCAAATGGCCTTACAAGAGGTACGAACACCTCGTACGGGACCAATATAACTCGTAGCAACTGACCTGATACTCACGGGACTCCCAATTTTAGAATATAACCAAAATTTATAAATAGTTAGACTTAGGCTTGAAAATATGCCATTAAATGATGAAAATGCAAAATAGCCACCAAACGGACCCACAAAAGGCACGAACACCTCGCACGGGACCAATGGAGCTCGTAGCTACTAACCGCATACTCACGGGACTCTCAGTTTGATAATATGACTATATTTGCAAATAGTTAGAGAAATGTTTGAAAACGGGTCTTTAAAGGGACAAAATGCAAAATAGCCACCAAAAGCCATCCGCAAGAGGCACAAACACCTCGTACGGGATCGATGTAACTCATAACGACTGGCTACGTAGTCACGAGACTCCCGGTTTGAGAAAATGATAAAACAAAATCAAATAGTTAGACTTAGGCTTGAAAAATATCGTTAAAGGGAGAAAATTCAAACCACCCACCAATTTGAACCGCAAGAGGCACGAAAACCTCGCACGGGACCAATATAACTTGTAGCAACTGACCGCGTAGTCACGGGTCTCTCGATTTTAGAATATGATTGAAATTTGTAAATAATTAGGCTTAGGATTAAAAGCATGCCGTTAAAGGGCGAAAATGTAAAATAAACATCAAACGACCCTGCAAGTCCTTTGTTACATACCATTTGGAATATTTTGAAGTTTTGTTTAGAGGCCTTGTTGGAAAAGGAACATCTGGACCATTTGTGTTGTAAATATTCAAGTAAACATGCATTGTATTTATTTGTGTTGTACATATTCATGTAAACATGCGTTGTATTTTATTTGTGTTGTGTATATTCACGCAAGCATGTGTTGTATTTTATTACATATTCATGATATCATGTGTTAGTTAACTGTGTTGTATTATTATATTTTGATTTATGGATAGCGTATTTGTTAAATATTTATTTCTGTAAATGTAAACGCGTTTGAAAAATGTACACGTTTTTTATGCAGAAAAATAATATTTATTTTTTATATATTTTAATTTGATCACAGTCCAAAACTGTGACCAAATATCTATTTTTTAATTTAATCACATTAGTGTTCACGATCCAAAATCGAGACCAATATGGTGACCATTAAAAATAAAATATATTTGGTAATGATTTTGAACCACGATCCTTACTATGACTAATTAAAAATGTGACACTGATGGTTAATGTCCAAAATCGTGACCTTCGGTGTCACATTTTTAATAGGTCACACTATTGGTCATGATCCAAAACTATCATTAAAAATAAAATATATTTTGTCACAGTTTTGGACCGTGACCAAATATTTTATTTTGAAAATTCTCACCCTAGTGGTCACAGTTTTGGACTGTGACCAGTTAAAAATGTGACACTGGGGGTCATGTTTATTGACCATGACCAACGATGTCACATTTTTAATTTGTCACAGTAAGGGGTCACGATCCAAAACCGTCACCCACATTGATAGGGTGGTCACGGGTTAAGCCCGTTTGACCCATGACAAACCGTATGGGTCACAGTTTTGGATGGTTACCTATGATTTTGCCCCCTAAAAAATGGTCACGATCCAAAATCGTGACCCATAGTGTTGATCACACGCTAAAACCGTGACCATTTGCGCATTTTGGTACAGTGAAAATGGGGCAAAAAAATAAAATCCTTTGGTCTGATATTTCTCCGTATATATAAAAATATATGGAGTCAGTAGGAAGACGTGACCATGCCAGATGAGAAAGTGAAGAGGCTATGCATCAATTGTAAATAAAGGTAAACAATCATAGAGTTAATATGAATGAGGTTTATTCAATTATTGGGACAGAATAAAGTGACACAAAATATTAAGGAAAATGAGTACAGAGAAAAGATGATTATAGAGTGCTACGTGTAATGGTAGAGTCATTGTAAACACTAAATACAGTCTTTCCTTTATGAGTATTATATAGATAATCTCGTGATATTTTTGGCACACGGTTAGACTTAGGTTTGAATACATCAAATGCAAATAATTAGACATATGCTTGAACACATGTCGTTAAAGGGAGAAAATGCAAAACTGCCACCAAACAGCCCCACAAGAGGCATAAACACCTCATACGGGACCAATGCAACTCGTTGCAACAGACCATGTAGTCACGGGACTCTCGATTTTAGAATATGATTAAAATTTGTAAATAGTCAGGCTTACGCTTAAAAATATTTCGTTAAAGGGAGAAAACGTAAAAGAGACACCAAACGACCCTGTAAGTCCTTTTTTACCTAACATTTAGAACATTTTGAAGTTTTGTTTGGAGGCCTTCTTTAAAAAGGATCATGTGGACCAATTGTGTTATACATATTCATGCAAGCATGCATTGTATTTTATTTATGTTGTACATATTCATGCAAACATGCATTGTATTTTATTACATATTTATGACAGCATGTGTTAGTTAACTATGTTGTATGATTATATTTTGATTTATGGGTAGCGTATTTGTTAAATATTTATTTCTATAAATGTAAACATGTTTGAAAAATGTACACATTTTTTTGGATGCAGAAAAATAATATATTTTTTTATGTTTTTAATTTGGTCACAGTCCAAAATCGTGACCAAATATGTATTTTTTAATTTAATCACATTAGTGGTCACGGTCCAAAACCGAGATCAATATAATGACCATTAAAAATAAAATATATTTGGTCATGGTTTTGGACCGTGACCCCTTCTGTGACCAATAAAAAAATGTGATATCGATAGTCACGGTCCAAAATCATGACCCCGGTGTCACATTTTTAACTGGTCACATTATTGGTCACAATCTAAGACCATGATCAATAAGGTGGCCATTAAAAATAAAATGTATTTTGTCATGATTTTGGATCATTACCAAATATTTTATTTTTAAAATTCTCACCCAAGTGGTCACAGTTTTGGGTTGTAACCACTACTGTGACCAGTTAAAAATGTGACACCAGGGGTCATGATTTTGGACTGTGACCACCAGTGTCATGTTTTTAATTAGTCACAATAGGGGTCACGGTCCAAAGACGTGACCCACGGTGACTGGGTGGCCATAAGTTAAGCATGTGACCCACTCTGACTCATAACCAACCGTATGGGCCACGATTTTGGATCGTAACCCATGATTTTCTCATCCTAAAAAAGGTCACGGTCCAAAATCATGACCCATAGTATTGGTCACGGGCTAAACCGTGACCATTGGCACATTTTAATATAGTGAAAGGGGGGCAAAAAGATAAAATACTTTGGTTTGATATTTCTCCATATATATATATATATATATATATATATATATATATATATATATATATATATAAAGGTTCTAAAAATGCGAGACGTGACCGAAGGGTGGAGGCCAAACCTTAAGCCTTAGAAGCCTAAGTGGACGTTAGGCGTAATAAGGCGTGAGAAGGCGATTAGGCCTTTTTTAATATATTTTAATTTTTTAACCATAACAAGGCTATTAAAAATAAGAAAATTATACACACCTTAAAAATATGTCTGAATATATGTAAATTAAAATACTATTTGATTTTTTTGGATGATATATAGGTCCAGTTTGTAAAAAAGGTATTTAAAAGGTGATATCGTTTCACTAAAGCTTTTCTATTTTTTAAAAAAGTGTGCCTTAAGGCTTTTACCAAGAATAAGGCGTAAAAGGCTTAAGGCGCGGCGTTTCTCCCAATCCTCAATCGTAAGCGCGCCTTTTAGAACACTGATATATATATATATCGGGAGTGAGTGGGAAGACGTGACTATTACAGATGAGAAAGTGAAGAGGTTATGCATCAATTGTAAATAAAGGTAAATAATCATAGAGAAAATATGAATGAGGTTTATTAAATTACTGGGAGGGAACAAAGTCACACAAAATATTATGGAAAATAAGTATAGAGACTGGATATTATAGAGTGCTATGTGTAGTGGTAGAATTGCTGTAAACATTAAATATAATCTTCCGTTTATATGTATTATATAGATAATCTTGTGATATTTTGGCACATGGTTAGACTTAGGCTTGAAAATATTAAATGCAAATAGCTAGACTTAGGCTTGAAAATATGCCACTAAGGGGAGAAAATGCAAAGCCGTCACTAAACAGTCCAGCAAAAGGCATGGACTTCTCATACGGGACCAATGTAACTAGTAGCAACTAACTGCATAGTCACGAGACTTTTGATTTGGGAATAAGAAATAAATTTGCAAATAGTTAGACTTAGGCTTAAAAACATGTCGTTAAAGGGCGAAAATGAACAACCACCAAACGGCCCAACTAAAAACATGAACTCCTCGCACGGGACCAATGTAACTCGTAGCAACTGCCCGCATAGTCACAGGACTCATGGTTTGCGAATATAACCAAAATTTGCAAATAGTTAGACTTAGGCCTGAAAACATGTCGTTAAAGGACGAAAATACAAAATAGTCAACAAACGAACCCACCAAAGGCACGAACACCTCGCACGGAGACAATGTAACTCATAGCAACTGACCGCATAGTCACGAGAATCCCAGTTTGAGAATATGACTAAAATTTCAAATAGTTAGACTTAGGCTTGAAAACATGTCATTAAAGGGAGAAAACATAAAATAGCCACCAAATGGCCCCGTAGGAGGCATGAACACCTCGCACGAGACCAGTGTAACTCATAGAAACTAATCGCATAGTCACGAGACTCACGGCTTGAGAATATAACAAAAAATTTCAAATAGTTAGACTTAGGCTTGAAACATGCCTTTAAAGGGAAAAAATGCAAAATAACCACCAAACAGAGTCGCACGAGGCACGAATACCTCGCACGGGACTAATGTATCTTGTAGAAACTGATCGCGTAGTTACGGGACTCTCAATTTTATAATATGCTCAAAATTTGTAAATAGTTATACTTACGGTTGAAAACATGCGGTTAAAGGGAGAAAACGAAAAATAGCCACCAAACGACCCTGCAATTTCTTTTTTACTTACCATTTGTAAAATTATGAAGTTTTGTTTGGAGTCTTAGTTGGAAAAGGAACACCTGGACCATTTGTGATGTACATATTCACGCAAGCATGCGTCGTATTTTATTTGTGTTGTATATATTCATGCAAACATATGTTGTATTTTATTTGTGTTGTGCATATTCATGCAAGCATGTGTTGTATTTTATTATATATTTGCAAGCATGTGTTAGTTAACTTGTGTTGTATTATTATATTTTGATTTATGGATAGCGTATTGGCTAAATATTTCTTTCTGTAAATGTAAACAAATTTGAAAAATGTACACGTTTTTTTATGCAGGAAAATAATATTTATATTTTTATGTTTTTTTAATTTGGTCATAGTCCAAAACCGTGACCAAATATACATTTTTAATTTAATCACATTAGTGGTTACGGTCCAAAACTGAGACCAATATGGTGACCATTAAAAATAAAATATCCTTGGTTACGGCTTTGGACCGTGACCCCTACTATGACCAATTAAAAATGTGACACCCGTGGTCATAGTCCAAAACTGGGACCCCCGGTGTCAGATTTGTTAACTGGTCATACTATTGGTCACGATCCAAAACCAGGACCAATAGGGTGACCGTTAAAAATAAAATATATTTTTTCACAGTTTTGAACGGTGACCAAATATTTTATTTTTAAAATTCCCATCCTAGGTAGTGAGTGGGAAGACGTGACTATGCCAGATGAGAAAGTGAAGAGGCTATGCATCAATTGTAAATCAAGGTAAATAATCATAGAGTCAATATGAATGAGATTTATTCAATTATTGGGACGGAATAAAGTGACACAAAATATTAGGGAAAATGAGTACAGAGAAAGGATGATTGTAAAGTGTTACGTGGAGTGGTAGAATTGTTATAAACATTAAATACAATCTTCAATTTATAAGTATTATATAGATAATCTCGTGACATTTTTTGCACATGGTTAGATGACGAGGGAAATTAATGACGATTATATGGTGGTTATTGCATAAATATTTTGTGAAAGTAGTTGGTAAAATTATAGGTTATTTAGAGGCAAGTATGTGTGATTATTGTCGATAATTAATTCATATTCAAATCGGATGTTACTTAAAGCCAATATTCAAACTAGAAGTTACTTAGAGCCAAAAAGAGTTAATCTTTACAAACAACTATAAATTCAACCCTTCATTAAGAAAAAACAATACTCCTTTAACAAAAAAAAACTACATTTATCATTTTACCTATTTTTCCATTTATTTCATTTTTTCACTTATTTACAAGTTTTTCTTTATTTGAAATAGTTTGTAAGGTAGATAGTAATTATTTATATTTTACAAAAAATTCCCTTGTCTTTACATTTAACTTGCTTTACAATTCTTAGTTTAACTCATTTTACATCTCTTAATGTAATGGTTTACTTTTACATTGTTTGTCTTACTTTGTTGTTTTATATAATTCGAACTTTCTTTTATCTTCATTTATGAAATTTATATCTTATTCTTGATATCTAGTTTAAGTAAAATATATAGAATTCACAGTAAAGTTCTTTTAAGGGAAACGCAAGTCCTTTTAATTGAAGCATATTAGATTGTATTTAATGTTTACAACTATTCTATATATTTAAACACAATTATATATATTTAATGTTTACAACAAATCAACCAAGCCTCAACCAAGCACAAGTCCTTTTGATTGAAAAACTAAACACAAGTTCTTTTGTCTATAGAATTGTTGTAAACACTAAATATATATAATTGTGTTTACAACAAGTCCTTGTGTAAACATTAAATATATACTTAATGTTTACAAAAATTCTATATATTTAATGTTTACACAAGTCTATATATTCAAACAATTATACCACTCCACGTAAACACAATTCTATATATTTAATGTCTACACAAGTCCTGTTGTAAACACAAGTCCATTTGTTGTAAACACAGTTCTACTGAATTGGTTGTAAACATTAAACAAGTCATTTTGTCTGGTTGAGGCTTGGTTGATTTGTGTGTTTGGTTGTGAACGAGCATGCCAAGCAAGATTGTGGCCTTGCTAATCAATTGATTACCTTAGCCTTGCGATAATCAGGCGATTGTGCACCAACCAGACAAATAATAGAGAGATATTCCAATTCCAATTAGGGGAAATGATAAAAAAGTTTGATGCCTATAAATTCAGTAGCAAACACAAGCTTAGATAGTTTGTTCCTATTGATTGATAAATTAAATAATTTATTATTTACTCTTCGTCAACTTACGTAATATGCCTTAACCTGATCCAATTATGAAAACAATATGACTGTATGGTAATGACATGGGAATTAATAACTTGGATCATGTCGATGAGTAGTTAATAGTATCATATCTAATAAGCTTAAGAAAAGATGTTAGGAGTTTTAAAAATCCTCTAAAAATTGTG
The DNA here is from genome assembly GCA_949130495.1 of Sambucus nigra. NCBI lineage: Eukaryota > Viridiplantae > Streptophyta > Magnoliopsida > Dipsacales > Adoxaceae > Sambucus > Sambucus nigra. The sequence goes on along the minus strand of OX422219.1, from coordinate 2,426,358 downwards.
CTTTTGGGTACTAGCCCCAACCAGTTAGTCGTCAGTTACTGGTGGAGGAGGGTTGCAATGTCGATAACGAGGAAAATATTTCATAAGGGATATAAGGTTATGTGTTTATTTGTTAAATGAGTAGTATGTTTGTGGTTTAAAAATTTAGTAGGTATTATCTTAAGGAACTAGCATAATTTAACCGTTTTAATTTCTTTTAATTTTTTTATATCTTTATATCAGTATTAATAATAAGCACTAACACGGACATGTGATGCGCGACTCAATATCATATTTTTTTCTAGAGTATGACACATACATATAAACTATAATTCAATTTTCTATACATATTATTGAAAGAAATTATTTACACTGTTTTAATAAATTAAACACATTTCAACCAATTAAAATGATCACATTTGAAATAACACATGTCAATCAATTAAAATTACATTTTGAACCTATTTTTTTTAGTTTTTTTAACCAAGGGTTGTCCAAACCTAGACCCTGCCCAATAACTCACATTTTCCTCTTTTCAATTTTCCTCATAGAGTCATATGCTAATCCGATTGAATTGCCAACCATAAACAGAATTAATAAAGCTATAAAGTTTAAAGTCAATAAGATTGGTAATTAAATTACCAAACATATATGTGACTTTATTAATTATCTATCGAATTTACTGATTTTCTCTCTAACATAATGTAACAACCCAGGTTTTTGAGCGACTATTTTATACTATTTTGCCTGATGGGCTAATTTTATAAAATAGGGGATGTTGGAGTAAATATTATTTCCCGTGAGACTTAGGGATAATATTTACAATGTTTTGTCTATTTACCGTTATGAGTAGGTAAATAGCTTTACATTGTGTATTATTGCGTCGTTATATGTGAAACGACGGTTATGACCTATATTTAAATTTGGGTATAATTAATGAAATAAAATGATTTTGGAGCACAAAAAATAGTTCACTTTATTCCAAATGCCAAAATAGGGGGTACGGTTGTTTTTAGAATAGTCGAGATAGTCGAAATAAGAGCCCAGTTGTAATTTTTGGGATTCGGGCATTTTTAAAGGGGTTATGACTCAATTTAGTAGTTATAAGTCATTTTAGTGGTGTATTAGCAATTTAAATAGGTGGATTATGTTTTAAAACCCTTATAATCTCCCAACCCTTTTTATTTTCTCATTCTTATGAGAGAATCCAAAGGAGAGAGAGAGAGAGAGAGAGAGAGAGAGAGAGAAGAGAGAGTTGGGAGAAATGGAGAAAAAGAGAGAAAAATGGAAGATTTGGGCGGGAATCTGTCGTTATCGGAGGTGATCCGAGACTACGAACCTCGAGGCAAGTTTCTTACTTGCTAGATATTGATTTAATGTGATAAATTGAATGTATAGTTAGGTTTTTGGAGGTTTAAACCCTTAATGGGTATTTGTTGATTTTGATGATTAAACCCTTAATCTTGTGTTTTAATTTGATTTGAGGAGAAATAATTAGTTGTATGATGTTTAAAAGTGATTGGGTAGTATTTATTGTTGTTGTTGTTGGGTTAAATAGTGAATAAAAGCTTGGGAGCTCGTTAATGGCCGAAACAGCTTCTCGGAGAAGAAGCTGTCCACCAGGATCGATCGATCGAGCCTGGGGGATCGATCGATCAAAGCCTTCGATCGATCGACGGCCAGGGGTCGATCGATCGATCCCTTCTGAAAAGGTAGGATTTTTCTAGTTTTGTTTTAGCCCTTTTTTTTAGGTTCGAGATTTAGGGACCTTCCTTTGGGAAGTAATGGGGAGTCCTAGAGGGTTGTTTTACGTAGACTAATGTCCTAGTCTAAGAGTGGATAATTAGGCTTACCCCGAGGGCTAGTTTGTATAGGTTAATGTCCGGATGATTTAGGAAGTTAACCTAAAGGTAAATTGGAGATAAATGTTAATGTGGGGACTTTCGGGAGTCAATTACTGATGAAGACTCGCTTTGATGATTTAGGAAATTGCAATGAACTTTGGAGACTAGTTTGAGGATTACCGGCACCTCGGATCTTAGGTCATTAATAAACATGACTTAATGAATAAAGAATGAATATTATAAAATGTGGTACTAAATGAATAAGTACAAAAGGATTTTGAGAATGTAAAATATGATGTTTTCAAAATGGAAAAAGTAATGTTTTTCATAAATGTTAATTTATGGATACACACCTCCCTAAATCTCTATCATAAGGGAAGTTGTGCGCATTGTGGTGAAGCTCCCTGGCTAATGAATGGAGGGTGGATATAGTCCCTAGGCCATATGGGCGTTTATTATACTGTGCTCGTTAGGAGATTCTGGGTGTGGTCTTGACTATCCCGCATGCATATGGCCGCTTCCCGACGTTTGTTAGGTTCCTAGGTTGTCTTGTTTGATGGGCCCTGGAAGATGATAGTCATTTAGGGGCGCGTCCAGTGGGGAAACCCGGAGGGGCGGTCTTAGATATATTAAAGCAATTCATGATAATGGATTGGCTTTAAATACATTTCCCGGATGGAAGAAGGGAAATGGGATATGGTTTGGCTTCGGTTACATTTCCTGGATGGAAGAAAGGATATGGAAGCATATGCCATACAAAAGTATTTTTATGATAATAAACATGACATTTGATTACAATTCCTGGATGGAAGAAGGGAAGTGGGATTTTATGAAAAAAAGGTTAAAGCATTTTTTTTGTTAATAAAACTTGCTTTAAATTATATGTTTTTCCTGGATGGAACAAAGGAAATAAAATTGGTAAATAAGGCTTTAAAATGAGATTTATTTGGTAAACATTTGATAAAATGAACTTACCACACATGTAATTCCTAAAGAAATGGGAAATGTGCCTTCTGATGATGAATAGGTTTTATTTTATATTTCTTTGTGTCACTGTAGATATGACCTCCCATGCATATGCATACATATATATATATATATATATATATTAATTACGTGCTTAGGGTCTAATGGATCTCGACGATCAACCTTGCCTAAGTAGTAGTGTATCGGGGGGGTTCCTTATTTGGATTTCACTTTGCGAGACACCCCACGCACGAATAGGGCATAGTGTTGAGACTGGGGAGAAGTTAGCCCTTAGTACTTGGGTTAACTTTAGCATCATCATTGATATTGCGCTAGGTTGTGCTATTAGAATGAGAGGTGAGAAATATTATTGTTAATTGCGAGAGAATTACGCACTTAACTGTCATGCATTTTAGTCACATGGTAATCATATCAAACTGGGCCCTAACCCGTCTATATTTCTTTTTTTTCATATACTCCTTGCCGTACAGGTGCTCTTCCGCATGGACACCCGAATTTACATTTCCATTCCAATTGTCATGGAGCTACAGCATATTGCGGATGTTGTAGGTTATTTGTATTAGACGCTTCTTTCTATTTTACTCTAGCTATGTTCAGTTATTTATTCGGGCGTGTTGCCCAATGCATTGCACTAATTTATATTAATGTAATATTTAATGTGTAATATTCGGTGTAGCTATTTGTATTGGTCTGTTCACCGATAGCTTATTCGGTGATTATTTATTATGTTATCATTCCTTATTCGTTGATTTTTTTGATATCCACCATTTTTTACAAATGGGATTGTCTAAGTGTTTTCTTTTATTTTCAAAATTTTAAATTTGACAATCTGTTTTCTAAAAAGATTGGTGGTTATCTCGTACTATTATTTTACTCGACAGTGATGCTGAGGATGGCCATCTTTGATTCTTGTGATTACTGAAGTATTGGGCTGGCCACCTATTATTTTAGTAGGCGGGTTATCACAGATGGTATCAGAGTATTAGGTTCTAGAGCCCTTAGGAATCTATACGAACGTCTTACGTCTTCTGCGTTTCTCTTGACTTGATATAGAGCCTTAGGATTAAGATCATTGATTTTCTTGTGATATCTCGTTCTCCTGCTATGTTGTGATAACCCCGAAGATCTTTGTACGTTCGTGTGAAGACTCGTGAGCCGTCGGATGAAGGACGTCAAGGAAGGCCGATGTGAACGCATCTTAAGATGGGATTACTATAAACTCTAGGCTGTGGTCGGGGATAAGGGCCTCTTTGGAGGTCTCTCCCTTTTGTAGCATTATTTTATATTGCTATCGTGACTACTAAGTACAGTGGAAATAGTTTTCCAAGTACCACTGTCGGTAGAGAGTGGTACTATGCTTGGGATTCCAAGCAATGTCAATTCGGAGTTGAGAGGTCCTTGACAAGGACCACATGTTGAAGTTCGGTTGGATGGAGGAAGAGTAGTCTCATTTTGTGAGAGCATAAGGACCGATAGTTTTGGCCTAGAGTGGGGTATAGAAGTGCCCAGGTGTGAAGATTAGAGGAAAACCTTTCACCCATTAGAGTAGGGTTGAAGTGGCGGAAATGGTAGTCTCCATAATTGTGATGAGGCAGGAAGTTTTGCCCATAGAGAGAGACTTTCAGCGGAAATGATAGGCTCGCAAGTAAGTGTTGCTAGCACTTCAAGAGAACTAGTGTTTGTGAGACCCTAATGGTGGACATACACCCGGGGAAGACTCGTGGAGTTAAGGCCGGGGAGGCTGGTAGAATGTTCTCTTTGCTGAAGAAGTTAAGAGAACTACGCATTTTGATCTTGTCGATTGTAGAACAAGGGCGAGAATATGGTGCCTAGTTGGGGCATTGATGGAAGTAGTTTGGTTCAGATAAGACTAGAATGATGTGTCTTGGAACCATTGGTAGTGGCCAAGGAGATTGGCTAGTTTGTTGGTGGGAATTTCCAACTTAGGTGAGAGTGGTGCATTCCTTAAGATAAAATGGAGTAGTATGGTGTTAACCCTAGATTCGGGTGTGTATATTGAGTTTGTGTCACTATCAGTGTATTTATATGGCTTCCTTAGAAAGGAATCTCTATATTTTTCCTCACTCGTTATAAATCGGGTGTTGGTGATTTAAATGTATGTGTGTTAAGTACTACTCGTATTATATGTGTTACGGGTGGGGATATCCATGGATTGGATGGTGCGATAGCAAGCGAATGAATTGAGAGGCTATCATGTTTCTAGTTCTAGAGAAGAGCTAGTTGTTCTATAATATCTCCCCTGGATACAGGTTGAGACTTTATAGAGGTGGTTTACGGTATGTAGGTAATCTTCATTTCTTGTTTAAATTGTTTTGTTTGTTTTGCTTGATTGTTTGTTTGCTTTGTTTGTACATGATTGTTGCATTTTATTTTATTTTCCTTTCTTTCTTTCTTTCTTTTTGTTTGGTGGGATGCTTTATTTTCTTTCTTTCTTTCTTTATTCCTTTCTGTTTGGCTAAATGCTGGGTTGGAAGGTTAGCCGAAAATCACGTAATTAAGTGATTAAGGGCTAAGTTGATGTGCGATATATGACCACTATGATAGTTTTCCTCTGATCGATGTGGGGAAGACTAAGATTTGAAAGTCTGATAGAGACTTATGGTTGTGCCTTAATGAGAAGGCCATTTGTAAAGAGGTATATGTGTATTTTGGGATAAAGTATTTGTGGCATCTTAGAGAAAGTAAATGCCTCAGTTGATTGTTATGGTAGGACTTAGAAATAGACGTGTATTAGTAGGGTTGCAAGTTAGAATCTTAGCGACCCCGATCATGTGTCTTAGACTATTAGTTCTTAACGACCGACAATGCGAGGTAGTAGTGTAACGGGAGGGTTCCTTGTTTGGATTTCGCTTCGGCGAGACATCTCATGCATGAACCCGAGCGAATATCGGAAGTTGAGAAAGGTCTTGGACACTAGGGATGTCATTAGGATAATACCTATAAGACTTAGATAGAATATATATTGACTTTAGGATTCTTAGGACGCTAGGCCCCTAGGGCATATGACGTTATTTTAGGAAGGTGGTAGGGAGTTGACCACAATAGGTTTGTGGGTTAACTCTAAGTAGGATTTGGTCCCTAGAACGAGAAGTATGGGATCTCGGGCGATTCAGAATGGTAGGCTGTAGATGGTGGGGCCTCTCATAGATAGAGTGTTACATTGGTAACCTATCTTTCGAGGAGTTATAAGAAGGAGTTGACCTTTACTCCTGCACTCGCGTTGTTAACGAACATATGACCTCTTTGCCAGGAACGGGGAGTATTAATGTGGGAGAATGAACTCATTGTCCATGGGAGAAGCATTATCCCCCGCTTGAAGAAGAGTTCATAGCGGTAGTATTCTCCTTAAGGAATAGAGGCACTACTTCCTGGGCAGGAAATTTGGATCTTTTTATCGAGCACCAAGATGGAGATCGTAAAAGACTATCGATGGGATACTCCCTTTCGCTAAGGAAATGTGGATGAGGTAGCCGATGCGCCGAGTAAAAAACCCGTCAGAGAGTTTAGTCATGGCATGAAGTGCCAAGTGGAACGAGCTTAACCGAGGGGACGCAATGGTAAGAGCATTTATGTCCGTGATTGACCCTTTCACCTACTAATGTGTACAGAGTAGTGTGGAACAAGGAAAGGGTATACTCATGGACATCTTTATCAAATTATCAAAAATGCAACGGTCATGATTCTAGTTGAGAAAACTGTTGATCATTGGACCAATCGATGCTTACTCAATGGAAATGGGTGGACTAAGTGCAGAGGAGTACGCCCAGCTCTTCGTAGCGGAGTTATAGAACTGTATGCGGTTCCTAGCAACAGTGGTGAACCGAGACGAGACATTCGTGTTAAGGTACTGGTCAAATTTCTAGGAAGAAATGGGAACCGTATGGATGTAGGGTATATCCTACCACCCTTAAGTGGATGGGTGGGTTTGATTTAAAGGAAGGATTGGAGTAGTAGTTTTTATGGGTTGAATTTTTGTACAATAGTTCGGACTGTATCCAATAAGTATGGTGTCGGGTGTGTAGCCTAGTATAAATGACCAAGTAAGTGGACGGATCGTTGGAATGGTGCCAGCGGGCAATATATTTCTTGGGCTTGGAGTAGTCCGAGGATGTCTCTTTCATGATTGGGCTCGTTGAGCCTTATACTTTGAGGGATACGCCAATGCGAAGAGGAGTAAGTAGGTTTGGGGTTAGTGATCATAAGTTAGTGTAGTTATTCCCTAGTAAGGTTGTAACGTGTTTCGGGAAGTAAGGAAATTTGTGCCGAGATTGTGTAGGTATCTCCTTCTGTAGTAGAACGGTAGGATCGAGAGTTCATGAGGAACGATTTGGTGTTGTGTTAGAGCACGGAGGAGGTGGACTGAGATCGAATATTAATGACCTTAGTTCAAGTCCTTTGGGGAATGCCGCACTGCCGAGGGGTTTGTTAAGAATGATAGAACGATAGTTCGTATGGTATACCCTTTATATGGTTATGGGTTACGCCTGAATTTTGAGGGCAAAATTCCCCTCTAAGGGGGGGGGGGGAGGGGGGGGTATGTAACAACACAGGTTTTTGAGCGACTATTTTATACTATTTTGCCTGATGGGCTAATTTTATAAAATAGGGGATGTTGGATTAAATACTATTTCTCGTGAGACTTTGGGATAATATTTACTATGTTTTGTCTATTTACCGTTATGAGTAGGTAAATAGCTTTATATTGTGTATTATTGCGTCGTTATATGTGAAACGACGGTTATGACTAATATTTAAATTTGGGTATAATTAATGAAATAAAATGAATTTGGAGCACAAAAAATAGTTCACATTATTCCAAATGTCAAAATAGGGGATACGGTTGTTTTTAGAATAGTCGAGATAGTCGAAATAAGTGCCCAGTTGTAATTTTTGGGATTCGGGCATTTTTAAAGGGGTTATGACTCAATTTAGTGGTTGTGAGTCATTTTAGTGGTGTATTAGCAATTTAAATAGGGGGATTATGTTTTAAAACCCTTATAAGTCTCCCACCCCTTTTTATTTTCTCATTATTATGAGAGAAGCCAAAGGAGAGAGAGAGAGAGAAGAGAGAGTTGGGAGAAATGGAGAAAAAGAGAGAAAATTGAAGATTTGGGCCAGAATCCGTTGATATGCCCAAGTATAACCTCGGCCCAGGGATACCTACCTCGGCCGAGATGATGGCCGAAACATTGATCGACCCTATGAGGGACAGGTGCCCACGATATTATCCCTCAGCCAGACCTACATCGGCCCCGGCCGACACTCCTGTATACATCAGCAGCATCCTCAAGCACCTGGGAATAGCAACCTCAGCCGATAAAAGGCCGAGGTGACAAAGAGACCTGCACCTTCAACATTCAACAGTCCTACCTCGGCTTGGGCCGAGGTGACCAGAAGCATTAGTAATCACCAGCATGGGACTACCCCTACCTCGGATGAGGCCGACCTAGCATAATGTCTCGGTCGGGATCGGGCCGAGACTCCTTATGACACCTCGGATTGAACGGACATCGGGCCTTTACAGCTCGGCCTCTCCCAGGCCGAGGTCATTCATCAGCATGACTGCCGAGCACCTGTTGACATTTGGATAAGGACACATGGGCACAAATCAGTTGTAACAAGATTATTCCCCACATGTGGGGAGAATATTTCATCATCATTACCTACATGTGGCCATGACAGATGGCACTTCCCCATTGGTGAGGTTACCACACACATGCACATTACATGCATGGGGGGTACAGTACACCCCCTAGGCATTATATATAGGGATCATCCCCTACCTTGCAAAGGGATCCCAGATATCAAAACCCTAGCTAAAACTCTGTCTAAATATACAGTAGAGAGAGAGAGAGCTTGAGAGTTGTATCCATGGCCATTAGTGACTTATTTCAGTGATATTACTCACACACACTCACAGTGGACGTAGGCCAGATTGGCTGAACCACTCATATTCCGGTGTGCTACCCTCTTCTCCTCACTACCTTCTATTATCTTCATTTTATAGCTGTGCTGCCATTATTATACTTCTGTTGAGCTTGTAAACACATCACCTGGTGGTGCTGATTCCAGTATCATCATTTTGGCACCGTCTGTGGGAACGAGAAGCTATCTCTTCCTCTTTTTCTGCTTTACCTCACCGGAGGCTCTGGTGGTGAACCAGGAACCACCCCTTGTGTGGAGCTGTTTCACCATTGAAATAGGTCCTTTAAGGTATTAAGCTTACTTGCTACTCAAGCTCTACACAGTTATCATATGGCATCAGACTTACCACCGCCTCTTCCGCCGCCCGGAGGTGGGGGAGCTAGCTCCAGTCAGGTTCCTCCCCAGTCCGAAATGGCGGAGGTAGCGGCAGCCTTGAAATCTTTGGCTGCAACACAACAGGCCATGAAGGAGCAATTTGCCCAGCTTAGTCAAACCATGATGATGAGGCCACTGGGGGTATCACCAGACATGATCACTCCAGCGGCTGTTCAGCCCCAACCGGACGCCAAGGGACCACCCCAGGCACCGATAAAGGACCAGCCTGCACCCCAGCGGAGGAGGGACATTGCTGACCCTAGGCGCTTGCGCCTGGGGAGGCAAGGAAACCCTTGCCCAGAGGACAGGTATGATGACCTGGAGGCTGAAGAGGCCCCAGAAGACTGTTGGGAGCCGTATTAGGTGTCATATAACACCGTACGACCTCTTAGGCAGAGTCAGGGATGTGTCGGCCGAAGAAGAGAAGAGGCACAACCAAGGGGGTCGGCCTTTGACAGGTTGAGCAGAGGGTCGGCCTTCGAAAGGTTGGGCCCAGTTAATGACCTAAGACAGAGGCTATCGAGGTCAAGGAGTGCAGCAGGCTCCCAAAGAGGGAATAGGCAGGCTCGGTCAGATCAAGGCCGACCCTTAGAAAGAAGAGCCAGGGAGCAGGAAGAGGTCAACAGTCAACGGGTCGTGGCTGGGGAACCCTCTGTCCATCGCAGGGAGGTGGCAGGGGATAACCTCGGCCAAGTGGATGAGAGAAGACCCTGGAATGATTCAATCAAATGTCTAGAGGAGAAGATAGGGGACCTCATAAAGAGCAGGGACCCATTGCAGAGGGGCTACTCGGAGGGCTCCCCGTTTGTGGCTAGGATAGTGGGGTTCCCAACCCCAGCTAAATTCAAGCCTCCTACAGTGACTCCTAAGTATGATGGCAGCACTAACCCAGTGCACCATATCGAGATGTATCAGTCGGCGGAAGATATTTACTCAATACCCGATGAGATGAAGTGTAGGGCCTTCTCGGGAACCTTGACAGGGGCCGCGCACAGCTGGTTCACCTCTCTTCCAAAGAACTCGATCGAAAACTTCAAGGGGTTGGCCGAGCAGTTCATTCACAACTTCTGTTTTGGGGTGAGACCTCAAAAGAACACTACCCACCTCCTATATGTCAAACAGGCTAAGGGTGAAAGCCTAAGAGACTACATAGCAAGATTCAACAAGGAAAAGTTGGAGGTGGAGGATTACGAAGAGAGCATAGCCATGACCGCACTTATAGGAGGCCTCCACAAGGGAAAGCTACTGTAGAAACTGGCGGAAGACCCTCCTAAGTCTATGGCAGAGCTGCTGGCAACCGCGGGAAAAGTGATGAATGCGGAAGAGGCAATGGCCGCCAAATATGCGGAGGAGAATCGCGGTGGCACCGGGAGGTTCCAGGGCAAGAAAGAGGGGAAGAAGAGGTCTGTGGATGACAAGTTCGCTCGTTACACTCCTCTGACTGTGAGCTGTGAGCAAATCCTTAATGAGATCAAGACGGACCGAACTCTGAGGTGGCCCGAGAAATTGAAGGCCTCACCACATAAGAGGAATAAAAACCTCTGGTGTGAGTTCCATCAAGATCACGGCCATGTCACAGATAGATGCTTCGCTTTAAAGGATGAGATAGAGAAGATGCTGAAATCTGGGAAGCTGAGAAAGTATGTGGATGGCAAGGCTCCAAGGGGTGGAAGAGAAGACCCCAAGAAGAGAAGGAACGACAGATGCCGTGGCGATGTCCCGGTCAGAAGGGACGACGACTCAGAGGGAGATGATGAAGATGACCCGGATCTCCCACCAAAGGATGACAAGACCCCAGTGAAGAGGGTCGGAATGATCTCCTTTGGAGTGAACACCATATGTGGGGGATTCGCAGGGGGTGGCTCTGAGGTAGCCAATAGGAAGGCCCATGTAGCAGAGGCCAAGTCAGTGGTCAGGCCTGAGGTTGTGAATCTAACATCTTCTGACGTTGTGCAGAAGATAACGAAGGTGGACATGGATACCCTCGTGGTGGGGTTCTCCCGACTCGACTTCAAGGGCATCTTAGCCCCCCATGATGACCCCTTGGTCATTACGACAAGGGTGCATGGGTGCGATGTAGGGAGAATCCTCATAGATGGGGGAAGCTCAGCAGATGTGATGTTCTGGCCTTGTTTCAAAAGCTTGGGTCTTAGCAGGGCAAGGCTAGTGCCCTATCATCACCCATTGATAGGCTTTAGTGGTGAGAAGGTGCACCCATTGGGCATGTATGAAATGGATGTACGCATGGGGGATGAGTGGCCTAAGAGAATGACCAAGAAGATCAAATTTTTTGTTATGGACGAAAATGTCTTCTCGGCCTACAACCTCATCATCGGAAGAGTGGCCCTCAAAGAGTTTGAAGCCGTACCGTCAATGGTCCATCAAATGCTTAAATTCCCGACTCCTTATGGGGTAGGGGAAGTGCAAGGGGACCAGACCACGGCACGGGAGTGTTACTTCAACTCGGCCGAAGAGAGAGAGGCCCATAAGAGAGCAACCACCACTTACAGCATTGACACCCTTGATCTGAGAGATGAAACGAAACTGAAGAAGGGCGAGGCCGCGAAAGAGGTAGAATCCATCGTCCTCAATGAGGATGAGCCGGAAAAAACCGTCCAGGTCGGCAAAGCCCTAGAACCAATGATCAAGGAAGAGATGATAAACTTTCTGAGGAAAAGACAGAGTGTCTTCGCCTGGAGTCATGCAGACATACCTGGTATAGACCCTGAGGTCATGACCCACAAGCTCAACGTGGACAGGGATGCCAGGCCTATCAAGCAGAGGAGAAGAGTCTACTCCAGAGAGAAGTATGAGGTCATCCGGGAAGAGGTGAAAAAGTTGGAAGAGGGGACAGATGAGCCAAATTCCCATGGCCCTGAGGCGAAGAAGTATCGGGGCTTCCAATTATGATTCGAGGTCTGAGTCACCTGAATCATCTTCTTCTCAGGACTCCGAGCCACGAAGTGATAGTAGCTCGGATGATTTTTGGCCGAGGTAGGGACGTAGCAACCAGCAAAGACCTGAACGGGAAGGTCAGAGTGGTGGACTGCCCTCCACAAGACGATGGATCCGATAATGACTCTCCAAGCATTGGGAGAGAGCTGCGAAGGGGCTAAGTTGATAAAGGAAAGAATGGACCTGATGATGGGGTGAATGGGTAGACGAAAGCCTAACTTAAACATCTGTTCGTACAAGCAGATTTCGCCATCTCGGCCGTGGTAGGCCCTCTCTTCCCTCAGAGGTCTTCTCAATTTGATTGAGGGACTGATAGAGTATAAGTATCTGAAGTACAGTAGATCCACCTCAGTGACTGTGCTCTCATACTCGTCCGCCTCAGAGGTGTCAACTCCACTTTCATCGTCCTCGTCATCGTCATTATCAAGCTCAACGTCGGCTGGAGCAGACGTGGATCGGTGACCAGGGAACCTCTGAGCAAACTCGGCCCCGGTAACGGCCGACAGAGGGATGGCGTTTAAGATGGGAGGCACAGCCACACTTGGCTCAACAAGTTCAATCTCTGAGGAAGAACTCGAGGTACTTGTGCCATGTTAGGACGAGGCTCGACTGGAAACCTCGGCCTGGTTAGGGGCATGACTAGTCCGAGGTGTAAAATCCATGGCTTCTCGAAAAGAATCCACAGACATGGGGTCTGAGGTGGAGGACTCAGACTCAGACATCGGCAATCGGTTGGCAGAGACGTCTGTTTGATAAAAGTTCTTAGGAGGATCAGGATAGACCACCTTGAGAGGTGGGGGAAAGAGGGGTCTAATAGGAAACTCCTGTGACCTACGAGCTTCTTCCTGAGCTCTCTCTATTTGCCTAATTTTCTCTAAGGTCTTTTCTCTAAGAGAAGGGAAGTCCTCAAGAAGTTGGTACAGGGGTCTGAGCATCAGAGGACGACCCAAGACTTGGAACGACCCTAAACTTAAGGAAAACTCCTAAAGTTATAAACACGATGTGCTTATAAAGTAAAGGGGTTTTGAGATCAAACTAAGAAATTTCAAATAAACACAGGTCGCCTGAATGTCTTTGAAGCTCGCCGGAAAACTTAAATGAACCACCGGAAAACCCAAAATCTCACCGGAAAATTCAAATCAAATGCTAAAAGCAAGGGAAATGGAAAGGGAGAGGTACCTGAGGATCAGTTGACGAATGAAACCAAAGAAATCCACAAGAAATCCACAAGAAACCCACAGGAAACCTTTTACAGGGATAGCGCTGGATTGGAGAGGCCTTGGAGAGAATTTGCAGGAAGCAGCGTGCGCGGGAAAGAAAAGAGGAAGAAGAAAGAAGAAGAAAGGGTTAACCCCTTAAATACTTGGGCACACTTCCCAAGGCCCATCATTGCCTTGGGAAACCCAAGGGACAGTTGACAGCGCACGCAAGACAGGTGGGCATGCCTTAGCCTGGTACAAGTGTCACGCAGATGTTAGCCTTGGGGCGAACAGGCCTCGGAGGTGAGACAATCCCCTAGCCACTTGCTCTCGCATATGACTAAGGGCTGGGGGGTGATTGATATGCCCAAGTATAACCTCGGCCCAGGGGTACCTACCTCGGTCGAGATGATGGCCAAAACATTGATCGACCCTATGAGGGACAGGTGCCCACGATATCATCCCTCAGCCAGACCTACATCGGCCCTGGCCGACACTCCTGTATACACCCCCAAGGACGCTACGCGCATCAGCAACATCCTCAAGCACCTGGGAATAGCAACCTCGGCCGATAAAAGGCCGAGGTGACAAAGAGACCTGCACCTTCAACATTCAACAGTCCTACCTCGGCTTGGGCCGAGGTGACCAGAAGCATTAGTAATCACCAGCATGGGACTACCCCTACCTCGGATGAGGCCGACCTAGCATAATGTCTCGGCCGGGATCGGGCCGAGACTCCTTATGACACCTCGGATTGAACGGACATCGGGCCTTTACAGCTCGGCCTCTCCCAAGCCGAGGTCATTCATCAGCATGACTGCCGACCACCTGTTGACATTTGGATAAGGACACATGTGCACAAATCAGTTGTAACAAGATTATTCCCCACATGTGGGGAGAATATTTCATCATCATTACCTACATGTGACAATGACAAATGGCACTTCCCCATTGGTGAGGTTACCACACACATGCACATTACATGCATGGGGGGTACAGTACACCCCCTAGGCATTATATATAGGGATCATCCCCTACCTTGCAAAGGGATCCCAGATATCAAAACCCTTGCTAAAACTCTGTCTAAATATACAGTAGAGAGAGAGAGATCTTGAGAGTTGTATCCATGGCCATTAGTGCCTTATTTCAGTGATACTACTCACACACACTCACAGTGGACGTAGGCCAGATTGGCTGAACCACTCATATTCCGGTGTGCTACCCTCTTCTCCTCACCACCTTCTATTATCTTCATTATATAGCTGTGCTGCCATTATTATACTTCTGTTGAGCTTGTAAACACATCACCTGGTGGTGCTGATTCCAGTATCATCATCGTTACCGGAGGTGATCCGAGACTACAAACCTCGAGGCAAGTTTCTTACTTGCTAGATATTGATTTAATGTGATAAATTGCATGTATAGTTAGGTTTTTGGAGGTTTAAACCCTTAATGGGTATTTGTTGATTTTGGTGATTAAACCCTTAATCTTGTGTTTTAATTTGATTTGAGGAGAAATAATTAGTTGTATGATGTTTAGAAGTGATTAGGTAGTATTTGTTGTTGTTGTTGTTGGGTTAAATAGTGAATAAAAGCTTGGGAGCTCGTTAATGGCCGAAATAGCTTCTCGGAGAAGAAGCTGTCCGCCAGGGTCCATCGATCGAGCCTGGGGGATCGATCGATCAAAGCCTTCGATCGATCGACGGCCAAGGGTCGATCGATCGACCCCTTCTGAAAAGGTAGGATTTTTCTAGTTTTTTTTTATCCCTTTTCTTTTAGGTTCGAGATTTAGGGACCTTCCTT
Organism: Sambucus nigra; assembly: GCA_949130495.1. Taxonomy (NCBI): domain Eukaryota; kingdom Viridiplantae; phylum Streptophyta; class Magnoliopsida; order Dipsacales; family Adoxaceae; genus Sambucus; species Sambucus nigra. The sequence goes on along the minus strand of OX422219.1, from coordinate 2,411,270 downwards.
TGGGAAGTAATGGGGAGTCCAAGATGGTTGTTTTGGGAAACTAATGTCCTAGGCTAAGAGTGGATAATTAGGCTTACCCCGAGGGCTAGTTTGTATAGGTTAATGTCCGAATGATTTAGGAAGTTAACCTAAAGGTAAATTGGAGATAAAATGTTAATGTGGGGACTTTCGGGAGTCAATTACTAATGAAGACTAACTTTGATGATTTAGGAAATTGCAATGAACTTTGGAGACTAGTTTGAGGATTATCGGCACCTCGGATCTTAGGTCATTAATAAACATGACTTAATGAATAAATAATGCATATTATAAAATGTGGTACTAAATGAATAAGTACAAAAGGATTTTGAGAATGTAAAATATGATGTTTTCAAAATGGAAAATGTAATGTTTTTCATAAATGTTAATTTATGGATACACACCCCCTAAATCGCTATCATAAGGGAAGTTGAGCACGTTGTGGTGAAGTCACCTGGCTAATGAATGCAGGGTAGATATAGTCCCTAGGCTATATGGGCGTTTATTATACTACGCTAGTTAGGCGATTCTGGGTGTGGTCTTGACTATCCCACAGGCATATGGCCGCTTCCCAACGTTTGTTAGCTTCCCAGGTTGTCTTTTTTCATGGGCCCTGGAAGATGATATCCATTTAGGGGCGCGTCCAGTGGGGAAACCTGGAGGGGCGGTCTTAGATATATTAAAGCAATTCATGATATTGGATTGGCTTTAAATACATTTCCCGGATGGAAGAAGGGAAATGGGATATGGTTTGGCATCGGTTACATTTCCCGGATGGAAGAAGGGAAATGGAAGCATATGGTATACAAAAGTATTTTTATGATAATAAAAATGACTTTTGATTACACTTCCTGGATGGAAGAATGGAAGTGGGATTTTATGAAAAAAAAGGTTAAAGCTTTTTTTTTGTAAATAAAACTTGCTTTAAATTATGAGTTTTTCCTGGATGGAAGAAAGGAAATAAAATTGGTAAATAAGGATTTAAAATGATTTTTATTTGGTAAACATTTGATAAAATGAACTTACCACACATGTAATTCCTAAAAAAATAGGAACTGCGCCTTCTGATGATGAATAGGTTTTATTTTATATTTCTTTGTCTAGCTGTAGATGTGACCTCCCATGCATATGCATATATATATATATATATATATATATATTAATTATGTGCTTAGGGTCTAATGGATCTCGACGATCAACCTTGCCTAAGTAGTAGTGTATCGGGGGGGTTCCTTGTTTGGATTTCGCTTTGCGAGACACCCCACGCACGAATAAGGCATAGTGTTGAGACTGGGGAGAAGTTAGCCCTTAGTACTTGGGTTAACTTTAGCATCATCATTGATATTGCGCTAGGTTGTGCTTTTAGAATGAGAGGTGAGAAATATTACTGTTAATTGCGAGAGAATTACGCACTTAACTGTCATGCATTTTAGTCACATGGTAATCATATCAAACTGGGCCCTGACCCATCTATATTTCTTTTTTTTTTTGCATATACTCCTTGCCGTACAGGTGCTCTTCCGCATGGACACCCGAATTTACATTTCCATTCCAATTGTCATGGAGCTACAGCATATTGCGGATGTTGTAGGTTATTTGTATTAGACGCTTCTTTCTATTGTACTCTAGTTATGTTCAGTTATTTATTCGGGCGTGTTGCCCAATGCATTTCACTCATTTATATTAATGTAATATTTAATGTTTAATATTCGGTGTAGCTACCGCATGGACGCCCGTATTTACATTTCCATTCCAATTGTCATGGAGCTACAGCATATTGCGGATGTTGTAGGTTATTTGTATTAGACGCCTCTTTCTATTGTACTCTAGTTATGTTCAGTTATTTATTCGGGCGTGTTGCCCAATGCATTTCACTCATTTATATTAATGTAATATTTAATGTTTAATATTAGGTGTAGCTATTTGTATTGGTCTGTTCACCGGCAGCTTATTCGGTGATTATTTATTATGTTATCATTCCTTATCCGTTGATTTTTTTTATATCCACCGTTTTTTATAAATGGGATTGTCTAAGTGTTTTCTTTTATTTTCAAAAATTTAAATTTGACAATTCGTTTTCTAAAATGACTGGTGGTTATCTCGTACTATTATTTTAATCGACAGGGATGCTGAGGATGGACCATCTACGATTCCTGTGATTATTGGAGTATTGGGTTGGCCACCTACTGTGACAACCCGCCTACTAAAATCATAGGTGGCCAACCCAATACTCCAATAATCACAGGAATCGTAGATGGTCCATCCTCAGCATCCCTGTCGATTAAAATAATAGTACGAGATAACCACCAATCATTTTAGAAAACGGACTGTCAAATTTAAAATTTTGAAAATAAAATAAAACACTTAGACAATCCCATTTATAAAAAATGGTGGATATAAAAAAAATCAACGGATAAGGAATGATAACGTAATAAATAATCACCGAATAAGCTTTCGGTGAACAGACCAATACGAATAGCTACACCGAATATTACACATTAAATACTACATTAATATAAATGAGTGTAATGCATTGGGCAACACGCCCGAATAAATAACTAAACATAACTAGAGTACAATAGAAAGAAGCTTCTAATACAAATAACCTACAACATCCGCAATATGCTGTAGCTCCATGACAATTGGAATGGAAATGTAAATACGGGCGTCCATGCGGTAGAGCACCTGTACGGAAAGGATTATATACAAAACAAGGAAATATAGACGGGTCAAGGCCCGATTTGATATGATTCTCATGTGACTAAAATGCATGACAGTTGAGTGCGTAATTCTCTCGCAATTAACATAATATTTCTCACCTCTCAATCTAAAAGCACAACCTAGCGCAATATTATGAGATGCTCTTGTTAACCCAAGTACTAAGGTCTAACTTCTCCCCAGTCTCAACACTATGCCCTATTCGTGTGTGGGGTGTCTTGCAAAGCGAAATCCAAACGAGGAACCCCCTCGATACACTACTACTTAGGCAAGGTTGATCGTTGAGATCCATTAGACCCACAGCACGAAATTATTATATATATGTATGAATGCATGGGAGATCACATCTACAGCTACTCAAGGAGATATAAATAAATCCATTCACAACCTAAGGGCGCAATTCCTATTTCTTTCTTTAGGAATATACATATATGGTAAATTCATTTTATCAAATGTTTACCAATTAAATCTCATTTCAAAACTTTCTTTACCAATTTTATTTCCTTTCTTCCATCAGGGAAAATACATAATTTAAAGCAAGTTTTATTAACATAAAAATGCTTTACCTTTCCATTTCATAACTTTCCATTTTCCTTCTTCCATCCGAAAAATATATATAATTTAAAGCAAGTTTTATTAACATAAAAATGCTTTAACCTTTTTCATAAAATCCCACTTCCCTTCTTCCATCTAGGAAGTGTATTCAAAAGTCATTTTTATTATCATAAAAATACTTTTCATACCATATGCTTCCATCTCCCTTCTTCCATCCGGGAAATGTATTTAAAGCCAATTTATTATCATGAATTTCTTTAACATATCTAAGACCGTCCCTCCGGGTTTTCCCACTGGACGCGCCCCTAAATGGCTATCATCTTTCGGGGTCTATCAAATAAGACAACCTGGGAACCTACCAAACATCGGGAAGCGGCCATATGCCTGCGGGATAGTCATGACCACACCCAGAATCACCTAACCAGCGCAGAAAATATACAATAAACGCCCATATGGCCTAAGGATATATCCGCCCTGCGTTCATTAGCCAGGGGGCTTCACCACATGCGCAACTTCCCTTATGATAGCGATTTAGAGAGGTGTGTATCCCTAAATTAGCATTTATGAAAAACATTACTTTTTCCTTTTTGTAAACATCCACTTTTACATTCTCAAAATCATTTGTACTTATTCATTTAGTACCATATTGTATAATATACAATTCTTATTCTTAGTGTCATATTTTATTAATGACCTAAGACCCGAAGTGCCATAGACTCACACTAGTCTCCAAGAGCCCAACACAAAACCATAAATCATCAAAGTGAGTCTCCCTCGATGATAGACACCCAAAAGTCTCAACATTAACATTTTATCTCCAATTCATTTTTAGGTTAACTTCCTATATCATACGGACATTAACCTACACAAACTAGCCCTCGGGATATGCCTAATATCCCCATATTAGCCTAGGACATTTACCTAGCCAACTCAACCCTCTAGGAACTCTCATTACTTCCCAAAGGAAGGCCCCTAAACCTTGGACCTAAAAGAAAAAAGAGCTAAAACAAACTAGGAAAAATCTCACAAAAAACAGGGCAACCAAATCGATTCGCCCCTGGTTGTGAATCGATTCGCCCCTGGTTGCGAATCGATTCGCCCAAATGCCGAATCGATTCGGTGAGTAAAACTAACATTCTGCCTTATCTGAACCGATTCATCCCCATACCGAATCAATTCGGTTTCCCAGACCTGTAACCTTCCCCTTATCCGAATCGATTCACCCTAGGGCCGAATCGATTCGGTCCTGCAAATTGGCCCTGTTTGGGCTACAGGTTGAAGAACCCTAAAATCTCAAAAACCCCAAATCTTTGATTTCTTCCAACAATAACTACAGTTTGTAAGGATATAAATTTCCAAATGAGTCCATGTATTGTGTTGGCTCAATTCCGGACAAAAACATTTAATCATAGGATAGTATGTTATTGTAATACTCTCAAGCCTATGAAGTGTTTGTTGAAGACGTAGCGGCAAAGAGTATAAAGTTTCATCAAATGTGCCGGTTTGCGTGCCTCGTTTCTACGTCATCAACTATGGTTCCATGCTCCCAAGGTATGAATGCAATTATATTTATATAGGAGCTTGGAACAAGTTTATAGGGCGTTAGGTTTAATAAAAACTGTGTTTTATTTTCAGAAAGAATTTATTAGAACTTTAATTTAAAGTATATAAAAGTTTCTGGGCCAAAATCGAATTAAATAAAATTTCTGGAAGTCGTTCGATATATCGTTCGAACGAGTTTTTTCGTTCTAACGAGATGTCGTTCGAACGAGCTTGCCAACGAGTTCCCACCAAGGTATACTGGTCCGTCGTTAGAAATGTCGTTCGAACGAGATTGTTCGTTCTAACTAGATTTCCAACGAGCTTCTAACGAGTCCAAACTGGAGCATCGTTAGAAGTCTCGTTCGAACGAGAGGCCAGGCGGGAACAGTTTTTGGCAGTTTTTTGGCAGTTTTGCACCCACTTCCCCACTTGGTTTTTTACCAAATTTTTCAGACTTTAACTTGTGCGGGAAGGACATTTTCTAATCTAACTTTTCCATCCTAGTTTATCTCTTAGAGAGAGTTTGAGAGCAAAAATTGTTTAGGAAAATGTTCATGTTTTGAGTGCTAATTTTCAAAGGGAAATTCACTTAACACTCTAGTTTACACCCAAGTTTGTTTATTCCAAGTTCTTTTATACATATCAATTGCTTGGAGTTTGGCACCGGTTTTCTCTACACCGAATTGAAGAGAATTTTCGGGTTTTGCTTCTACCACCCACAAAGAAAGAAGAAGTGTTTTCATGCGATTTTACCCACACGGAGAAAGGCTCCATGCTCGGGTGACGGTGACCATATAAAGTCCTATCGGTGAATTCCGAGACCGCGGTGGAGCTCCGTGGTTGTCCGCTAGGAAGAGGTGTTTACAAGAAGAAGCATCAAGGCTTGAGAGGATTAGAGTTGAGGAAGTAAGTCTTTTGTCTTGTATTTGTAAAATCCATATCTAGTGGACTTGTGGCTAGGGTCGTCCGAGGTTTTTTCCCGTCTTGGGTTTTTCCTCGTACATCGCGGCGTAGTGTGATATTGTTTATTTTATCTTGCATCATAATTTAGAACGCATGCTTAGGATAATTCAAGATAAAATTTGGTTTAAACTATCACACTCATTTAATTTGGTGCTAAATTAAATATTGGGTAAAGTTCGTTTAATTCAAGTCATTTGCTAAAATTTGGTTTCGCCTAACTTTGGATAATTGTTAATTATGACTTAGGCAAATTCTAGGACTTGGATTTAATTTCACTTGGTTTAAGTTTAATTTGTTTAAAGTAAATTAAAACTTGTTGTTTTTAAAGTTGAACTATCTTTCAACGCTTCCGCATCGTGTTTGTTCTATATATAAAAGTAAATTATAATTGGTTTTGTTTTAATTAAGAAAACTCAAAACCCGGGGATCCATCTTTATACCCTTTTCACAATTTATTCTCCCAAATCACTTCTACACAAATTATAACCAATATATATTCCTCAAATCAAGTTAAAACTAAGATTTAAGGGATTTAATCATCAAAATCAACCAAAACCTAATTATGGTTTAAATCTCCACAACTTAACTATAAATGCAATTTATCACATTAAATCAACATCTAGTAAGTAAGAAACTTGCCTCGAGGTGTAGTCTCGTATCCTCTTCCGGTGGCAACGATTTTCGGCATTAAATCTTCATATTTCTCTCTTTCTCTCCATTTCTCCCTACTCTCTCTTCTCTCTCTCTCTCTCTCTCTCTCTCTCTCTCTCTCTCTCGCCCTTGGCTTCTAACACAAGATTGAGAAAATAAAAGGGGGTGGGGGACTTAAACGGGTCTTAAAACACAAATTCCCCCCTTTTAAGTGTTAACACACCATTAAAATGACTCGTATCCACATAATTGAGTCATAACGCATCAAAAGTGCCCAAAACTCAAAAATACAACTTGGCACTTATTTCGACTATCTCGACTGTTCTAAAAACAACCGCACCCCCTATTTTGGCATTCGGGATAACGTGAACGAATTTTATGTTCTAAATTCATTTTACTTCATTAATTATACTCCAATTTAATTATGAGTCATAACCGTCGTTTTACGTATAACAAAGCAATATATCACAATATAATGCTATTTACCTTCTCATAACGGTAAATAGACAAAACATAGTAAATATTATCCCTAAGTCTCATGAGAAATAATATTTACTCCAACTTCCCCTATTTTATAAAATTAGCCCATCAGGCAAAATAATATAAAATAGTCGCCCAAAAGCCTGGGTTGTTACATACTCCCCCCCTTAGAAGGGAATTTTGCCCTCAAAATTCGGGCGATCGTATATCCATGTATAGGGTATACTATACGAAACTATCGTTCTATCACTCTTAACAAACCCCTCGACAGTGCGGCATCCCCATAGGACTCAGACTAAGGTCATCACTATCCAATCTCAGTCTACGTTCTTCGTGCTCTAACATAGCACCGAATTGTTCCTCATGAACTATCGATCCTACCGTTCTACTACATAAGGAGATACCTACACATCTCGGCACAAATTGCCCTTCTTCTCGAAATACATTACACCCTTACTAGGGGATAACTACACTAACTTATAATCACTCACCCCAATACTAATAAATTTTATTCGTATTGGCATAGCCCTTAAAAATATGCGGCTCAATGGACCCAATCATGAAAGAAATATTCTCGGACCACTCCAAGCCCAAGGAATATACTGTCCACTGGTTCCATCCAACGGGTAGGCAATTTACTCAACCGACTACACTAGGCCACACACACGGCACCATACTTATAGAAAACGATCCGAACTATTGTACAGAAATTCGATCCATAAAAGCTACTACTCCCATCCTTCCTCGTTCCACCACTAGTCTCTTCACACTAATAGCTGAATCAGTCAACCACGGACATGAATGCTCCTACCATAGCATCCCCTCGTTTAAGCTCGTTCCACTTGGCATTCCATGCCTCAACTAATCTCTCCGACGGTTTTTCTACTCGGTGCATCTACTACCCCATCCGCAATTCCTTAGCGAAAGGGAACATCCAATTTATAGTCCTTTACGAACTCCAACTTATCGTTCATAAAAAGACTAGTTTCCTGCCCAGGAAGTAGTGCCTCAGTTTCTTTAAGGCGAATACTACCGCTACGAACCTTGAATCAAGCGGGTGATAACACTTCTCATGAAGTTTAAGTTTGTGGTACGCATAAACAATAGATCTATTCTCCCGTATTGATACTTCCCGTTCCTGGAAATGACTCATTCGTTAAATCCACTCTTGATCTTAACAACACGAGTACAGGAGTAAAAGTCAACCTATACTTCAACTCCTCGAAATATCAGTTACCCACGTAACGCTCTACCCAAGAGAGGTCCCAACCATCTATGGCGTACCATTTTTAATCACTCGAGATCCCATACTTCTTCGTTCTAGGGACCAAATCCCACATAGAGTTAACCCACAAACTTATTATGGTCAACTCCCTACCACCTTCCTAAAACAATGTCGCATGCCTTAAGGGCCTTACGTCCTAAAAATCCTAAAGTTAATCTACATCCTAATCGAGTCGTATAAATATAATACTATGTATATCCCTAGTGTCTAAGACCTTTCCCGACTTCCTACATTAGCTCGATTTCATGCGTGGGACGTCTCGCCGAAGCGAAATCCAAACAAGGAACCCTCCCGTTACACTACTACCTCGCTTCGCCGATTGTCGAGAAGTAACGATCGAAGACACATGATCGGGACGGCTAAAATCCTAACTCGTAACTCTACTAATGTACTTCTAATTCTAAGTCTAACCATATCAATCAACTGAGGCATTTACTTTCTGTAAGATGCCACCAATGCTTTGTCCCAATATACACACATACATCATTTTAAATGGCCTTCTCATCAAGGCATAACCACAAGTCTCTATCGGACTTCCATAATCTTAGTCTTCCCCACATCAATCAGAGGAAAAATTATCATAGTGATTCTATCTCGCACATCAACTTTATTTTATCCCTTTCAATCACTCTTTTACGTGATTTTTGGCTAAACTTTCCTACCCATCATCTAACAATAAATAAAATGAAAAAAAAGAAGAAAGAATAACATCTCTCCACTTCCAACGTCGTTAAGGTTCACGCGTGGAGCGTCTCGCAAAAGCGAAATCCAAATAAGGAACCCCTCCTATGCATTACTACTTAACTTTGTTGGTCGTGGAGATAAGGCAACATCAAACACAAGCAAAGCAAACAAACAATCAAACAAAACATACAAAACAAATAAGGAAAAACTACCTACATACCGTAAACCACCTCTATAGAGTCTCGACCTGTATCCAGGAGAGATATCATAGAACAAATAGCTCTTCTCTAGAACTAGAAATAGGATAGCCTCACAATTTATTCGCTTGCTATCACAACATCACAACCAAGAATATCTCCACTCATATATTACATATAATATGAGTAGCACATAACACAAATGTACATCTAAAATATCACCACTCGCTTAATAACGAGCGAAGGAAAATATAGAACTTCCCTACTATGGAAGCCATATAAATATACTTACTATCATAATATCGATAGCACCACAAGCTCAAATTTACACACCCGAATCTAGGGTAATTACCACACTACTCCATCTTATCATAAGGAATACTCCACCATCACCTAAGGTGGAAATTCTCACCAACATACTTGCCAATCTCTAGCCACTTCTAACGGTTCCAAGACACATTATTCTAGTCTTATCTGAACCAAACTATTTCCATCAATGCCCCAACTAGGCATCCTATTCTTGTCCTTATCTTCACACGACAAGATCAAAATGCGTAGTTCCCTTAGCTTCTTCAGTAAAAAGAACATTCTACTAGCCTCCCCGGCAGTCTTTTCCGGGTGGATGTCCACCAATGGGGCCTCATGAACACTACTTTCTAGAAGTGTTAGAAACACGCTCTTGTGAGCCTATCATTTCCATTGAAAGGCTCCCTCACCCTTGTATCAACTCACTTCTATTCAGGGTTTCCTTTAACCCTGCAGCTATTTATTCACGGTTGGCCTCTGACCAAACCTTATGTGAACACTTGAGAATCTACTTTCTCATCATTTTCGATATCCTAGAGAAACTCGTTGTTGAAAATATCTACCGGGTTCCTCTATGGGAAAAGTTCCCTACTTCACCAATATATGGCGACTACCATTTCTGCCACTACAACCTTACTCCTAAGGGTGAAAGATTTTCTTCCAATCTTCGCACCTGGGCACTTCTATACCCCTCTCTAGGCCAAAACTCCTAGGCCATATACTTTAACCGAATGAAGTTACACTTCCTCCATCCGACCGAACTTCAACATGTGGTCCTTATCGAGGACCTCTCAACTTAAACTTGATGTCGCTTGGAATCCCAAGCTTAGTACAATAATCTACTTGCAGCGGCACTTGGAAAGCTATATTTACCGTACTTAGTAGTCACGGTAGCAATATAAAATAATGCTACAAAGGGAGCGACCTCTAAAGCGGCCCTCATGCCCGACTATAGCGTACAGCTCTTAGTAATCCCATCTCATGACGCCTTCACAACGGCCTTCCCGGACGCCCTTCATTTGACGACTTACAAGTCTCACGCGAACGCGCAAAATATTTTCAGGGTTTTCTTATCATAACAGGAGAACGAAATCTCACAAGAGAAATCAACGACCTTAATCTTAAGGCCCTATATCAAATCAAGAAAAATGCAGAAGGCGTAGTACGTCCGCACAGATTCCTAAGGACTCTAGAACTTAATGCTCTGATACCATCTGTGACAACCAACCTAATAAAATAATAAGTGGCCAGCCCAATAGTCTAATAATCACAGGAATCATAGATGGTCCATTCTCAGCATCACTGTCGATTAAAATAATAGTATGAGATAACCACCAATCATTTTAGAAAACGGACTGTCAATTTAAAATTTTGAAATTAAAAGAAAAACACTTAGACAATCCCATTTGCAAAAACGGTGGATATAAGAAATCAACGGATAAAGAACGACAATATGATAAGTAATCACTGAATATGCTATCTGTGAACAGACCAATACAAATAGTTACACCGAGTATTACACATTAATTATTATATTATAATAAATGAGTGCAATGCTTGGGCAACACGCCCGAATAAATAAACTGAACATAACTAGAATACAACGGAAAGAAGCGTCTAATACAAATAACCTACAACATCCGCAATATGCTATAGCTCCATGACAACTGGAATGGAAATGTAAATACGGGCGTCCATGCGGTAGAGAACCTGTACGGAAAGGAGTATATACAAAACAAGAAAATATAGACGGGTCAGGGCCCGGTTTGATATGATTCCCATGTGACAAAATGCATGACAGTTAAGTGCGTAATTCTCTTGAAATTAACATAATATTTCTCACCTCTCAATATAAAAGCACAACCTAGCGCAATATAATGAGATGCTCTAGTTAACCCAAGTACTAAGGGCTAACTTCTCCCCAGTCTCAACACTATGCCCTATTTGTGTGTGGGGTGTCTCGCAAAGCGAAATCCAAACTAGGAACCCCCCCGATACACTACTACTTAGGCAAGGTTGATCGTTGAGATCCATTAGACCCTCAGCAGGAAATTATTATATATATATATATGAATGCATGGGAGATCGCATCTACAGCTACTCAAGGAGATATAAATAAATCCATTCACAACCTAAGGGCGCAATTCCTATTTCTTTCTTTAGGAATATACATATATGGTAAATTCATTTTATCAAATGTTTACCAATTAAATATCATTTCAAAACTTTCTTTACCAATTTTATTTCCTTTCTTCCATCTAGGAAAATACATAATTTAAATCAAGTTTTATTAACATAAAAATGCTTTACCTTTCCATTTTACTTCTTCCATCCGGAAAATATATATAATTTAAAGCAAGTTTCATTAACATAAAAATGCTTTAACCTTTTTCATAAAATCCCACTTCCCTTCTTCTATCCAGGAAGTGTATTCAAAAGTCATTTTTATTATCATAAAAATACTTTTCATACCATATGCTTCCATCTCCCTTCTTCCATCCGGGAAATGTATCCGAAGCCAAACCATATGCAGTTTGTACTCTTCCAAGAGTCCTTCCACGCATATTTGTAGCAACCTGGCCTCCTCCACGTCTTCGTGAACATCTAAGGCCCTCTCGCGAAATCGCTTGATGTAGTGCATCAACTCTTCTCCTGGCTTCTGGACCTCTTGCGCCAGGTGCCTCAGTGTAAATTCATCCTCCGCTACAAAAAACTTCTGGAGGAACTGCATGTGCATCTCTTCCCAACTAGGGACGCTGTTAGGCGCCAAGTGGGAATACCATGTATAAGCTTTCCCAGTGAGGGTTTTAGAGAACTCTCTCAATCTCAGGTTCTTGTCGCCAGCGTGTACTCCCAGGTACTCGACGAACCTCTTCACGTGTTCTCGAGGGTTCTCCCCCCTACCGCCAAACTTGATAAATTTTGGTGGAATATACCCCTCAGGGTATGGCTTCTCACTTACTTCCTGTGGATAGGGGTCTTGTAACTCCTCGTATAGGTAGGAACCCTCTCTTTGAGAGGAGGATAGGAGCTTCCTCACTTCTTCCATAGTAACAGTCTTGGAGGGTGATTCCTCCAAAGAGGTGGTTTTAGGAATTGGGGAACCTGTTGGCACCAGGACCTGCTCCCGCGCCGCCTTCCGAGACGGAACCGCCTCTGCCGGAATCGTAATAGGAGTGGCTACCCCTCCGGAAGGGGCAGCAGCAGGTGTCACACAACCTTGACCCAAGTTTGATAGATCTACGTTGTTTTGCTTTAAAAAGTCGAAAAACATTGCCATAAGGTTCAAACCTGCCATTGGAGCCACTGCCGGCGAACTGGTCTGACCTCCCTGAGGCGCTGGCGCCTTGGCTCCGATCACCACCACTTCTTCCTGAGTAGTCTGGTCACTGTGAGCTCCATTACCAGATGGAATGTCCTCAAAAACCAACTGCTTGGAGACATTGAAACCTTCTTTGTCCATGGAAATGAGGATACCTCCCCAGCAGAGTCGCCAAATGTAAGAGGGTAGTGAGACTGGGGTCTATGAATAACTGGAAAGGGTGAGGCGTGACCCACTCCAATGGACACTGTCTGCAAGTCTTCAAGGTCTCCTGGTGCAATTTCTGAAGAAAACTTCTCCTTCTGGTAACAATGGAACTCAAGCTTCAACTCACTCCCTGCAAGAAGATGAACTTTCACAGCGAAAATAGTAATTTTCTCAAGGGAAACACCTGAGAGTGCTGGCTGTCAATAGGGAGTGAAGGAACAAGGCACTCAGCACTATGAGAATGAGCAGGGAGAGAATACTAGGTAGGTCTGGTGATATTTTGGCAGAGTAACAGTGCAATTTTCTTCTCTTTTTTTCTCTTTTTCTTGACCTTGCCCAGAGGTCTATTTATACATGGGCGTAAGGGGTGAGCTGGCGATTTTGGGCGCCAAAATTGAGAGAGTTGGTGGGGAGCAATGTCTGAAGTGTACCATTTGTCCCTACCTGCAGGCAGCCTGCCTGGCGCCGACCAAAACTCAAAAAGCACATATGTCCCCTAATGGAGACAAAATAGCAGATTTGGTAGTTATCTTTTGAAACGGTAACTTGTGGTGCAATTTTGCAAATCTTTGAGAGAGGAGACCTTAAGGCCTCCTCCTCTCTAAAAGTGTTATTTTTCTTGGGAGGAACCTCGAGGACCCCCTCTTCTGGAAAAGTCATCTTCTTATAGAGAGTTTACTTCTTGTGAGTAGCCAGCTCTTTGGCTGCTCACCTCACTTGTGACCAAGTGTGCAGTGTGTGTGGTCTCGAGTGACTTCTGGGTCTTCCTACTAGTATTCTCTCAATCCTATAGTGCTAAGTGGTTGAGCTTGCTCAACATACCTTATCCCTCAGCCACCAAGCCAAACTCCCAGGAGGTCCCAACGCGCCTGTTCGAGCCCTGCTTGCTCGACTAGGCAACCTGTACAAGAAAGTAAAGTGTTAGTGCTGTTGTTCATTTAGAGACTGCTATTTCATGATGAAAACCCTTGTAGCAGCACTTCTCGAATAATATTTCTGCAGTGACCCTTGCAGTGGCGCTGAGTCTTGCGCTGACGCCGACCCTCTCAATCTGTCATTACTGCAGTGGCCCTTGAAGCGGCGCTGGCACTTGGCGCCGACCCTTGCGTCGGCGCGGACCCTTGCATCGGCGCTGGTGTTTGAAGTGGCGCCGACACTTGCAGTGGCGTCGACACGTAACGCGGTCCCGATGCTTGCAACGGCGTCGACACTTGAAGTGGCGTTGACGTTTGAAGCAGCGCTGATACTTGAGGTAGCGCTGACGCTTGAAGTGGTTGTGATACCTGGGGCGGCGCCGACCCTTGTCCTGGCGCCGACACTTGAAGTGGCGCTGACGCTTGAATCGGCGCTGACCTGCGAGGCGGCGCCGACCCTTGTCGGGGTGCCGACGCTCGAAGTGGCGCCGACGCTCGAAATGGCGCTGACGCTTGAAGTGGCGCTGACGCCTGAGGTAGCGTTGATGCTTGAATCTGCGCTGATATGTGAGGCGGCGCCGACCCTTGTCGGGGCACCGACGCTCGAAGTGGCGCTGACGCCTGAGGTAGCGCTCATGCTTGAATCGGTGCTGACATGTGAGGCGGCGCCGACCCTTGTCGGGGCGCCGACGCTCGAAGTGGTGCCGACGCTCGTAGCGGCGTTAACGCCTGAGGTAGCGTTGATGCTTGAACCGGCGCTGACAGGCGAGGCGGCGCCGACTCTTGTCCCGGCGCCGACTCTCGGAGTGGCGCCGACGCTCGAAGTGGCGCTGACGCTTGAAATGGCGCTGTCATGTGAGGGGGCGCCGACCCTTGTCCCGGCGCCGACGCTCGGAGTGGCGCCGACGCTCGAAGTGGCGTTGACGCTCGGAGTGGCGCTGACGCCTGAGGTAGCGCTGATGCTTGAATCGGCGCTGACATGTGAGGGGGGTGCCGACCCTTGTCCCGGCGCCGACGCTCGAAGTGGCGCCGACGCTCGAAGTGGCGTTGATGCTTGGAGTGGCGCTGACGCCTGAGGCAGCGCTGATGCTTGAATCGGCGCTGACATGTGAGGCGGCGTCGACCCCTGTCGCGGCGCCGACGCTCGAAGTGGCGCCGACGCTCGAAGTGGCGCCGACGCTCGAAGTGGCGCTGACGCTTGAAATGGCGCTGTCATGTGAGGGGGCGCCGACCCTTGTCCCGGCGCCGACGCTCGGAGTGGCGCCGACGCTCGAAGTGGCGTTGACGCTCGGAGTGGCGCTGACGCCTGAGGTAGCGCTGATGCTTGAATCGGCGCTGACATGTGAGGGGGACGCCGACCCTTGTCCCGGCGCCGACGCTCGAAGTGGCGCTGACGCCTGAGGTAGCGCTGACCCTTGCGGTGGCGTAGAGACTTGCCGCGGCGCTGACACTCGCGCTGGCTTTTGGACTTCTGGGCGACCTCGCGGGTACCTCTCGGATGTTATTTAATAAAAAAAGCATATTTATTTTATTTTGCTTTTTTTCTGTTTATAACACCCTTCTACAGTTATGCTAATCATTTATCCTGGTTGGTTGAAATATTAAAAATATTGAAACTCGTAGCAACTAATTATTTATTCTTTTAATATTTTAATCAATTGTGTGTGAGGATATCATGTTATCAAAAAATGTAACTTTTTTAAGAACTAAATATTAGTTATCTAAAAATATCTTATTAAAACTATTATTTAGAACTAGAAATGTTAAAAGGAAAATTATATCCAAATTTTGAGAAGAAAGAATGAAGAAGTATGGTGCTTGAAGGTTTATTTTTAACATTTTCTAAATTTGAGAATAAAGTATTGTGCTTTAGCGTCACCCTAAGTGATATATTCGATACTTGATAATAGTTAAGTTGAGGTGAGTTCTACGAATTAATAGTAGTGTTTTCTTCAAAATCAAATTCTAAGAGCTCCTCGAATACACGTAGTTACCTAAAGGCTCCATTTGTTTGTCAGGAAAGTTAAGCGGGAAAATGATTTCCGGGAAAAGTGAAGTGAAGTGAAGTAAAGGAAAATAAAAATTATTTTCTTACGTGCGTTTGGTTAACATGAGAAAAACTTCAAAAAAATTATAAACAAATAATAACAAATTATATATTTACATATATATACACATATATAGTTATAATTTTAGAATAAATATAAGTATTATATATTTATTATTTCAATCACCAAAAAATCTGATTTATATAATAAACATCCATTTAACTTAAACATTAGTAAATATGAATAAAAAAATTGAACATTGAATTTGTAAAAATATCCATATATTGGGTATTACTCTGAATATTTATTGATAAATATTTTAGTACTAGTTGTAACAACAACAACAACAACAACAACAACAACAACAACAACAATAATAATAATAATAATAATAATAATAATAATAATAATAATAATAATAATAATAATAATAATAATAATAATAATAATAATAATAATAATAAAAGCAAAAATAATAGTAGCAATAATCTAAATTGTAATATACCAACTTTCCTTGAATTTTCCAGCAAAATTCTAGGTCTTTGGTAGGATGTGTTTTGTGGAAAAGTTTTTCCTGCATGAAAATTTTAGGATTTTTTTTTCACAACTTTTCTGCTAACCAAACTCCATAAAAAGTGCATGAAAGTTATTTTCCTTCACTTTTTCTTTCCTTTCCTGACAAACAAACGCACCTAAAGGATCTTTTAATTGAACTTATCTTGTTAGTTTAAAAAATCATAAAATTGAGGGGTTGCCAACCGCCTAAGACACATAAGCTACAGACTATGGTCAACCCAATTATAAACAAAGTGATACTATCTGCATCCCAATTGAAAAAATATTATTTATACATCCTCTCCCGTGTACCCGTCACATTCCATTTTGCGTCTCTAAGGCATGGTGTTTTAATTGACACTTCATTTTTTATTAAGGGTATTTTTGTATAAATCCATCTTTTCAATTAACATCACTCATTTTTTTAAGGATCAAATACCAAAAAGTCCCTTAAACATTTTTTTAATACACATTTAGTCCAAGCCTTTTATTTTGTACCAAAAAGTCCCTTATTCTCTCATCTTTAAAGGCCCGCGCCAGCAGCATGGTAAAGCCTTTTTGGCTTGGTAAAGACATGGTGAAGGATTTTTTGGTGCAAAATAAAAATGTTTGGACTAAACATGTATTAAAAAAGTTCTAAGGACTATTTGGTATATGCCCCTGTTTTTAAAACCCACGTAAATGGGCGTACATTCATTTACCACCCCCAAATAAAGGGGGTTGTTGAATAAAAATCAAATATTAGACATTTGAAAAAACATACAACACCTTTCACTAAAATGGGCAAAAATCATTATCTGCCCTTGTCAGACAAGAAGATTACATACACCACTATTGCTACACGTTGCTTCTCCGACAATAAAATTTGCAACCACCGACCACCAAGGTTGAACCGATGAACATTGTTCTCTCTCCTCTCTCTAGTGGATTGCGTGTTTGGAGTCGAATGATAGGGTTATGATTTTTTTGGTTATGGGTTCCCATTTTAGGTGGTTAAGAGATGGTGTTACACACCATGGAAGGTCGAGATATGGCGGTCAGTGTTGTCTCCCTCTCTCTAAGAAAACATTTCAAATATGAATTCCCAATGTAATGACTTTGGTTTGATCTTTTGTTGTGCATTATCAGTGTTATATTGGGAGGAAATTTTCCTATCTTTGATAATTGCAGATTTGATTTAATTGGTTAGTTTTGTTTACTGTAATTTCTAGGATCGATTGGGTTCAATGTTTTCTAATTCAATTAATTAAAAATTATATGGTGGATTATTTGAGTTCTGCGAAACTTCATAGCATACCCATGGCTCTTTGAGGAGGTACAACACTCCCAGGTGGAAATTCCAACACCGGGGGCTTTTAAAAGGGATGATAAAGTCTTTTTATTACTTACATAATTTAAAAATTAGAAATGACTATTCGGTGGATCTATATAGGAATCAGGGGTTTATATAAAAACTTGCTTTCCACCTCAATGGATCAATTGAAAGCCATAATAATCTCACACTTATCATCGAAGGAATGAATCCCCGCCAAAACAATAACACCATTTACTCGCTCGACTTTTATTCACTCCGTACACCACCCATTATTCTTGACAACCAGTTTAAGAATTATGATGTATTGAGCTCTTGTAATAGTTTGCTTCTTCTAAAAGGAGGTGTAGGTCATCACCAACTCGTATTGTTCAATTCATCTACTAGACAGCACCGTAATTTACCCGCAAATACAATGGAGTACCCTGATCGTAATGTGATTTCTCTAGTCAAAAAGTATGGATTAAGGTATGATTCATTTAATAATGATTATAAAGTGTTTAGGACTATTGAGTTTTATGAACCGCTTAAAGGAGTTAAGGTTGTAGCTATGGTTTACAGTTTGAAATCGAATTTGTGGCTAAAAATTGGAGATTTTCCTTATTTTCTCCGACCTGGCGCATTGCACATAGTTGTCAATTATAGTTACACAATTAGTTTGTCAAGTATGATTGTTGGTTTTGATATTGTGGATGAGATGTTTTATTTGGTCCCGAAACCTGATTTTTTGAATAAAAAGGATGTTGAAATGAGTGTGGATGTTTTGGGTGAGTGTCTTTATTTGGTGGGTTCTTACGAAGATTATACAGAACTATGGGTTATGAAGTTTTATGGAGTAAAGGAGTCTTGGACAAAATTTTTGTCTATTTTGTCTTCGGAGTTTAGTTATTTTGTTTCGTTGCGCCTTTTGGGTTATTCGAAGAACCACGATGAAGTTCTCTTATTTATTGATGAAAAAAATTAATTTGGTATGATTTGAAAAAGGATAGAAATTAAAAATATTGAGGTTCATGGTTTGCCGAAAAATATTTATGCAAAGGTTTGTATGGGAAGCCTTTTCCCCTTGATGGCTATGGAGAAAGTGGTGAACCCAAGAAGCAACATAAGGAAGAGAGAAAAAAAAGGTGAAGAGTAATAAGAAGAGGTAACTTATTTGGACTCTTAACTTTAATTTTACCTTGCCTAGCATTTGCGATGTCTCGTGAATTATCATAATTCAAAATCATGAACTCATTTGTGTAGATTTACTCTTATCTTATCTTGTTATGAACACATTTAATTTTTTTTAAAACATAATTCATTGCCTTGAACTTTCCAATATTTAAACATTTTCTTTTAGCAAGCTCAATCCATATTTAGTGTTTATTCATCTTTAATGTATAGAAAAAAAATGAAAAATAACTCACCACTGAATGAATTGGTTGCGAGTAAGTGCAACCTAAGAGCATATATGCTCCCACTATGCAATATCTATACCGTTATTATATTTGTTAGCATAATCTTTGTTATTAATGGAGTTAAAATCTTGTTTGTCACACGGAATCTTGTTTGTTTAGGTCAAAATATTGATTCGAGTTTGTTGTATTATTTCGTTTATTCATATCAAGATGTGTTTAATTGGATGTGAAAATTATTGTGCTTTAATTGTCTTTTGTTCATGTGAGATTAAAAAACACGTGAAAATTATAACTTGTTTTGGTGTCGTGTCAAAAACACAAATTGTTACGGCTAATTAGATGAGACCCACTGACTAGCTTTTAATTAGTAAGTCCAAGTATTGGGATAAGCAACTAGCGGATAAGGACACATTTGATGGATTGTGATTTATAATAAAGACTATTCTTGTTTCACTAAACATATTGCAAATTTCAATGGGTACACTGAATAAAATAACATGTTTTCAATTATTTTTTGAAATATCATTTTTGTTATGAGATGTAGCCATTGGATACAGTTAATTCTTTGAAAAATGTCGTTAAATATACATTTTGTTGGCTCTGGTGCCTGTTTTCCACTTAATTAGATGTAATTTTGTTCATTTTAGACTAGTTTAAATGTAGATTTACTTTGAATAGCTATTACTCAAATATTGACCTTTGGTTCTCTTAGTGATTATTTTCTATCTAAACGGTTCGTAAAAACATCTCAGAGGACAAGTGAAAAGGTATATGGGTATGAATCAGTGTGTGTACCTTTTTTTTATTTCACACATCTTTGTGGTTCCCTTTTTTCATTCTTTTTCTTATGTGGTTACTTTGCTATGCTCAAGTGTAATGATATTTTACCTCCGATCCCACTTCAACTAAATTATGTTTTGGCGGTAAAGAAATTCGCTGTGAAAAAATACCACTTTTCATCACTGAAACATTTTTCCGATGAATTTATTTTGACGATATTCATTGAAGTCCCTGATATTAGAAGTAATTGCGATGCAAATATGGAATTTAGTGATTTAAATATTTATCACCATTCATTTATTTCGTTGCATCGTGAATTTTGGGGAAATACGTGAACAAGTGCATCTTATAGCTACGAAAAAATCGTTAATTGTTGGCAAAAACAAAATCATCAACAAAGTTGATTATATTATGATCCAATTGATGTTTTGATGAACAAAACTATAGTTGTCGGAAGTTTGCTTATGACATAAACTAAATGCATGAAGATGGAAATAAGTGGAAATTAATTTGACGTAAACTACACGTCAATGGCTAAAAAGAAATACCAAACCCTAATTTTAGAGAGAGAATCAAAAGTTGTCTTATATTTCAAATAATGGTAAAAGTGAGTACAAATGAGATTACATGAGGTATTTATATGGGAAAGATTACTTGTTAATCAAGTAATTAGCTAAAATGACTAAAAGGACCAACTAAAAATAAAAGAATACCTAATTAGTCCTAAACATGCTTGGAGACTAATTAGAAAGGAAATGCTTAAAAGAACTAAAAATAGAAAATAGAAATAAAAGGAAAGTAACAACGGATTCCCATCACTCTCCCCGGCTTCGAAAATCTCATCCTTTAGCGTAGGAGATGAACAACCAAAAAGCAAGACAACCATCAAAGAGATCTCCACTAGATAGAAGAGCCGTCCTCGGACATGCCCTTTGTATCGGCTTGCAATAAATCTAGGGAGAATAGGATCACCATCCAAACATCGATGAGCAAAAAAATCTCAGCCCTATATTCCCGTGATGAACCCCTTCAATGCTATGCTGCGAAAAATTTCTTCTGAACGCATATTAAGAGATTCCCCAAATGGGTCCACATACAACCTATCACATCACCTCTAATCTCCACCTCAACCATAAGAGAGATAACATTCGATCCAACCTCATCAAGATCATTATCCCTGTAGATGCAATTATTATGCAGCACAAATAAATATGAAAGAGGTGACAACCAAGAAAAAACAAATAAAAGACCAATCACACAACAACGAAGATACGTGGTTCAGCAAAGAAGTGCCTACGTCCACGGTGGTTCAGTCAGTGTTATTTCTCTATATTGCCCCGGACTTGGGGTTTAATTTATACATGTATGTGTTGGAGTAGTGGGGGTGATAGGTTCCTCTTTATTAGCCATCTCCCTTTTTCATGGGATCGTGTACCCCCACAACTTCTCTTCATGGCATCGTGGAGTAAATGGATGAATACCAGAGGTGATGGGCCTGGGTTTTGGGCCGCTGAGGATGGGCTACTCGTCCAGGCCTTATGGTGATAAAATCGGGGTACCCACAATCCCCATTCTCAAAGATTGGGAAGAAATCTCCTAAATCAAATAATTTTATCTCGTAAAAGTGCGTGTGAGTCACCCAAACATCCTCGATAAAAATGTCAAAAGAATCCCCAATACTTAATCCAACTTCGTTGTTTTGGTCTTTCTTGAAATCAACCAGCTTGGGATGGGAGTTTCTACCGTTGATTTGACCCGATCAGATGAATAAGGAAAAATGATTAGGTGGAGCATCCAATCTTGAACTAGCCGCCGATAATCTTGAATTGAGCTTCGGGAGTTAATCGGGGTGGAAGCATAATTTTCCTAATGTTTGGTTGAAAAATGGTTCGGGTAGGGGCCCACGGGTTGAGGGTTTAGGGCAACAGTTAGGTGGGGCATATTTAGAAATTCATTAGGTGTCAAAATGGGTTGACTCAGGGTTTTGGATAGATGCAGTAGCTAGGGCAGATTTTCAAGTGGTGGAAGTAGTTGGGGGAGGGTGATTTGTTTGGTTGGAGGGCTGGGAGGGGGGCATCGAAGGGCGAGCGATGGCAATAGGGGCTGCTGGGTGGTGCGTGTTGGCGGTTTCTACTTGGGCAGGAGGTAGGAGTTTGGGCAGGAAGCTAGGGTAGTCATGGGTGGCAGAACTAGGGTTTTGAGAGGCTAGGGCAGTGGTTGAGTGTTTGGTAATGAAGTGGAAGTGAGAGTCAACATTCTTAATGAGATCTTAAATGTTTTTTCTCTATTCTTAATCGCCTTTCTTCAATTTTTAAATCCCCCACTGTCGTTGTTAGGATTTCTTTAGAGTCATCGAATTCGTAGCATACAATTTCGATAATCTACACACACCGATACAAACTACACACGATTACACCAATGTTTGGATAGACACCCGCTCTGATACCAATTTGACGTGTAAACTACACGGCAATGGTTAAAAAGAAATGTGAAACCCTAATTTTAGAGAGAGAATCAAAAGTTGTCTTATATTTCAAGAATGGAAAAAATGAGTACAAATGAGATTACATGGGGTATTTATATGAGAAAGATTACTTGTTAATCAAGTAATTAGCTAAAATGACTAAAAAAGACCAACTAAAAATAAAAGAATGCCTAATTAGTCCCAAACATGATTGGAGACTAATTAAAGAAAGGAAATGCTTAAAAGAACTAACAATAGAAAATATAAATAAAAGGAAAATAACAACGGATTCCCATCATATTCCATTACTTAAAGTAACTTGTACGCCTTAATTAGTTTCAATTTGTTTGTCAGTTAAAAATACATATTAAATTATCAAATAGCAAAGATTCATAATCAAAAAAAAATATTAACAGACTAAACTAAAATAATTTCCAATATCTATCATATATGCAAAAAAAAAAGTCCATATAGAATATAAAATCCAAAGGCAAATATCACATACCATAACTTAAGTATAGAAACGTGTCTACATTGGTGGTTAAAAGATTCGTCAAACCTAAATAATAAGAAATACGTGTTTACAATCGTTATTAAAGATTCATAAATCTAAAACACTAAATAACATAGTTCAGGCAACAAATACCATTTATCATTAATATTATTACTCAATGTACAATTCAAAAAAAATTGTCAAAAGAGAGATTCGCAGTTAACACAATCTGCAATCCCTAAAAGTGAAGAGTTAAGTACAAGATATTAAACGTATAGTTGGAAAGGTAATTGGGAAAAGGCTGACCCCAAATAATTGGAAAAATTCTTTATTGAGTTGAGTTGGAGAGGTAAAACATATAGAAAAAATTCTTGAAGACATTTATGTTCTCGCATGGGAAAGCGGGATTACGCTTTAACAAGCCAAAGTTTTATTGAAATTTCAGTAGATTTGATCCGTAAAATAGTAGATTCACTGAAGATTGCATTTGTACGGATACTTATATCTATCGATAGCATTTCAGACTGATTCACTTCTTTATCGAAGCCTTATTCGATCCAGGTACCATATTGGCTACTGGAGAGAGGCACGGTTATCCAGCTTTGGTCAATGGCTTATTGGAGAGGTAATGGACCATTGGGGGGACATAGTTTTTAGATACGAATAATAATGAATGATTCCCTCTTATTCCATAGTTTGATTAAGGGAGTTCTCCCTCGAGAAACCTTTTATGCTATATTTTAGAAGAATTCAAGAAAGTGGTTCTCTGATTATGTCAAATAAATACTTAAAATAAAAACAGCAAAGGCTTCTCCAACTTTGATGTAACTGTTCCAGAATCACTCTTAGTTAGTTAGATCAATCTCCTTGTCTAACAATGAAGGACAAACTTTTGCAGTAGACACCAGTTGCTTCTTTTCTTGCTATCCTTTTTTTCTTGCCAAATGGCTTAGGTAATTATGGTCATCCCTCTTTCTTAATCAGGATTTATAAATGCAACACATATCATTAAGGTATGTTCCCTTCTTTCGAATAGATTTCAAAATTAGCTAAACAAAAACAAAGTGTTTTGAATTTACCTTGAGTTTCAAAATCTGAGTGATAGGCACAATTACCACCATCTATTTGTTTTTATTTTTTTTTAAAACAATATGAGCAAGCTTCTCTAGACTCCCCTATACCCACCCCATTTGTCACTTCCTTTTATTGAAATCCAATCTAGTTAGCTCAACCTCAAGGTATTTTGGAGAAAGCCTCTCACCCTTCATCTATCTAGGTTTGCTCGCTTTGAAAAGCTTCTTGGGATTAAGATCAAGCAAGTGGAGTACCTTAAGCTCTTCCAAGAGCGTACGCTTATCAAAGACTTAAGATTGTGTACCGCTGTCTCGAGTCCTAGGAAAAGGGCTTCCTAGAGTTTTTATAGAAGGGGAAGTGGGAGATTATCGAATAGAAGGGACAAACCAAAGAGTATTGACCCAAGAAAGATAGCAAGCATTATTAGAATGCTTAAAGCGCTAAATTCAGGAGCTAGGACATGCTTGCTCTTTTGTGTTTTGTTTTGGGTGGGCCTTTCTAGCTTCTTGTCCTACCCACTATGATTTTCTAAAGAAGGGCTCAATAGGGCTGAGATATAAATCCCTAAATAACCATATAAAAGTTAAAGAGTATGGTGGGGTTACTTAAAGTATGCCTCTCTCTTAGACGAAGTCAAGAAGAAATGGGATATTTCTTGAAAAGTCCAGAACGATGGTTCTCTGACTCAACAATTCTTTTGTTTCACCAAAATGAGTTATATAGGGCGAGTTGAGTTTCACTCTGATAGGGCAATGAGTTCCATTTGAGTTTAGAAAATCCAATATACGTTACTGGAAAGTTTGTTCAGAGAATATAGATTATGGGGAGTCTAGATATTTAAGCATTTCTAACTAGCTCTACAGAAACGGAAAGCCTTCTGCAGTAGTTTGTGATTTTCAACCTAAAGAATAGAGGCAAATGCATTGACATATAAAAGAAGTGTGTCTCGTTTTACTGATCAAAGTTGATGATAAGAGAAAGACCATCTCATTAAATTAGGGTGCCCGGGGCATATGCTGTAACTTCGATAGTTACACAAAAAAGGGTAAAACACGATTGAACGGCGAATACAAACTGGTAGAATTTCCCCTTAGTTTAAAATAATATCAATAGAGGAAATGGAATGTAAAAGAAAATAAAGTAACAGAGTTTAGAGACCATTATTTTCAGTATCCCATGTGCGACATGATCATATAACTATAAATGGACATCATAAAACCTACCCAAAAAATTTAGCAAACTTAACATCATACAATTATAAACTAGATTTTATGAATTAATGCTTGTGTTAACTTTAAATTTTGGAAATATAAAAAAAATAAAGCATTTAGCAAAATGGATTAAAATATAAATGAGATTCCACTTATAAATAAACTAGACAAATACAGTTGGTTAAAATAATAACCATTTGAATACATACGCAATTTGTGAATTTCTTTTGAATATTTCATTTGGCCTCATAAAACCTACCCAAAACACCCTGTTAACCGTAATTGTGGCTAGATCTGGGGGGATATATGTATTCAAATTGATGGAAAGTGACGGACATCGATATTTAAAATAACTCAGCCATTTTTTAGAGATATAGTTGGACAAGAGAACATTTGTGAGCCTACGCCTATTACATTATAGTCACTGCCTGGTATTGGTATTCAAGATATTTGTGAAAAGTTTATTATTGCCTTAACATTACAGTATAGTCAAAGACATGTTGTCAACCAATCCAAGAAAAAAAGAATTAATATATATATATATATATATATATATATATATATATATATATATATATATACACACACACACGCGCGCGGCCACAGATTTTTAACAGATAAATAAAGGCATTATAAGAATGTTCTTAATATAGACAAGACAATAATAAGAATTTCAATATGTGTCACTATCATTATCATCATCAGGCATGAGATCTTCTTCGATATTAAATATAAAAGAAAACATTTGTCATTCACTCAATCAATGGCCAGTATAAAGACTTTTTAAATATCATGGAATTTGGTACGTTAATTACTTTCATTAAAGGAAAATGGACTCTTGATAGGACTCTTAATTTGGGACATAATGAATGCTGATGAGGAGGTAATAATTAATTGGTTTATCATTTTTGTTACCTCTTTTATGTGTTTCCTATGTAATAAAGAAAGGATTTATCTGAAGTCAGGTTGTTAATTGGTTTATTCATTATGCTGAAAAACAAATTTTTACCTTTGCTACACTTATACTTTGCCTGGGTTAAGAGATTATTTGGATTGCTATATTGAATAGCTAACAATTTTTCAAAGTGAGGCTTATGCCTGGGGCGTTATTCCAGTACAATACTTATTAGTTGGCAACGTAGTTATTAATGTTCTTCATCTAATAATTTGTTTGTGACATAAAAGGTTTTACTTGCTAATTTGTGAAGAAATATGAACATAACCCAATATTGAATTCTTTCTATGGAGTTCAATTTACATACTAATGCCATAAGGACAACACTGGAGTTTGAGGAAACTTTTATTTTTTGCGTTATAATTTAAACTAGTTCATAAAAATAAAGGAATTAATCGATAATATCAAACAACTTAGAACTAATATATTATTGGGTTATTATATGCATACATAAATGGTGGGGTGTGCTACTTTCAACTTTGGCGCCATGCCTTAGAATATTAGGGTTTATCAGGATGTTTCCCTTTTTCTTTGGGACATTTGATTTTAAGGGACGATCTTTATAAATTATTTAGGAGTCATCTTTTTGTTCCCTAGGGTATCTTGTGTTGTGTTGCTGTAATTAGTTAATTACTAAAATTTGGCCCTCTATTTCTATTGCTAAATCATCATGAATGAATTAGATGATGGATCATAGGGACAAACCTTCTCTTATCGGTGTGTGACCAAGTATAAGTGTATGTGGTAAAGTCTTTCCATTTTTTCTGATGTCAAAGTGGTATTGGAGCCTAGTTATTGATGTGATTTTGTATTATGTGTTCTTAGTTTATTCTTGTAGTTTTTGTCGTAGCGAATGACGATTGGCACACTGGATGCGTTAGTCTTAAATACCCTGGTCAACCTTCACGGAAGCTTTTATCGTCGTTTCCATCTTTCGGCCCATAACAAAGCCCCTCCACTCCATTAACAATGTTGTAGTTATAGACCCCCCACCCAACCCCACCCTTGCACACCACACTTCAATTTTTAATGATGTTGAAGGGTATGACAGAAAAGTCAATTAACTTACTTGTGACTACTATTAGTGAAGGTCGTGTCTAATATGTGTCAACAATGATTTGTATTGTTAAAGAACTCCTTTCCATAATCCGTATAACTTTTTTGAAAGGGGACTCGAGGATTTTAAGAGGCTATTAAAGGAATTTAATAATCCTGCTATTGTGAGTGTGACAACAGAAAGAAGGTTCCCGAAAAAATTGCAAAAAGTGATATTGGTCCAGTTAAAAGATGTTTTCTTAAGTTGGAACAGTGATTGTTTAGGCCCTTCTATTGTTTAAAAATAATTGATTCCTTTGTGCTTATTGGTTTAATTTTTTGTTTTAAGAACATTTGATAATTTTATATTGATTTAAAGAATTTGATCCTCTTTATGTGAGATAGTTGTTGACGTTGGTTTGTGGTGAATAAATAAAATTGGGAAAGGAAAGAATGATCCTAATTTATACTAACCTGGTATATGAACACCAAAGATAATTTTTATGCTCAGTTCCTAGAAACCAAGTTGTTATATTAAATATTTGTGCATGACTACGAAACAAAACATGGAGATGACTCAAAGTTGACTTAATTGTTAGGATCTGAGACCATAGTTTATCCACCAAGGTCTTTCTATGGGGCTTTATATTTTTCCTCGGTGCCCGCGTACTGAACCGAACATATAAAGCATTAAAATTTTATAGTTTGTGTCAGCACAAAGTCACCGAAGTTATTTTGGTGACTCGGTAACTTCATAATGAATGTATCTTTATATTTTTTTATGCCTATTTACCGAAAGCATAGAATCCCTGTAATAATTTTAATATGTGGTTAGGATCCTGTTTTAGGTGTAATAATGTGTTTGTGTTACCCCCAATAACAAACAATTGAATAAGGGAAGTGAACATACTGATAAGCTTTTGATTTATTTTAAATAGACTTTCATTTTCAAAGAATGGACTCAAAGCCAAGGTTGTTGAGAAATCGCGAAATTAGTATTACTTTGTCTCCCGTCATTTGTATGATACATAACTTTCACCCCTTAATATAGCAATTTGCACTCCAAAATGTTGAAAAATATGTTAATAACAAAAATTTCCCCTAGACTGAAAATTCAGACCCTGTCCTGTCAATACGTATTCCCATAATTTAAGAGGCTACACAAAAATAAAATTGGTCTCTTATACTAAATGTAGACAAATTTATCTTGTCATTTCGAGATAATCACACACAGGGAATAAAACGCACCCTGATCACAAGAATATATTTACCAAGATGTTACTGGAATTTACATTAACTTGTTGTCTACCAAACCATTATCATCATTCCTAAACATTTTGTGGGTTTTTCTGTGATGGCACTAATCAGATTATAAAGCATTAGGGTTGTTTAATTTGGAGACAAAATGATGTGTGGAACCATTCTGAAGAAAGAGTTTACATATTGAAATTGAATTCGGGGTAAAGGATTCAGAATTTCCATTGTTAAATTCACCATGGGATACGAGGGATTTATTTTAGAGGCATTTTGAACAAAAAAAAAATCGGACAAATAAGGTTTCTTCCCATGTAAAGATTGTATGTTTTGATGTTGGAGCTGAGGTATTTCACTTGTTTCCAGCTCCTTATTTTTCTTATGTGGTCTCGTATGACATAATATTAGGTGTGTTATGGGGCATGCCTTTGTCTATGTGGATTTACATGAAGGAGGTAGTGAGATATGGGTGATGAAAGATTATAGGGTGAAAGAGTCTTGGATTAAGTCGAAAATGCTTGTATTACCAATTCTTCATCCTTATATTCTTGTTTATCCAATATCTTATTCAAAGACTATTGGCAAAGTTTTTTTAAATTACAATTAGATGAAACTTATTTGGTATAATATGATGAGTAAGACTACCAGGGATGTTCCGGTTCGTGGTTTGCCTCGAGAATTCGATTTTGGGGTTTGTGTGGAAAGTATTGTTCCTTTAGGAAATAACAGCAAAATGAGAGAGACCAAAGAAAAGGGAAAAATAGAAGAGGTAAAATATTATCTTGTATGATCATGTTTTGTTAATGAAGTACATTTTTGAATCTTGTCTAAATGTAGGTATTTTATCTGTTTAAAGTGCTTGTTCATTTTTAGATTTCTTGTGCATATTATTAGAACACATTCTTGTCTCTTACTTATCTGTAAAATAATATGAGAAAAGAGATAGGTTAAAATTTCATTTATAGCGTATCTATTGAAGCCTACTAGGTTCTTATTGATTATTGATATCTCTACAATTGATTTTCCATGTTGGCTTGCCTAATAATAATGGTATAGTATTCTTAAATTGATGATAATGGATCTAGAAAACATTAAGCACTTACCCACTTGGTGCTAAGTACTAACAAGGTTTATTTAAAGGATGTTTGTTAATTGTTTTTACTTTTAAATTTAAATTTAAAATATGTTTGGTAATTTTGTTTTTCCTACATGAGTCTTAATTTTGCTCCACTGGTTGTAAAAGTTTTCTCTTGATAAATATAACATATGGATTTAATATTTACTTTTTCTTCTAGGAGCTAGACTAAGTATTGTGATGCACTCTTCCTATAGCTGTTGAAGTAATTCAAGCATATATTAGGAAAGAAAAGGTGAATGGTTTAAGATACTAGCTTTCGTAAAGAGTTTAAAGCGTTGGAAACAATAGTTGAACTTATTAACTAATTTGAATACACTCTTTATCGTTTCTCCCACTTCAGGATAGAGATGGAAAATATAAATCTGCATAATGCTCTGATTTGTATTTTCCCTCATTGCGAATAACAGATTTAGCTGCATGATCAAGGGTGAAAAGTAGCGCGTGTCAAACGCTGATCGTTGTTTTCTATTCACCGCCTTAATACAAAAACCTAAACTATTAATTACATTCTTTTAATGGAGTATAGCGGCTAGTCCGGGTATCGAAAATACACAGAGACGAGTTACTAGAATTTAATTGGTTTAATATTCCTAAAATAAAAGTGTAAAAGATATTTTTCTAACTAAAAAGAAATAAAAGATAAACTATGCATGAGTGTATTTAAACTAAAATTAATAAAGCGAATAAAAACTATAGGATGCGACTAATATCCCTCAAATTGAGTTAACGCGTATAAATGGTTACATGGGATTGCGAATTATTAGGATTGCATCTCGTTTCGTCAATTAATTAAATTAAGAGTTGTCACACCCCTAAATTCTCATAAAAGACTAATAAGATTTTGGCGTCAACAAATACCCCGAAAATTACGCACGCAAGGTCGTAAACACGGCGCATACATGATATACACCGTTAAATTTCCTAGGGGTAAAAACTAGGACAACGCACTCGAATAAAATACGTAAATCTCCATCACCAAAGCGAAGCAACAAATCAACCCTATGTGAGTTCCATTAATCGCACCCTAATTTAAATTAGCCCCTACACATATTAAATGACATAAATAAATTAACTAATTAATTAAAGCACACCACTAATTAATTTAGCAACTAAAATTATCTAGGCATGAAAATTAATTAAGCATGGAAAATAAAGCAAATACAACTTAAAGGAGACAATGAATAGTAACACTTACATTAATGGTGGAAAATGAGGAGAGGGGTTATCTCCAACAAAAAATCCCCAAATATATCAAACCCTAATTTCTAAGAGAGAAGAGAACTAAAAATCTAATTTATAACATGATATTTTCTAAAAAGGAGATATGTCTTCTATTTATACTAAGTTGCAAAAAGAAATAAAAGAAAAAGAAAAAGAAATAGAAAATGAGGATAAGTTACATTTTAAAGGATAAAAGAAAAAGGAAAAAGAAAATAAAAAAATAGAAAAGTGGCATCAGATATTTCGGTCAAAAACATATCACCGGTCGACCGGTTGTGGTGACCGGTCGACCGCGAAACAGGGGAGATCAACACTGTCTCGGACCAAAGGCAAAAATCGAATTACAAGTCGACCGCCGGAGCGTTGCCGGTCGACCGGCTGCGCTGCAACTCCAATTCAGCTCCCAAATTCGCACAGCCACACCCATCTCCAAAAATGGTCAAAAAGCTCCGTGTCCATTAATGGTGACAAACACCAAATCAAGACCCATTTCCAAAAAATGCCAACAAAACCCAACTCCATATATGCCCAAAACCATTCTTGGAAGCCAAAACCGAGACCAACAAGTCTTCCACCATTAAAATGCCAAAACCCACTTCAAAGCTCCACATTCTCCATAGCCATAAATGGCCAAAATCCAAGCTCCAAAAAATGGCCTAAGAGACCCATTTGCGTGTGTGGTCCCAAATCAAACTCCAATTTCGGACGAAAGGATCGAATTTTGGTCGAACCCAAAACCCGAGCAAAACCCGAGCCTAGGGCCAAATCGCCATCTTCATTTGTTGAAAAAACGTTTTGGGGACATAGATGGAATTAATGGATTTGTTATTAAAGAAGAAAAGGGACATGGATGGAATTATTTAAATTGTTAATGAATCCTTATAATTCTTTCCGATTAAAGCTCCGTGTTTCCTTCGTTCGGACTCTGATTCGAGCATCGTTCGTGGCCACGCGAAGCTTGGCCCGAGGGCTACAACTTCCGTGAATACCTCGGGCAAAAATCCAAAAGTGTAAAATTACGAAAATGCTCCTGAACGTGCGAATCGCGATGAAACTTAATCGGAACGTGCCCAAACTTAATACTAAGCACTTTAACACCTATAAAAACTCAATTATACCTCAAATAACATTTTATCATATAAAACGGAGGTTGTTTGATTAACGAGCATAATTATAGGCATTAAAGTACCCGAGGGGGCTAAAATGCATAAGTTCGAGGGTAATTAAATGCAATATTCGATACGAATCACTGCATACCATGGTTTTGTTTCCTATCCTGACTATCATAAAAAAGAAATATACGCCTTTTTCCTTTTTGTTTCCCACACTTCCTTTTCCATATGACCAATTGAAAATAAGTTATTATAATTTTCCTCATTTTGTTTACAATAATTATATGTAAAACACATATTTATTCCAATAATTTGAAGGGAATTAATAGAAAACCTGTGTTTAAACAGTTTCAGTAGGGAAATAGAGACTTTTTTGGACAAAATGGCAGCTAACAAGTCTGGGATGGCAACTAACAAGTCTTTCTCCCTCTTCATGATTAACATATGAATTGACTCAATCATTTTTTTAAATATGTGTTTAGATTCCCTTGACGAGAGAGATGCTCTTGAATATAACTGAATAACTAACCTTTTTAGATCCTCCACTTTCCATCCAAGAACCATTCTTTCCTTTAAACTTGGACCAAAGTTTTTTTTTCAAGTAGAGAATTGAACGCATATGAGACTCTTGTATTGCTATCCCCAAGAAAGTTTTTTTATTATAGCAATGAACATAGAAGAAGTTGTCTATTCTTTGTAAAGATATTGTGATTTTTTATGATAATAATGTAAATTTTTCACAACACTCCTCCATCTTGCTGGTACTAGTGCATCTAAGAAATCTTAATCTCCCCCTCCTCCGCCCAAAATAAATATTAAAAAATAAAAATTTTGATTGCCTTTTCTCGCTTATAATTAATTTAGGATAAGAAAATGTTCCACCTTGAAATGGTCGAAACCTAAAGAAGCATGTCCTACTTTGGTCTGTTAGATGAGATAAATCACGAAGAGAGTACATATACCATGATGGTTGCTTCCATGCAATTCAAATAGCTTACTCATGTTGTAAGAAGTATAGTCTCGGATTCTCAATTCTCTCCTCTAAGGTTGAAATTTCCTAGAGTAGAAATCAGCACTTTGAATAAATAGGATAGTTAAGATCCACGTATGTGAATTTAGAATTCGGCTCCTAATTACGATACTCTAAAACTTAGTGCATGTATGTAACTTTTGGACTTTTTTCTTCCTATAAACCTCTTCACAAGCTTTATGAAATTTGAAATTGTCTCTAGCTTCATTGAACTCCTCTATAAATGAATTGGTGTTCACTTCCTGAGCTAGTTTGAAATTCATAAAATTGATTTTGTTGTGCTTTTAGAACCAAAATTTGTGGAAATTATAACAAATCAGCTCTGTAGAAGGCAGAATTTTGTGATTAGTGTGGCTAAAATTAGTAGTTTAATTTTGTTACATTGGAATAGTAGTTGGGCTTGTGAAGTCATTAAAAATGAGGTTCAACATCTTCACCTCATGTAATTCACACTTCACCGCCTGTAATTCTTTGGAAATTTCTAAAAATTGCAAACCAGTCCCCAGTTTCCCCAAAATTGCGATCCTAGCCCTAAATATTCTTCGGTAGCCTATTCCTCCATTGAATTCGTGAATAAATTAGTGGTTGACCCAATTTCACCTGTTGAGGAAGTGGTATTTTCAGCCATCAATGTGTTTGTGTGATTGGGGAATATGATGGGTTGCCTATTTTTTATGAAGAGATAAAATTTGGCGAAAAAATTATAGGTGAACAAAAGGGAATCAATTTTTGTAGTGTAAATTTCCTAACATGTTCGAAGCCATTTTTTTGCAAGTATGAAGACCCGATATGGATTTCTTTCATGTCACGTGGTGAATTGGTAACTCGATCTTTATATTTCAAGGTTGTGTTTTGGCTGCTATTTTGGTGGATGTTCTTTGTTGGGTTCAACTTACAATCTTTGTTATGACAATCCGGAAGAGGAATTTGGGATGTTGATCCTCATTGGGGCACGTTTAGAAGGAGGGTTTTTTAGTTTAATGGAATGGTCTGAATGCATCATTGTGTTTCAATTGCTTATGAGAAAGTGCAAGGGTAAAATACGTGGGAAGATTCCTTTTGAAGAAGGGTATATTCCCGTATAGTGTAACACCCCATAATTTTGAGTATTTATATTTTTAGCATTTAAATAACACGTGTGCACGTAATTTAAATAAATTGAAAAATAATCAAAATTTAAATAAATATTAATTAGCGAGAAAATGATTAATATTTATGATAATATATAATTACTAGCGTGATAAAGTAAATAAAGTTAGGTCAAACGGTATTACATCGTTAGTGGGTAAAAGCGACGGGTTTTGACGGTATCTCAATCAGGACGCGCGTGTGGGGTTGTTTTAGGATTGAGATGGGAAATTTATTATTAGTGACTCGGATGGTGATTTTGAGTGCACAGATGATCCGAAATGGGTCGGGATAGTCAAAATTAAGTACCAGGGTTTGGTAATCGGGTTCCGAGGGCTTTTTAGACTAGTTAGGAACCGCTTAGGGGCATACTGGTCATTTTACACTTAGGCCATAACCTAATTTCGGGATTAGGAGAATATTTAGGGATATTAGATGAGGGAGGCAGCCATTCTATGATTCTAATATGCCTAGGCTTGAGAGAGAGAGGCAAAATGAGAAGGGAGAAATCAAGAAAGGCTCAAGAAAGCAATCCGGGGAAGCATTGAGGCAATTCCGAGATAGGATTATGTGCAAAAAGATCCACAAAGGAAGAATTCAGAATCTCCAATCATCTAAGGCAAGTGTTTAAACTTCATTTGATACTTTATACATGTTTTAATTCATAATATAGTTTGTGGGACAAATATGAATTTTGGGTGGGATTCGTATGATAAAAATGGGAATTTTGGGAATGAAACCATAAAAATTAAATTTGTTATTATCTCATATGAAATCTGAGTTTAGTCATATATAGAAGAGGAAATCTTGAGAAAAAATTAAGATTAAAACATGGTATAAAGATGTGTTCTTGAATGATAAAATTAGAGACTTTATTAGAATTAAGATGTAAATTAATTCTGAACAATTGATGTTGGATCTCATGGTTTAGATGGATATTGGATCAATTGATATGTGAAAATATGCATATTAATGATTAGGAATGTTATGGGGATAATATTCTGAGTATGGATGAATGGATCTCATATGGGGTGAGCAAATTGGTGAAACCTCATCTAAAACATAGCAGGTCCGCCTTGGGCAGAACCGAGGGGCTGACCGGTTCGGACCACCTGTTTGCCCCAAGCATGTTATTTTAATGTTTTTGTTAATGGGTTGGGGTCTAGATAATTTTGGGAGGTCCGTAGATAATGTTTAGGACTTATGGGATTTATATGGAACATGGCATCACCTTGGGTTAGACGGGGATAAAATTGGGGTGTGGAATTAGGAGTGTTTAGGATGAACGACACTCGAAAATATATTAATGAATTCTATTGGGAAATTTGGAGGGAATTGAGATACGGGCTAGATTGAGATGGCTTAGTTTTCGGAATAATAAACATAATTATGTATTAAAAATAAGTAAGTGACTACTTATGTATTCGAGAGTCGAAATTTGACTCGTGAATTATGGGCTAGTGCTACGAGTGACATAGGCATGGTTAGCCGATTTTTATTGTATATATATATACAGGTATAGAGACAGTATATATAATGATGAATATATTTGTATAATTGACATATATGAAACATACCTACTCTAGGAATGCTATCGGTGGACGTTACGCTTAGTGGATGATCCACCCTGGCATTGACCAGTAGGTGTAGGATCGATTCCCCAGATCGTAGGTCTATCGCACGACCACTGTATGTGAGTTTAGAGTCTATAGTGGGGTAATGTGGTATGGTTATGACCCACGGATGTATGAATATGACCGCCTCCGGTTTTACATTTACAATTTGATTTCGGTGGCGAGATTCCGACCCGGTAGCCCAGATGTGGTACGTTATGTCCCTGGAGCCTCATAGCATACTAGAGAACTGCATCCGCAAGGTAATGCTCAGGGGATTGCGACTATACGTATATAGCGAGCGATATATATGTACGTGTACAATATGTGATATGAATTTACGTATATAAGTGTGACAAATGTATATGGGTGAATAATATTAATATGTTAATATTGAATCAATAACTGAGGTGAAGTTATATGCATCGGTTAACGATGGGAATTAAAATGATTTAGTGTGTGATTGATAAATAAGAATTAAATCAAAAAATAAATATATGTAGTAACCAGAGTTTTAAATTACATACGTTAGGTGCGCGCTATATGGGGGATGAGGATTATCTTATGGGAGTGCGACACTGGTTTAATTATGAAAGGATGCATTGCATATTTATTAATGTAATTTAAACACTTGCAAAATATTTTTAGAGGTTTTGGGCTCTTACACGCATCAAAATATTTTCAAAACTTTTAGGTTCCCAGCCACAGGGACATCGGCCATGATCATTCCTTCCAGTCAGACAGTGTTGCAGCCACTGTGGATGCTTGCATGTATCTCATTAGACACTTCTATCTTCGAGATTTTAGATAGGATTTTATTCGGTTGTCATTCGGCATGTCGCCCATTATCAGACATTTATTTATTCAATTTTTAGTTATTACAATTTGATGGATTATTGTATTAGATTTATACCGATGGTCTATTCGGTCATTTGGTCTATTATTTATTTTAGCATCTCGTAATTATTCATGGTGATTGTATATTTGATTATTTGGAATAGTTTGTGGTAAATGATTTTTGTACGACAATTTAATTAAGTTTTAAAAATTTGACACCGGACTTAATAGGGTATTAGTAATTAATTTAATTCTTGACAGTGATGCTAAGAACGAGCCAGTTGAGATTCCTATTTTATTTGAGTAGAGGGCAGATCACCCGTTATTTTTATAAGAGGGGTGTCACAGATGGTATCAAAGCATAAAGTTCTAGTGTCCTTAGGATCGGTGCGGACTTACTATGTTTTCCAGCGTAACGTTCTTTGATATAAAGCCCGATTATTAGGACTGTTGCATTCATTTAAGCATTTATGTTCTTCTGCTGAAATAAATTATATTAATTGTGGACTTATCCAAATTCGGTCTGGTTTCAGATGCCACCAAAGAGAGGAAGACAAGGGCCACCAGAAGGGCCAACGAGGGAGAGGCTTAGCAGAATCAACAGGGTACAGTGATAACTATAGAGGTGGCCAATATAGTTTCTCAGACAGTTAATACCGCCATGACACAGCAGTTCTCGCAAACTTGGCCACAGTAGCCAGTGGCACCGGTCATCCAGACCCACCAGGGACCATCCATGTGGGGGAGAGTTCGGGGGGCCTTTCAGAAAGGACACCCACCAGAGTTCCAAGGCAATGCAAATGTGGTAGCTACCAGTCTGTGGAAGGACATACAGCCTCATCTCCGCATGGTTGAATGCAGCAACACTCAAAATAGATATTGGGTACGTTTAAGTTAGTGAGAGCAGCACTACAGTGGTGGGAGTCAGTCACTAAGTCCGAGGAGAGGGACACGATGACTATAGAAGAGTTCTGGGTGCGGTTTGATCACAAGTACTTTCATTCGGAAATTCAAACTGATATGCAGAAGAAGGTTTTAAATGTGGCACAAGAGTGACGATGCATTTCGTACCTTACTAAAAAACCCATCCTTGTTTACCAACCACACATTGTCTAACCAAATCAAATTCTCTCTCGATACGTTCCTCAAAAAATCCGATTCGGGCGAATTCTTCCCTTAAATAATGAAGAGATCTTGACGGGACTGTGTCCGAGTATGAGGAGTTCACCCG
Organism: Sambucus nigra; assembly: GCA_949130495.1. Classification (NCBI taxonomy): domain Eukaryota; kingdom Viridiplantae; phylum Streptophyta; class Magnoliopsida; order Dipsacales; family Adoxaceae; genus Sambucus; species Sambucus nigra. The sequence goes on along the minus strand of OX422219.1, from coordinate 2,373,540 downwards.
TCTGGAAAACTTTGTGTCTAAGGAGGTGAACACTGAAGAGAAGAAGATGATTAACTTTATGGATAGGATTAATTGGAGGATTCGGCAACACTTGTTAGGTAACCTGGCATTGAAGACGTACACAGAGGTTGTTAATGCCAAATTACTACACTATAAGGACCATTGCTTCCATATGAGGGGGAGAAAAAGAGCAAGAGAGTCTAGTCAGGCATGGTGGTAGGTAATGGTGCCAGTGGGGCACAGCAGTCGCAGTCGCAGTCTTGTAGGCAGCATGAGCGAGATTCCCAGTAGGGGGATCCGGCTAAAAGATGTCGCCCATTATCAGACATTTAGTTATTCAGTCAATCTTTATTTATTACAATTTGATGGATTATTATATTGGATTTATACCGATGGTCCATTAGGTTATTTGGTTTATTATTTATTTCAACATCTCGTAACTATTCATGGTGATTGTATTTTTTACTATTTGGAATGGTTTGCGATAAATGATTTGTGCGCGGCAATTTAATTAAGTTCAAAAAATTTGACACCGGGCTTAATAGGGTATTAGCAATTAATTTAATTTTTGGTAATGATGCTAAGAATGAGCCAGCTGAGATTCCTGTCTTATTTGAGTAGAGAGTCGGCCACCCGTTATTTTTATAAGCAGGGTGTTACATATAGTCGATTATATAAATTATATATACTATTATTATTAGTTAATTATTGAAAAAACTATTATAAGTGTTATATTATTAGTAGGATTACGAGGTGAACCTGCAGCAACGGTAAGGTTTCCCCATTGTGACATGGAGGTCACATGTTCGAGTCACGAAAATAGCATCTCTACATATGCAGGGGCAAGGTTGCGTACATTTACCCACCAACCCCCAACCCCACCCTGCATACCCCGTAGTGGCGGGAGCCTCATGCAATGGGTTTAACCTTTTTAGATTATTAATAGGATTAATACTAACGTATTATTAGTTTAAAAGATTATTATTAAGTTTCTTATTTCTTTAGGTTTCCTAATTAGATTAGATTTCTTTCACTATGAAGTAAACGACGTCAAATGAGAGAAATAAGAAGATAACTCTCGTCTAAACTCTCTCAAAAGAGAAGAATGACTCAAATGAGGCTACAAAAGATTATTTATAGGTGGGAAGTAACTTGGGTTCTAAGCGATAGAATTAATTGCAATTATGTCCGTAGATGCCACTTGTCCTTCCCATCTCAAAATATTAACAAAAGAAAAATACAATGCAATACTATACAAAAATAAAAGACTAAAAAATAATGAAAAGGTCGTTATTCACATCACTATCCTCCGTTGACAGAGTTCATCCTCAAACTTAAAGGGGAAGGTCTTCATTGTCACCATCGAGAATAGTAATGAGGGCATACTGGGGTGGAGACTCCTCCATATCCTCGAGATACTCAGGTCAACAGAAGCTAGAAGAGTGCAACGCCGTGGGAGGGAACAATTCGAAGCTCTGTGACCAACCACCCCACAATTGTAACATTTGAATGTTACAGGGTAAGAGGGTGAAGGAGGTGGGAGAGTGGAGCTCAGGGCGGCTGAAATGGGTGGAGCGCGGGAGAACTAGAGACAACAGGGGCTGGAGGAGCAACAGTAGAGCGGCCACGAAGTGGAGGGGTAGTCTGATGGAAGGACTATACTTTGGTGGCGTACTCGACCGCCTTCGCAAAGGAGGTGACATCACATAAAGCAATATCCCGTTGAATATAACTCTGCAGCTCATGGATATATTAACTAATATGATGATCCTCAGTCTCGCCTAGATTAGAACGAGTACAAAGAAGTTGGAAACACTCCATGTAGTCTAAAACTGAAGTGTCCTTCTTGAGAGACTGTACCTGAAGGAAGAGGTCGCACTCATAGGTAGCAGGAACGAAGTTAGGAACAAAAATAGCCATCAACTTTTCCCAGATCTCGGCCCAAGACTGGATAGGAGGTAGGCCCTCAAGGGTACGACGCTACTCCAAATCATTCCATCATACACTGGCGTAGCCCTGGAACTTAGTCGCTGCTAGCAGAACACATCGACGACCTTTCAGTCTCTTGTACTCAAAAATCCGCTCCATCGTGGTGAGCCAATTAATAACGGCATCGGGCTGAAGGTGGTCATAAAACATCAAGACATGCACCTGAATATCGCCTGGCATGCTCCTCGACAACAACTGGAGGGCTAAGTGTGTGATAGGATCGCCACCATGTAGGGTCAAATCACCCTCATCTAACTCATCTTCTCCTAATGGAGGCGCATCAATCTGGGCTTTGTGTCGCTATATCCAAGGTCATGGATGAAGAGGATCAGGGGTTGGTGGTGGTGCCTCTATTGGGACTAGTGAAGAGGGACGAATATAGGGTGGTACAACCTCTACAGATGGGGAAAGGGGGGAAGCAGGGGTCAAAGGCTGGCGGTAAGGGTAGTGGTTTATCTGATGCCCTCTCTGGTAGCACAAAAAGCAATGCGTCTCAATAATAGGGACATATGGGGTGACCTTAGGACTCATAGAGTAAAAATATGACATATCAATACGCCAGTCAGTAGGCGGTGGAGTCTTCATATCAGGGAGAGAATGGGGTCGGGATGAGAGTGGACCGTCAGGTGGAGGAAGGTAAATCCACTCTCGTACCTGACCAAATGAGTCAACTGGGGCTGAATGAGCAGAATAGGCATCCCATACAAAATGAAGGCGGGGAACATGTCCAAGATGGCCCGTAGGTGGAGAAGTGTGGAGCATAGGTGGGGGTGGAAGTGTGAGAAAGGTAATGTGAAATGTAGTAGGATTAATAGTCCTGGGTGGGGCCGAAGATATGGAAGGAAAATGGTGGGTTTCATGGTGTCTCTAAGGGTGGTGGCGTGGGTAAGTTGAAATGTGTTGGGAGGTGAGGGTCATGGTGGGTGGTGATGGGGTTTGTGTGGTAATTTAGGGCGGGTAAATGTGATGATACGAGAATGCGAGGTGGTGGAAGGTGAGGGGATGGAAGATGATGGTGGTGCGATGGTAATTTGGGTAGTGGTGGAGGGTTCTTGGGTGATTCTTGATAATTTTAGAGGGGCGTGCTGGTTTAGGATTTCGAGTGTACAGATAGTTATTTAATGGGTTCCAAAGACAAGTGGGTAATTGGGGAAGCTAGGATTTGTTTATATGGTTTTTTGGACATGAGAGGGTAGAAACCCTAGGATTTCTTGATCAAGATCTCGCTCATTGATCATTATGGGCTCATTTACCATAGGAATCATGTCATTTGGGCAACATTGTTGGTTGACTAACTTCTTCATTGCCGGATTGAAGTTGGAACAACCTTGAACACCGTCGGTTGGTTTTATTGCTCCTTTTGGTCGCTAGAGCGCATGGATAATGTCGGCGATTGTTGGAGAGGGGTTTTCGACCACTGAAGGAGTGGTTTGCCCATGTTGTGTGGAAGAGAACACCGGAAGAGGGCAAAGAGCTGTCATCAATGCCGACAGACCTTCTTGTGGGTTAATTTGCTTTCTAGGGCTCCGGTTCAGACCATCTTTGTCTTCTAGCCTCATGGGGGACTGGATCTGACTTAATTGGATTGATTCTTGAGGGTGTTGACTTCATAGGCAATGCGTGTGGGTTGAAACCTTTTCGCCGACCACTGGAGCATTGGTCCGACCACCAGTGGAGGCCTCACTAGTGGAATTTTGAGGCAGGAGGTTCAATCCCTATCGATAGACTTAGCCAGAGGTATGCTACCCAGATGGAAGCGGTGAGATGGTGATCGCCTAGGGGTTATGCCCCATTTATAGTGGGTCACCGGTGGATGATAAGGACAAAGAAGTGGCTGTCGGTTGTGGTCGGGCCCCTCCACTTGAGGTGACTTCATTTTTGAGGTAGTTGATACTATGGTGGTAAGGTTTTATTTTTTTGCAGTAGAGGTGTGGAATGAGTAAAATATGGGGAATTAGGATTAGGGTTTTAAGATGGTACTGGAGCGGTACGAGGGCGATCGATGGTGGTTGTCGGTGGTGAAAGACGGACGTCGAATTCATCCATTTGTGCCATTAATCGATTGATAACCTCCTCGAGATGCTCATTAGAAGTTTCCATGAGGTCTTAGTTTCTTCTTGGACCCATCTTGACGTTGTTTACGAGTTTTTGTTTTTTTACAACAACAACAACAACGGGTATAACCAACGATGCTCTGATACCAACTGACGTAAATGATGTCAAATGGGAGTAAGAAGAAGATAACTCTCATCTAAACTCTCTCAAATTAATATATCTTAAAGGGGAAGAATGCCTCAAATGAGGCTATAAAATAGTATTTATTAGTGGAAAGTAACTTGGGCTCTAAGCTATAGAACTACTTACAATTATGTCCCTAGATGCCACTTGTCCTTCCCACCTATAGATACTAACAAAAGAAATATACAAGAAAAATACAATGCAATACTAGAAAGAATAAAAGACTAAAAAATGATGAAAGGTCCTTATTCACATCACACTACAAGAACTGAGGGACTATAAAATAAAGGGTTGCTCTTCTCAGATGATGATTTGAGAACCCTAATTTTCTTAGGTAGTAGTAGTAGCTTCTCCTACGTATACAACATTATCCCTTTATATGGGAATTTAGATTGCTTTTAGGTTTCTCATGATTAGGAAGAGTACTTCCCCCATCGTGAATACGGCTTACGTACCCCAACCAGCTTTAGATTATATTTCGATACTCCTTGACTGTGGTCATATCTCGGGGGGTATAAGCCCCTTTAGATTTGAGGATATATGGCTTCGTGATTAGGGCTTCTTGGAAAGAATGGGTATTTAGTGGAATAGTTATCAGGTATCCGGATCGACTGGGTTCATGATTGCAAAGAAAGTTAAGGTCTGTATGAGGATGTAAAGAGATGAAATAAAAATGATTAGGTAAAGTGCAAATTAGGATGGCCAAAGTCTTGGAGGATATTACGGAGATTGATAGTAAAGAGAGATAAGGCTAACTAGCAGAAGGATAAATAAGGATTCGGGAGGAGGTTAAGGAAGAAGTGAGAAGGAAAATGATTGATGAAGAGATTAGTTGAAGCCAGCTGAAAGGAGACAAAAGGAGACATGTTGGTGTAAATCGAATATTTAATATATTTAATATTAATGTTATCCGATTATTTAACATATATATCAAATATCTTCTTTAGTATTAACTTGATAATTATTAGGTGTTAGTTAACTATTTTATTAGGTTTTCCATTGAGTTTTAGTTTCCTATTTTAATCAGATTTCTTGTTGTGAAAGACTAAATTAGTATAAATAAAGGCTTTGGCCTTCAGTTGTGAGCAAAATCTTATATGATGAATTAAATTAAGAGGGAAAAGTTTGTGTTTTATTCTTCTGCTGTGTATACATCAGGTGGGATCGAGGCAAGTTAGCTCTTGGTAATAGCAGTACTTAGGTTATGAGTTAGGGTAGGGCCAGTAATTGAATCGACCTTTTGATCAACAGAGTTCGTTTTCAATGAATGATCCAAAATAAGCCAACACAAGTATCATTCGTCCATGAACGATCATTCGCTTCTTAATGCTTAAGAAATTTATCAATGTCAATAAACCCTTCGGATTGCGATCTCCTCAACGTCATGACAATTTGCCCAAACATTCATTCCAGTCGATTCACTCGTGGCAAGGTCAATGAGTTTGAAAGGAGGAAACCAACATCGCCAACAGCGATGACCGGGTCTAACGACCGTCAGCACGGGTCAAGGCTCTTGAAGAGGAACTGGCAGCGAAGAGGATTTCACGCGTGGTCGAGGCCATCAAACGAGTACAACATATCCATCAGAATGGCCTCCGGCTATCTAAGAGCTTCATGGGATTTGGGAAGGAGCCCAATGCAGAACCATCCACCCATCGCCACTAGTCACCTCGCCTTAGACAGGTGGCCTTCAACCCAAATAATCTTCACCAACTCTAACCCATGTCCATTGCATCCCCATGTCAAGTTTGACAGGAGAGAGGACGAGAAGAAGATAGATAAGGAAGCGAGGACCGTTAAAGACTTAATGGGGGCTAGTTTGAGATCAATCAGCGCCGTCAACCAAGGCCATGGCTATGCTGGCAGTAGGATCTCAGGTGAAATCGTCGACACCGGAGGAGGTCGAAGATTTAGACAAGGGAGGCAAACGGTGATTCAATCAGATGGAGGCTAGAGCTCAAAATGGAGATGGGTTTATATCCTGATACTGTCGATGTAGTTAGGCCATGGGCATTCTCAAATGTGTGGGCCTTAGATATAAAGAACTAGGTTGCCCAATTAAAATGTATGTGATGAGTTGGTAGTTTGGGAGTCTACATATCAATGGTTGAATTCTATTTTAATTGACTTTCATATGTTGATCCTCGAATATTTAGTATATTTAATATTACTATTAGCCAATTATATTAAGATATATACTACTCCATCTGTCCCAAATTAACAGACATGCTTTCCTTTTTGAGTTATCCCATATTAAGACTCCACTTTCTTTTCCAAGACATAATCAATGGACCAAACTCCACAATAGTAAATGGTGTTTGATCTTAACCCTTCATTTTATGTACCCTTAATTCTTACAAATTCTAAGCATAGACTCTTAATTTGATACGGAGAGAGTAGATATTATCTTTAGTATTTATTTGATAATTATTAGGTGTTAGTTACTTATTTTATCTAGGTTTTGCTTTGAGTATTAGTTTCCTATTTTAATTAGATTTCTTGTTGAGCAGACCTTAGAATTAGTAAAAATAAAAGCCTTGGCCCAGATATTGATATGATGAATTGAATTGAGGATTGATAAGTGAAATCTCAGTTTGGGTTTCATTATTTCGCTGTGTATACATCACAGGAATACCATGTTCTTTCATAAAATAGCTAATGCACATCGTCAAATCAATCATATTAGCAATATTACCATTGTTGGGGAGAATGAGGTTATTTTTGTATTTGTGCAATTCTATGTAAGTCAATACACGGAAGAGAAAGGATGGATACCGTTGGAGGATATGCCTTGTTATGGTATTATGAACGAGGACGTAACGTGGCTAAAAAGTCCATTCTTCGAAAAAGAGGTCGCAGATTGTTGTAGTATTATTGCGAGGCCCAAGACCGGACGATTTTTGTATCGCATTTTAGCAACATTATTAGGAGGTGATGATACTCGATGTCATTGCTTTTTTTTACAAGTTTTATTGTGAGGGTTGTTTGATACGACCCTTAATTCCACATCCATTACTTTAAAAACTAAATAGGGGAACACATCAGATGTTAGAGATTACAGACCCATTAGCTTAATGGGGAGTTTTTATAAGTTGTTCGCAAAGGTGTAAGCATTGAGACTCGCAAAAGTGGTGGATGGAATAGTTTCAGATTTGCATAATGTGTATGTTAGAAGTAGGCAAATCTTGGATGCAGTTATTGTGGCAAACGAGTGAGTGGAGGCTAGTCTACATGACATGTGCCCAGAGGTAGTTTACAAGCTATACATTGAAAGGCATATGATCATGTCAACTGAAAAAAATGTACATACTTGAGAAGATGGGCTTCAACTGAATCAAATGGATCGAGGTGCATATATCTATTGTAAAGGCCTATGTCTAGTGAATGGGAAGTTGGACGATTTTTTTGCGAGATCAAGAGGTCTTCATCAACAAGACCCTAGTTGCTAATTAATTTATTTATGGAGGCCTTAAGTCGGGTTATTTTTGGGGTTGTGAAGAGTAGGTTCGTGGAGGACATTATAGTAGTGCAGAGGGGTGAAAGACATCTTATAGTGTCATATCTTTTCGTTACAAAATAACTATTTTATTATGTGGAGCCCAAGTCGAGCACTTGGAGATAGAGATCTAAGGATGATTATGTAGTTCTTTGAAGCTGTTGAAGGCCAGCTTCCAAATTTTATATGCTTATTAGAAGAGTTTTTTTTGTGTTTGAAAAAAAAATTAAGGATTCTCAAGGGAAAGTTAAAACCCCACCAGCATTACTGGATTTTGATTCCACCTACTTTCCCACCAATTTGGTAATCTAATTCCATTGGAACTCACATTCCCATCTAACTTTAACCTCCAACCAAATAATGTAATCTTGCACTTTCTCGAGAATCTATCAATGAAATCAGATTCCATCCAACTTTACCGCGAACCAAATAAAACCTTAGACGAATGGCAATTGTGAAAGAGGGTGGTGGAGATGAGGTTTGGAGAGATTCACCTGAGGAGTATATACGGTTTTGGTGAGTGGAAGGCTACCAACAAGGGGTGGGAGGAGTTCAATACATCTTTTTTCCTGTAGGGAAAGGGCAGAGGGTAAGATTTTCGCAAGAGGCTTGCTGTAGTCATATCCCTTTGTTGTACTTGTTACCTATTGAGTAAATCGATTTTGGATTATGTTGATACTATTGGAGATTATTTAGTGTGGAACCTAAGATTCAGAACAAACTTCCATAAACACTTTCAGGATTGGGAGCTTGATCAAGTGGATGGTTTCTTTTATGTTTTAAAAGGGACTGGGATGCCAAGCAGTGAGAGAGATTATATTGTATTGGAAAGGAGTGGCAAATTTTTAGTGATATCATACCATGCTGTTCAAGGATGGACCTCAAAGGGGTTCCTTAGAAGGGAATTTTTAGGTGGGTGGCTCCGATGGTAAGAGTTTTCTTCACCTAGATGGCGTTAAGAGATGTTATTTTGCTGTGAGAGTCTCCACTAAGGTGAATGTGTGGATTACAAAGCAACATCGGTTTGGAATCCAGTGACAAAAGGGTGGAGAGGATGTTGGTGGGGTGGAAAGGGTCCTATTTGTTGAAATGGGGGCGCCTCACTCTGATCAAGAGCACTCTGTCTATTTTTCCTACTTATCTTCTTTTTACTCTTCCCTTCCCAGTTGAAATAGGGAAGAGATTGGAGAAGTATATGAGGGATTTCCTCCGGAGAGTGAGCGAGGAGGCTTTTAAATACAGTTTGGTATGTTGGGATGAGGGGTGCCGACCTCTGTCAGATGGGGGTGCAGGATTTAAAGACCTTTCTTATTTTAACAAGTCTTTGTTATGGAAATGTCTATGGAGGTTTTCTTTGGGGGAGGAGAGGCTTTGGAAGAAGGTGGTAAGAGCGAGATTTGGAGAGGAGGAATTCAGGTGGTGTACTAGGCAAAGCTTGTTGCCGTAGGGATGGGCTTGTGGAAACACGTTGGGGGTGGATGGTATAAGTACAGTCAAGCGATTCAATTCCGCTTGGGTAATGGCTCCACAGTGAGGTTCTGGAGGGATAAGTGGCAAGGGAAGGAGGCGTTAATGTATTGGAGATCTTTTCATGATTGGGAGTTAAAGGAAGCGGTGAAGTTTTTGAGATCCTTGGAGGAGATGGGTCTCCCAAAAGGGGGTGTAGATAGATTATGGTGGAAGGGTGAGGGGAAGATCAATTCTCAGTGAGGTCGTATTATCGTATTCTCAAAGAGAATAGCGGGATCCATTTTCCATGGAGAACGGTGTGGTGTACTAGGGCTCCCCTTAGAGTTTTTTCTTGTGTGGACTGCAATTAGAGAGGCAATCCTTACGGTTGATAATTTGATTCGAAGGAGGAGGTTCTTAGTTAACCGATGTTGTTTGTGTAATGGGGATAAGAAGAATAGTTGATCATTTATTGATTCATTGCCCGTGGATGGAATGCCTGCGGGAGATGTTGGTGACGTTATTTGGAGTAGCTTGGGTTATGCCAAGATCGGTGACTGAGTTAATGTAGTGTTGGAAGGGGAGTCGAGTGAAGAAATCGAGGAGGAAAGAGTGGGATGCAGACCGCAGTGCCTCATGTGAATGTTGTGCCTCATGTGAACGGTGTGGAGAGAATGCAATGCTAGATTTATTGAGGATGTTGAGCCGTCAATTAAGAAATCATATCTCAATTGTTGTTGTGGCTATACTAATGGTTTAAAGAGATATAACCGGAATCGGCTATCCCTTTTGTAGAGTTTTTGGAAGGTTTAATCTAGCGGGGTGATAGATATTTTTGTATAGGGTGGGAGTTTGGTATACTTCATGTATATAGGTTCCACCCCCTTGGTTGTTTTTATTAATAAAATGGTACGTATAAAAAAAGAGTGATATTGTGCTACCATCAATGAAGTCAACAAATAACAACTTCTGAGGACAAAGTGTCCTCACAAATGGTGGATGTATATGAGCGTATGGATGAATTGCCAATCTATGATGATCCATAATTTTTATGAAGAGACCAAAGTTGATGTGTGATGCTCCTTTCGGTAGTGATTTGACATGTCACATGTTTATGTTGACCCAATATGGAATGCAATGGAATGAAAATATATAGAGAAATTTTATGTGGACCCAATGTTGAATCCGTTGGAAAGAAAAGAATAGTGTGAAGAGTTTGACTTCTGCTCGATTTGTTTCCTCATAACTTGTTTCTTTATCCTAGAATACCTTTAATTAGTCTATTATATTAGGTAATAATTAGCTAGAATATCTCTAGTAGTTTCCTAATATTATAAGGATCCTTGCCTACAAGACTTCCTCCAGCCTATAAATAAAGGCTCTCAAAATTGGATCATTCATTCTATTATTCTATACAGTAATTTTCATTCTCCATGATGAGATTTTTTGTTCTTAATCGATGATGTGTGAATATGTGAGTGAGTAATGGCCCACTGCATCAAACCAATTTACACCCTATATTTTACAAAGTTAATGCGAGAAAAACCACCTAAAATGTAAACATGCGCACATTCTTTGAAAATTAAACAATTGTTAAACCTTTATATTTAAATATGTGTGTTCTATTTTATTTATAAATGATTTCACAAACCGCCAACATTGAGAGCACCACTATGATAGTGGTTTTACTTGTGTATGTGCACTAACCAAATAATCTTATTGCAATTTGATATTTATGGCCTTTTAGTTACTTCAAAATTATTTGGTATTTATGGGGGGTAAGAGTAGACTGGTGATGTAAAATAGATCTAGTATTCAGCATTTTTGGTATAGTTCAAATAATGGTCAATATTCTGGTACTTTAATTTTGGATATTAAATATGTTTTGGAACTCAAATTCTAAATGTATGTATGTAATCGTGGTAACCCCCAACGGTCAAGATATAAATGATTGTCGTCTGGCTTCAACAACATACGCAATTGACGTTCATATGGAAATCCAAAATGATATATGTTCCTAGTGTTCCTGGATAATTATGCATCTAATAAAATGAGTTTTGTATAACAATCATTACCTTTTTTATGAGCCCACTGAGAAAATGGATTTGCTTCATCATCATGTTCAGCCTCCATAAGCTCAAACTTATAAATCTCGTATTCCAATGCGTCCTCTCACCAGAAGCAGTGGAGTAACAACATCCAATTTCAACCTCATTTGTGGGAAAAACAATTACAAAAGCAATTGCATCCCGGGCTCTTACTTTACCAACAACTATAGAAACCCTAGTTTTCAAGACAGAACCTGTGTGCCAAATTACAAAATCAGAGTTCGACCCACGACAGCAAAAGAGAGAACTTAACAAGAAGCTAAAATGTAAATGAGGTCTTACTCTAACCGATGAAGTTGTTGGTGGGACTGCATCAACATCAACTTATTTCCCATAAATTTCTTTTTCTTAGATTATCTTTCTTGTGGTTTAATGACGCTTCACTAATGCAACACGCTTCAATTTTAACGCGCGTGGAGGAAAATATAAATTTAAATTGGATACCACGCCTCTTGGCGAAGTGGTATAAGGCTGTCACTCGGACAATCTTGGGGGTGGATTGGGTTTGGTCCCTAATTCGAATCTCATCACTGTCAAAATAATGCTTGGCTAGCGAAATCCACGAACCGCAAATGGGGATTAGTCGAGTTGCGCTCAAGCTGCCCCCGACACCTCATGGTATGCTACCAAAAAAAATTAATTGGATTAATTACACTTTACCGCCCAAACTTTCAATTGTTATAGTTTTAATTATCAAGTCATTCAAAAAGTTAGCGAGAGATTTTAACTATTGGCACTCCGAACAAATCTTCTAGCACTCTAAAAATTTCCCTAATGACTCTATTATCCTTAAAACTCACAAACCTCTTTTCTTCAAATGTCAAAAAAAAATATTTCATCTCTTTTTGTTAAAAAATTCATTTCAGTTGTTATAAATGAACTTCCGATGATTTTAGTTTTTGTCATCAAAACATCAATTGGATCATAAGAAGATTAGCTTTGGCGATGATTTTGTCTTTGCCAACAGATAACTCATTTTTCGTTGCTATAAGATGCACTCATTCATGTATTTACCCATAATTCACGATGTGATGAAACAAATGAATGGTGATAAATATTTAAATCACTAAATTCCAAATTTGCATGGAAATTACTTCTAATATCATGGACTTCAATGAATATCGTCAAAATAAACTCGTCGAAAAAAGGTTTCACTGATGAAAGCGGTATTTTTTCACAATGAATTTCTTCGCCGCCAAAACATAATTTAGTTCTAGTGGGAACGAAGGTAAAATATCATTACGCTTGAGCATATCAAAGTAACCACATAGGAAAAAGAATGAGAAAAGGGAACCACAAAGATGTGTGAAATAAATAAATAAAAGGTACACAGTGATTCATATCCATATACCTTTTCACTTGTCCTTTGATCTTTATACGAACCGTTTAGACAAAAAATAATCACTAAGAGAATCAAAGGACAATATTTGAATAATAACTATTTAAAGTAATTCTACATCTACACTAATCTAAAATGTACAAAATTACATCTAAATTAAGTGAACAACGGGCACCAGAGCCAGTCGGGTGTATATTTAATGGCGTTTTTCAAAGAATTAACTGTATCCAATAGCTACATCTCATAACAAAAATGATATTTCAAAAATAATTGAAAACGTGTTATTTTATTCTGTGTACCCACTGAAATTTGCATTTTGTTTAGTCAAACTAGAAAAGTCTTTATTATAAATCACAATTCATCAAATGTGTCCCTATCCGCTAGTTGCTTATCCCAATACATGGACTTTTTAATTAAAGCTAGTCAATGGGTCTCATCTAATAAGCTGTAACAATTTGTGTTTTTGACACGACGCGTCCTCACATAAATAAAAGGAATAACACAACAAACCTGAACAATATTTTGACATAAACAAACAAGATTCCGTGTGACACAAACTTGATTTTAACTCCATTAATAACAAAGATTGCGCTAACCAACATAATAAGGGTATAAATATTTAATACAATCAATCTGCCAGTAAATAGCATTGGAGCTACTTGTCCAGTAGTTGTTGCATAGTGGGAGCATATATGCTCTTAGGTTTCATTTACTCGCAACTAATTCATTCAGTGACGAGTTATTTTTCTTTTCTTTTTTCTTTGCATTAAAGATGAATAAACACTAAATATGGATTGAGCTTGTTAAAAGAAAATGTTTAGATAGTGGAAAGTTCAAGACATTAAATTGTTTTTTTTTTAAATTATATGTGTTCATAACAAGACAAGATAAAAGTTAATCTACACAAATGAGTTCATAATTTTGAATTATGGTTATTCACAAGACAAAGCAAATGCTTACGAGAAAAATTAAAGTTAAGCATCCAAATAAGTTACCTCTTCTTAATAATCTTCAGTTTCCTTTTTCTCTTCCTTATTTTTCTTCTTGGGTTCACTGCTTGCTCCATATCCATCAAGGGGAACAAGGCTTCCCACATAAACTTCTGCATAAATCATTTTTGACAAACCACGAACCTCAACATTCCTAATTTCTATCCTTTTCAAATCATACCAAATTAACTTTTTCTCATCAATACATAAGAGAACTTCATCGCGGCTCTTCGAATAACCCAGAGGGCGCAACGAAACAAAATAACTAAACTCCAGAAACGAAGTAGACAACAATTTTGTCCAAGACTCCTTCACTCCATAAAACTTCATAACCCATACATCCGTATAATCTTCGTAACAACCCACCAAACAAAGCCACCCAACCAAAACATCCACACTCATTTCAACATCTTTTTTATTCAAAAAATAGGTTTCGGGACCAAATAAAACTTCTTGTTCGCAATATCAAAACCAACAATCATACTGGACAAACTAATAGTGTAACTATCATTGACAACTATGTGCAACGCGCCATTAACATGAGCCCACCACCCATTATTGCGTACAGGCCGGAGAAAATAAGGAAAATCTCCAATTTTCAACCACGAATTCGATTTCAAACTGTAAACCATAGCTACAATCTTAACTCCTTTAAGGGGTTCATAAAACTCAGCATCCCTAATCATTTTATAATCATTATTAAATGAATCATACCCTAACCCATACTTTTCAACTAGAGAAACCACATTACGATTCGGGTACTCCATTGTATTTGTTGGTAAATTTAGGTGTTGTTTAGTAGATGAATTGAACAATACAAGTTGGTGATGACCTTCTCCTCCTTTTAGAAGGATCAAACCATTACAAGAACCCAATACACCATAATTTTTAAGCTGGTTGTCAAAAACAATGGGTGGTGTATGGAATGAATAAAAGTCGAGTGAGTAAAGGGTGTTATTGTTTTGGTGGGGATCCATTCCTCTGATGATAAGTGTGAGATTGTATTGGTTTTCAATTGATCGATTAAGGTGGGTTTTAATAAAACATGGAGTGTCAATTAAAACACATCACACCTTAAATACGCTCCTAAAACGCAAGAGGTATTTAACGGGTACCGGGGAGAAAAAATTTATGATGATATCCAACGGGAGGTTGGATATGTTTGTAAGGTTGACGATAGTCTGTAGCTTAGGTGCCTTGGCGATTTATCTAAGAAACCCACTCAATTTAGGATAATAATTTTTTAAACCGACAAGATAAGTTGAATTAAACTACCCCTTTAGGTAACTATGTGTATTCCATGCACACTTAGAACTTGGTTAGAACAAAGCACTACTATTAATATGTTGAATCCACCTCAACTTAATCATTATCCAGCATCAAATATACTATTTAGGCCTTACTTATTTTAGAAAACGACCAAAAAAAACTTCAAGCATCATACTTCTTCATTATTTCCTCTCGAAATTTAAATATAGTTTTCCTTTAACATCACTAGTTCTAAATAATAGTTTTAATAAAATATTTTTAGATAACTAATATTTAGTTCTTAAAAAAGTCACACTATTACATGTAATACTCAAATCAATTTATTTTCAAGATTAACAAACAACTCAATAGTGATGTTATTTGTGTAATAGTAACAACATTGCAAAGTGAATCGGCTAGCGTGATAGTACTATGTTAATACCGGTGATGATGTGATAGTGCCACATTTGTATTTTTAACAAACTTTTCTATAAGGTCATCAGAAAATATTGACATGACACTGCCACACCATTGAGTCGACCTGACTATAGGTGGTTTAGGCCGTTACCGAGGTCCCCCAAATAGTCAAGGCCCCGGTGGTATTTTACATTTTTTGTGATTTAAGAACCAATTGAATAATTTTCATATTATTTTTATGAAAATTGCATGTATATTTCGTATAATGTTAACTACAAGTATGTTTTTTCTTCGTTATTTTAAGGTAATTTTTTCGTGTATTGTACGTGTTTTGCATGGCGAAAAATGGAACCAAAAAAAGGAAGAGCAAAGAAAAATTTACGAATAAATAATAAGAAATAAGAAATTAACCAAGAGGAAGAAAAAAATGAAAAAAATAAAGAAATAATGTTGTTGAAAAAGTGAAAATTTTCAATATGAAAACGAAATAGAAAAAAATAAAATCGTTTAGAGTGTTTGCATGTGTTTTTAAAGTATATTTCATTTTCATTTAAACCACCTCATTGGTTGTGTTGGATAAATAGAGAATCAACCCAACAATATGGGTATACTAAAAATGTGGTGGTTAAAAAAAATAAGTTGGTTATAATAAAGGCTTCCTTATACTAAGAAGCCAATTTCATAGTTTTTAAACACCCCACCCCTCAAACGTGTACCATAATAATTACAAATTTCTCTACTTCACCTTTTTTTTTTGCTTAGAACTTTTCCAGCATGATAGGCCGGCCTTATTAATTTTATGATCTTAAATTTGAATACTTAATTTTAAAAAGGATCATGATATCCTATCACCTGATTAGTTAAAATATTAAAATAATAAATAATCAGTCGTTGTGAGTTTCAATATTTTTAATGTTGCAACCATTCAGGTGCGGTGATCAGCATAACTCGCTTCGAAGGTGAGTTTCCAAATTTGAATTCTAATTTTATGGGCGCCCTAATATTATCTGACTTAGTGCAATATGAACATGTGTGGTAGTATAATATTTTTCGGAAATGGGAGTAAAGACAAAAAAAACTATAATATACATATTTTCAATATTACCAGAAAATTTTCTAATATGATGAAAAACTATAATATTAGGTACCGCACATACTATTATATTAGTTTTTAAGAACCGCACACAATCTTACATAATATTAGGGCTGACAAATGGGCTGGTGAGGGCGGATTTGATCGGGTCGGTAATGGGTTAGGGTCAAATATGGGCGGGTTAATACCATGTTAATGGTTATAACGGGTCGAATCTGGGTTGGATTAACTGTTGACCCATTTTCTCATTCAATATTTTTAATTATAGATCTCTATTTTATATGCGTAGGAAAGACAACGTGTTATTTCTCAACTCGCCTATGAGAGTGCGTGATTTTATCGATTTTATGACGGAGTAAACTTATTTAATTCGATATCAAACCCACAACCAAATTTTAATTTACCATAAGCATGCAACTATGTGATTCAAACCAAGAACGTAAAGAATTCACAAATTCAGGAAAAATCCCCGCAGGGCAAAACCTTTTATTTTACTAAAGTTTGGAAATTGCAACTTACAACACAATAGAGAAATACTATAATGAATTCCCACGAGAACTCACAAAGACCACAACCTTCATTCAGCAATTATTCCTTCGATAACCACAAGAACCTCAGTCCTTCTTCTTCAGCAGTGAATACCCTCAAGTATCATAAGATCAACAGTGAAGAAAGATCTCAACAAAATTAACTTCGATATAGAAGTGTTTGGGTTCCAAAGATGATTCACAAAAGTATTTGGGATTGATTGTGTGAATCAAAAAGTGTTTTGCCCAGTTAAAAAGTGAAGACTAATTACAACAGGGGTAATACGAGATGCGTTGTCATTATAGCGAGGGGTAGTTTCTTGTTCGAATGAGATGGAGTCTTTTCACCTTTTATGCCTACATTTGTCCCTCGTTAGTACCTCATTACAACTCTCATTTGAACGAGAGGGGATCTCGTTTGAATGAGGTCCAAGTCGTTCAAATAACTAAAAGAAAATCTAGATTTTCTGTTCATTTTAATCAACTTAACATCTTAAAGCGAACACTTATTTCTTAAATTAAAATCGGTGATTTGACCCTTACAAATGTTGTAATTAAAGGATTTTTCTTAAATAATAAAATTGGACTTTCCCCCTCCCCCTTTAACTCCTTGACTCAATGTCGATTGCCCCAAAACCCGGGTCAAGGCGTTATAGAATATCAAATAGTCTCTCATAACTATTCAGTAGTAGGTAAAGTGGTTTCACACATGGCTTAAAGGTTGCTCAGTCCAAGTAACCCAGTATATCATGATCTATGGCAATGAAAAGCGATCCACCAGTCATTGAGTTATAATACCCCTTTACATATATAAAAAGCTCTAGGAACACACTTTATTGCATAAAAAAATATTGATGCTTGCGGGTCAATCGCTCTAATGCAATTTTTAAAAAATTATCATACAAATGGAGGCTGGTCCAAAACCCCTCAGATTCTAGACTGAAGGCCCTCCATGTCTACGAGGAAGATCAACGGTATGAATCTGCAAGTCATCATCAAAATAAAAGCTCCCTTATGTTGGATTCCCCTAACCACATTTTATTTAGAGAAAATACTAAGCCATGGTCTATTGTTTCCTCACTCATAGTTTTAACAAAATGAGAACTCACCCCTATTTACTCGAATACAGTAGGACTTTTCTAAGGTCTTCCCCTTAAAAGATACTACCAAACGAAAGAACTCAAAAAAATTACCATCAAACTACGTTTAAAAATAGATAAAATAATTATATAAGATAAATCCATTGCATATGTGAGTCCTTTCCCCTATGTATTGTTCTTTTCTTAGTCTTTCTATTAGCAAGATCCTTAATGAAGATGCCCCGAATTTTTTTTACAGTTATCACTATCAACAGAGAAATCCCACTAAGTTCCTACCCTGGAAACCCAAGTTTGCACACCGTGTGGTCATTTAGTTTTTATCAGCGAACTCCTTACCCGTGATTATCAAGTATGAACCATCATACACTCCATGTCTACCGAAGAAGACCAGGTCCCATTGATAATTGATAAGATTCTGAGACATCTGGATAATATCACCTTTTTCCCAGAACACCATGCAGTGAAAGATCAGGGCATCAAGACAAATCTAAAACCGCATGTAAGGAACCTACAACATAACAGGAGAGAATGTCCTTCCTCTCCCAATCCCCAACATCAGTACCCCGCCTTAGTGGTTGCTAAGGCAATTTTAATTAACCCCCATGATCCACCTACTCCAGTTTCGAATCCTGCTTTGGCTCCTCCTGCTAACGGCGGTGCCCTCACTTTCAAGTACTATTCACCCTACATAATTATTATGAACCTTACCACTAGAAACCCCAAATTCTTAAACATCACCTTCTAAGGTCTGTCACAGATTAAATCATTATCTCCTCCACCAATTAAAGAGGTTGCTCCCCCACAACCAAACCAGGAGATAATGCATGTCCAATCTGAATCGCGTCTCCTTCAAGAAGCTATCAGCAAGATGCAAACTACTAACGAGGTCACTAATATAAAAATATGGGTCTCCATCTGAAATTCTAATAATCGAATAAATTCAAAAGTTGTTCTTCACAGCCTACAAATGACTGGGCCCTACATCTGCCCACTTATCCAACTACCACCTTCAGATGCAAGTCTGAAATGTCAAAATAGGGGTATTGGAAAAGATATTATACTTTACACTGTACAATGGATCCCTCACCTGGTATATAAGCCTAAAGCACGAAGGGACCACCAAGACATGGGATGATGTATGTCGTGTTTTCCTGAAGCAGTACGAGTACAAGAAAGAACTAGGTTTCATTCGCAAAGATCTGGAAATATTAAAGCAAGAAGAGGGAGAAGCATTCGGCCTTTTTATCACTCGTTAAAGAGATAAAGTCGATTAGATGGTCAATTATCCCTTATAGAATGATCAAATAGAGATTGTAACCAGGAATCTCCAAATGGAAGTACAAGGAAAATATGGGCTCACCTGGATCCCCGATTTTAAGGCCCTCAACCATATAAGGTGTATGATCAAGGAAAGTCTATCCTCTAAAGCTTCCAAGACTACTGAAGAGTCTTACCAAAGTACTAATCAGTTATCCACCCGTCGGAAGCATCCACATCCCATATCACCACCCTCGTAGTCAGCCCACCGCTAGGACCACGCCCAATTACCAATAATTCCCCATCATTGTATCCACTATCGCTTCCCTCCAATAAGAGTCATGCATCTTCCCAAAGAGTGTCATACCCGGCTAAGACACTTTATTAACGTGAAATCCCCCCTCACTTGAGTCTTCATCTCTTTAAAGTTAAATGGTTGACTAAAACCTCTCAACCCCAGACTGCCCCAACCACTCCGGATAAAAAATGGAAATTCGACTCACATTGCAAATTCCACCAAGGACCCGGTCATATAACAAATAATTGTTGGGACTTGAGGCATGTCATTTAGGGACTCATCGACGCCAGGAGGCTCATTAATCCAAAACATAATGTCACTAGCAACCCCCTGCCATATCATCCCAGTACCAATAACATAATAGATGCTCATGTCATAAATATAGACCCATCTACCCTCATAGTCACCATCCATCACAAACCGAGGATGAGGACACACATACCATTCCAAATAACTAGTCCTATGGGCATGCCCTCGCCCGTTATAAAAATCATAACCAAAATCGAGGATGAGGACATCACCTTGCAGTGCCTATTTAGTCCACCAAGTGGGAAGGATCTTCCTCTGAGGCGTACCTATTTTCCCTATCAGATTCACCAACAAATCGTGATGCTCACCCTCCTACTACTATGAACACATCATCGGTTAATTCTCTGAGAAACATCAGGAACACCACATCATCCATTCGTGGAATGGTAGATCCTGTGATTTTTCTACCCCGGTATCCTAGCCACCAGTATAAATGAGAAATGGAAATAGATAGCTCAGGGAAGATGATCACATCACTTGGAGAGTCAAGGATGGTCACCAATTATTATATGAGGAAGAAAAAAAGGTGAGGATCCACATGGCACAAAAGGATGTCGCTAAGGAGGTTAAGCGATAGACTAACCCTATCCCAGTAACATACTCCCCCACACATGATCCTTCCCAGAGAAAGGTGAAACCTCCTCCGTGAAGACTCGAGAATCATGGCCGCTCAGATCATCTTCCTCATAAGATATGACATGCAACGAGGAATAATCACCCCCACAAATCACTCATGGTATGAATCCCGAGCGCCTCCCCTTCCTTCTATCCATATTATACGAACATATGACATGAGTGATATTGACCCCTCACGTTTTATAGGAGTGAAATCCTCGCTCCTTCCACATATAAGAAAGACAGCCTTCAGTCAAGCCTCAGGACATGACCAACGAACCCCCATGGTATTTTCAGTGGAATGAGGAAAGTCACCACTTCTTGCTGAAAGCTTTCTCTGATGTATGCCCTTACGTAAACCTTGTCATAGGCCCAACTAGAAACCCAAAGGCCACACCCAAAGGAAAGATGATCCATCTCAAAGAACATTGTTTACCCAACCTGCAATATGTACCAACGTTACGAAGTACCCAAAGGTCACTCCAAAAGCACCTTGGTAAAATTCGGCCCACCACAGCACCAACATCAAGGGAGTAGCAATACTAAAAAAAGGACATCTACCAGATGCATCTCAATGCCCATCACAAGGAGGCCTTTTGAGTCTATCTTATTAGCTAAAGAGTCCTCCAATCCCCTCCCCTATTGTATCTATCTATAAAGTAGACTTTTTTGCTAATATCAATGATGTCATCCCTCCCTTTAAGGGCATAATAAATAGTGTTTTCTAGTATTTGCCTATGTGTGTTACATGTTTTGATTATGAATCAGTGAAGGATTAGAATTCATACTTAATAATGATAACTATGCAGACTAAACTACTTAAAACACTTACAAAAACTTGACCAAAGTCCACAATAATCGTATGTCTCCCAATGAGGATGACACAATCACCATAAATTTGGGAACTACCAAAAACCACAAATAGTTAAAAATAGGGTCCTCCCTAAATAGAAACGAACAAAAAGAACTCACGAATCTCCTCGCGACTTTGTAAATCTTTTTGCTTAGTCCTATATCAGCAAGTCGAACATCGACCCCTCTATCGTCATTTATGAGATACCTACTCTCCCAGACACAAAACCCCTAAAATAGAAACTCCATAAGCTCATACATGAATGGTCCTTAAAGGTTAAAAAAGAAGTGGAAAACATCTCAATGTCAGATTCATCCGAGTATTAAAATACACCACTTGGCTAGCCAACATCGTGCCAGTACCAAAGACCAACGACAAAGTCCGAATATGCATGTTGATGTAAAAAACTAGACTTGATATAATTAATTAATCACACATATATATAAGTAAAGAAATAAGAAAAAAGATTTTTAAAGTGGTTCAGCCTTATGTAAATGGCCTACGTCCACTGTTTTGTATTGCTGGGTATTTGCCTTAATCTCGATGATCGATTACAAGAGATCAATTACCCTCTTATGGAGGGTGTTACAATGTATTTATAGCCTTGGGACTATCAATGTGAATAGACGGTATCCGTTATTTAATAGGCACATACATCTGTACAATAATAATGTTCATTAAGTCCGATGTTCATTGAATGTGTAGTTGTCGTTTGGTTTTCCTAGCCAAATGCTCTGCACGCTGAGTAGCTCGGCACGCTATGTAGCTCAATGAGCATATGCATTTGCCACGTAAGATGATACGTATCTTTATATAATTGGTCCACGTCAGCTAACTAATTTTTGTATCAACAGAAGCCCCCAATGTTTCACAGTTGAGGTTGAATACGAAAATGTGGAACATTATGCCTAGAGGTTGCTCGGATAATGCTTTACCCAGTCTTGTTAGATTACAGTTCTCCAACGCTTAGGAAATTTTCTTTGTATTCTTGTCATTTGAGCGCGAAATGGTAAACTTGTAAATATTTTGAATCTTCACCAGTCGTTTGGATTAGGGGTGCACAACGAAACCGAAAATCCGATAAACCGAACCAAACCGACTGTATTGGTTCGGTTTGGATCGGTTTTTTTGCTCAATGGTTCGGTTCCGGTTTGAAAAAATAAAAAACCGATACATCGGTTCGGTTCTCGATTCCAGGGTAAAAAAACCCAATCCGATCCGAAAACCGATCCGATCCGATCCAATCCGGGACCGAACCGATTTATAATTACATATATATATTTATTTAATATATTTAACACTTGTAATTTATATTTTTATGATTATTTGAGTTTCTAACTTAAGTTATTGAGGTCAAAATTAATTTTGACCTTAAAAAAATTAGTTATGAAACACATTAATCTTAAAAAAAATTAGTTATGAAATATGATTTTGGAACCGAAAACCGATCCGATCCGATCCGGGAACCATCGGTTCGGTTTGGTTCGGTTCTGTATTAAAGTCGATTCGGTTCTGGTTCCAAAAATTTGGAACCAACCCAGGTCGGTTCGGTTCTCGGATTAGTACCAAAACCGATCCAAACCGAACCGTGTGCACCCCTAGTTTGGATATTTGCGTCTTTTTCATCGTTTTGCCGCCAGAAACGTAAACATCTTTTCTAGTAATCATTTTTTTGTCACTTCTCGATGCAAGGTATTTAAAAATGATAGGATCAAATCGTCTTCTACTTTTTACTTCCACATTTCTGAACTCTTTGTTTTCTCACTCTATTCTTGTACTGTCGTTCTTTCCATCATTCGCCTTAGCAGATTTTCCAGTTTTCTGTAAGAATTTCTTCCTTCTTCTTTCTTTGCTTTAGTCACCATGGTTTATCTTGTCAAATCCTTGGATAAATTCTGAGCTGATTTTGCAATTACCTCTTAAGTAATTCTAGAGGAGCCTCCCTACCCTTCTGACTTATTTTCTTTAGCTGAGGGACACTAGTTTCCCTTTATTTTTATAGCGGAGTGTGGTTTTCCTTTCCCACCTAATCCCCTGTGTTTGGAGTTTTGCCAATATTTCGATATTGTTCCTGTAAGAGTAGCTCCAAATACATGGATGGTAGTTAATGGCGTATATAGGTTGAATCAAATACACGGAACTTGTTTAGGAATTCCAAAAATTATGTACTGTTATAGATGGGTTACAAGTGACACTACTTTTTATTTAAAAACTAGGTTTTAAAATAGAGCTTTAGTGGTCAATCTCCTCGATGCTAATAGGGATTATTTTGATTATGGGGTTGTGATGAAAAATTGGAAACACCCCCCATTAAAAGGAAAAAATGTGTATCAAGGTCCCAGATGTCCACTTTATGGCAATGGGATAGGTTGTTTTCTATTTTTTTTTATTTAGCTTTCTTTGTGTTTGATGAAATGCGTTACTGACACTCATTTTTTTTGTTTGTTGCAGTTGACAGTAAAAGAAAACCTCCAAAAGAGAGTGACATAAATATAAAAAAATTTGACACTTATATGGGGTTTGCATCAGTCAATCAATGGGGAGCACGTGAGGTATGCCTCTTATTTGCTAAAATATAAAAACACCACCTCATCTTTCATTGCTCGTACTCTTTCCCCTCCTATGGTAATTGATCTTGATCAAGTACCAACATATCGAGCAAGTGAAGAAGAATATTCTTCTGATTTGAATACCTATATTGCTAATCTAATGAAGAAGAGGAAAGTTCCTGAGTTTTTGATCAGTTTGCTCCTATGATTGAGGGGGCAAAGAATAAAATCGAAGTTCCTGCTGAGGGAATTAATAAGAAGGATGTTGTCCTTACTTCCAAATATATTAGCACTAAGCCCCTTGTTGCTTCTAAAGAGACAGCACGTGTGATTGAAGTTGTTGCCTCAAAAGAGGCAGCACCTTTGAGGAGGTTGAGGAGGGGTCTTGCTGAGAGACCTGCAGATACTGTTACCCAACTTGCTGGAGTTAGAATTTCTTTTTTGAGGGGTAGCCCTCCAGCCATCCTTACTCCTGGGTTGGCCAAGAAATTGATCAAATCAGAGACTCTCCCAGATTACTGAGCTACTGAAACTTCAACTCCTCGGGATAAAATTATTGATGTTGCTGCCATCTTCTTGCATCTGTAAGTGGTCATCACATTTATTTTTCCCATTTTTCATTATCATGTTCATGTTCATGTTCTAATTCGTGCTCTTATTCCTTCTACAGGTTTTGTTCTGCTTTGAAAATATCGTGGAAAAGGATGAAGTTATCAAAGCTTCAACCTCATTCAGTGGTGTTGAGGATGCCCTTGCTAGGTTGTTAAGGTCCTTGGAAGAGTCCCGGCAGAAGTACGAAGAGGATAAGTCTGCTTGGAAGAATAGAATTAAATCTATTAAGTCAGCTCTTTAATAAGCTAATACAGCCCGAGATCTGGTAGAGGATGCTTCCAAGGAAGCTAATGCTAAGTTTGAAGAGGCTGAACGACGTAAGAAAGAGCTGGAGGAGAAGCTGAAATCTGCTAAAGAGGTTGAAGCCAAGCTTAAAGAGGCTGAACGTCGTAATAAAGAACTTAAGGAGAAGATGAAATCTTCCGAATAGGCTGATGCCAAGCTTAAAGAGGCTAAACGGCGTAAGAACGAACTAGAAGAGAAGGTGAAGACTGTCGAAGAGCTCCTCAAAGAGAAAACATCCTCAGAGAGAGTGAAAAGGAAAATTACCGTGAAGAAATCCTTTAGCTCTAGTTGGGACAAAGGATGGAATAAGGCCATAACTGTCGTTTCTTCTCAGATGGATTATGCACATTCAAAATACTTCAGAGACGGATGGGTAACAGCTCTTAAAAGGATGGATGTTGCTGAGGACTCTGAACTGTTTCAAGAACATACCCATGGTCCTCCTCCTGCTACTGAAGAGGAAGAAGAAGATGAAGCTGTATCCGATGAATCTTCTATGATAATAGTGGAATAACAACCTACTGCTACCCTTCCCCAAGTATTCGAGCAAGTTCAACAGGCTACAACCTCTACCGAGCAACCAACTTCTTCATTCAAACAAGCTGAAGATGTTGTAGGGAGTAAGGATAAAGTGTAGAGTTTTTTGGCTCTTTAATTATGTTGTTTTCTCCCTTTTTGGCTATAACTTTGGATGTACTCCCTCATTTTAGGATCAATAAAAATTAACTTCATTATCTGATTCGAACTTATCTTTTACTTGCTCTATCTGTATCGTTGTTGGTGCATTTTTACTTTGCCTTGCTAGTTTGTTGTCAGGATGGAACTCTTATCGGCTCATGATACAAAGTTAATGAAAAAGTGTAATGATTACTTTAAAGCGGGTCATATAGATTTTACGGAGGCTCAAATAAATGACATCCTTGGACCTGATGCTTCTGAGCGAGCAGTTGATGCATACCAATACTTGAATTGCTTACTTTATCGTGTTGTAGCCAACAATATAGCTTATTATGAAATGATTAAAGACCTCCAAGGAATGATCGAGGAACTGTAAATTCAACACAAAGAAACCACTAAACTTCCGCACGAAAGTTATGAGAAAAAATAGCAGCAGTTGAGTGCTGATCGAGGCTATAACAAATATACCTCAGCCCATAAGAAAAGATAAAGTGTGATGAAACTTGATGCTGAGGAACATAGAATTATTGCCAAGCAGTTAGAGGAGAAGAATATTGCCTTGCGAGAAGAAGTGGAACAACTCAAATCTGCTGCCTCCTCTTCTTCGAGAGCTCTGGTCCCAGTCAATGATGAAGGCTTCTCATTCTTGGAAACTGAAAATGTTGCTTTAAGAGAAGAGCTGCGTAACACCCCACCTAATTAAATACCGGGTGGCCAGTCTCATACCAAATTAAAACAGAATAAACAGTTGGCTCATTCTTAGCATCACTGTCGAAAACATTTACAAATCACCCAATACCCAATTAAGCTGGTGTTAAAAACTTTCCAAATTTTAATTCAACAAAATTCATTTTTAGTTTACGAATAACACTACACATTTTATCCTATCACAATAATAACTGAACAGATAACTCAAAAGAATTTAAATGCAATTGGAATAAACATTCCAAAGTAATAATCCAATACAGTAATCCCAACAATAACAAAAGTATTAAAATGACACGAGTGACTATATGGCTCAGATAGAAAGGAGATAACTGAATTCCTCTGGGCGACATTCCCTAAATAAAATAACACTATGAATCAAACGAAGATAAGCGTATAAGCAATACTCCATAGCTCCATAGCTCGTCATAATCCTCTAAGGTTGGCGTCCCTGCTGATGGACACCTGATATTAGAGGTAAAATAGAAAAGAAAATATGGAAGGGAACGGGTCAGAGCCCGATGTGAAAATAATTTTGAAAAAAGAAAGTATTTAACAAGTGCAATAAAGCATTTATTATGTACATGTTAGTATCCAGACTCTCACTTGATATTCTCACCTCTCATCTAGAGTGCACGCTTAATGTTTCCTATTAACCTCCTAGTTAATGGTTCCTCCTAACTAGTTTACATAATATGATTCTATCCCATCTCATCACCCCGTATGTTCCATACCATACGTAGTATAATCATTCATATACGTTTCCCATTAATATGAATTAAGCTTTTCAAATCTATAAGAATAAATATTCATTAACTTAGTTCAATTCTTTTTCCCTATTCACCGTCATCTACAATTATCACACAGTAGATCGATCTACCCACTCATTATATACATACATTAAACTCATTATATATATACATATATAATACGGCACCTCAATACATAGCTGCGGTGCATGCATTACTCTGCTATCACGTCCCAGTATCGCTGGTCGCCGAATAGGGGACTAAAGGTTCGGTAAGGATTCCTCGAACCACAAATATCAACACAAAAATTTGAGGCGAACATATTTCTCATATCCACGGGTCACGCACATACCTACGTTACCATAGTCAGTGGACATATCAACTCCTCAATAAGTCTTTCATAGACCTATGTTCTCGAGTGACAAATCAAAAATCACATGGATTCATGAGGATATGACTGCCCTCACGCACAAACCTCCCATTGATAACAAGTAAGCTAGATATATCATACATATAAATTATCAATCAATCAAATAGGCATTATCATCTACCTATAGATATAATATCAACAAGGTAATCACACTACCCTAAGATAATTCCCATACGTAGCATTATATCTCTTAAATCCTACGTATTAACGTGTTATGAATTTACTTCCTTAATTTAATGATTCCAGAGTCTCACTCATTACTCAAGGTTTAAATAGGTTTTCCTCAATATATTTATTCAGTAAGAAATCACTAATATCCTACTGGTCTATATCATTTTATCTCCCGAATTACTATGAATTAAACTCTCTTTTAATTAGGGTTATAACCGATAGTTTATAATCTCTTATAAACACATCTTTTTCACCTAGGATTGAACCCTCTTGTAAACCTAACGCTGCCCAGGTAATTTATTAAATTTCTCTTACTAGACCTATCCTTAATCCTCATGCGTACAAATTAGAATCCAACACATGCATCTAGCAACCGAAATTTCTTTCAATTAAATTATCATAATTCTAGTCAATTAAATCCCAATCACATTAATTCGATTCTTATCTAGGGCTTACTGATCTTCCCTAAGTCCCATTATATCCAATTAATAATCACCAAAGATTTACAAAAGGTTCGGGATAAGAACAAGCATTAAAAAGAAACAACATCATGAATTCTGGGCAGGTCGATAGATCGAAGGTAGGGGGTCGATCGATCGATCGCCCAGATATCAGCCCAGATTTTTGCAATTCTTATACTACGGGTTTTATAACTTTTGATCATTCAAACCTTCATATTAACAACCCAAATTCCTTATAATTCTTACTACATGATATAGCAACATATGTAAATGATTTCTAATGCTCTAAACATCCTATAATCATCAAAAGTTTGAATTAAAAGCATATATTTATCCTCTTTTTCAAGAAAATTATATACATGATATCTTCAAGAACACACCAATGATTCTCAGAATTTCTTCAACAACGTAATGATTATTTCATGTATTACTATTTACCTACAACATGAGTTTTATTCCTATATATTTCCATTTTCCAGAAATCAATTAACAACTCTATCTTTATTTTCCAAACATGTAAAATCTCATTTTTAATAACTATCCTAACATGGACATTATACAAACTAGATTGCAATTATCAAATAACTTGCCTCTAATGAAGGTATGATCCTTTGGGGTTGTATAACTCAGGTGGTTCTCCCCTTCTCTGGTCAACTTCCGGTGGTGATTGGTGGTGGTGACCTTTGGCCCTTGGTTCTCCTCCTTTCCAAGAAATCTTTTCTTCTCCCAAGCACCCTTTCACTCTCTCTAAAAAGATGACCTCTCAATTTTGTGTAGAAGAGATGAATGAACCTACGTACAACTAATCTCCAAATATTTATAATAAGACAAAATCCTAAATCACTATTCATCCCCCTGTAAAAATGACTAAAATGCCCTTTTGAGGTGTTTTTCATTTCCAAATGACCCGAGACCCAAAACCAACATCCAAATAGACTTTTCTGACTATTTCAACCCTTACGGATTCAACGACGAACTCGAAATAACTATAAGGTTGATGTAAGAATAAGTTTCCTTTTTAATTTAACAAATTTGTCCCGACACGTCCCATACCGCGTCCGACTAAAAATTTAAATTACTGAATTAATAACTCACGGCAATATCAATAACATCACATTCATATATTACCTAAATATCTTTAAGTAATATTCAGAATCATTCATTTTAATACCCACAATTCGGATAAAACCCAAATGAATTAATTTATAATAAAATCCAATTAATCCCTTAATTTTAAATATAACACATTTTAAAAGTCATTAAAATTTTGGGGTATTACATACTCCCCCCCTTATTACAGAATTTCGTCCCGAAATTCGGAAAGATAAATCATACTGGTAAGGTCAACTGTGAGTATAAATCTCACATCGCAAGTAATCTATGTCGTACCGCCCATACAGTACATTATCAAAAATCCTTATTGATGTTATACGCTAAACCTCACCATATAGATTCAACTGAATCGAATTTAAACTTTACCAAATCTTCCCTATACCATCCTCGTGACAAAGTTCCATTATAAAATGGATATGGTTACCCGCATAATACTCTGATTTACCGCAAAGGGTATAAACTCATATCCTAAAGACCTAACTTACTTCGACTCCCAACGTTTGTTAGTTTCATGCGTGGAGTATCTCGCAAGAGAAATCCAAACAAGGAACCCCCCCGATACACTACTACCAAAAGTAGTCGGTCATCGAAATTCCTCAGGTCCTTAGTCAATAGTATATAACCTCTCTACGGGTCTTATCGATTTCAAATGAAAGTCTACTCATCTACTCTCTTGTTAAAGACAGGACGTTGGCTATAGTAGTACATACGCTCTCATATACCACAAGTCAATCCATGTCGCTAATCACATCATGTTCGAATATGCCTAAAGTAAGTAATTCCGTGATAAAAATCAGACCCACGTGATGACATGTAAAAATATAGGTGTCCCACAACCCCTCGGTGAGTCTACATAAATAATAGTGCTATAGGTTAAGTTAAATAACCTTTTTCCCATACAATATTAATTGCTAAAAAAATCAGTATGTGCCCCATAACTCCTTAGATATAAAACATGCACTCTTTCACGGGTGGTGGTTGTTGAATCGCTGCCTGATGGACATTATATACACGCCCATACTGACCCTGTTGCATGGAAGCTGCTAGAATGGGAGGTAGTGCTAGCACCGTAGCTGGAGCTGGAAGAGTAGCTGGTGGAAATACTGGCAGCTGTGGCTCCTGTCGAGCATTTTGTTGCCGAGGGAGTTTGTCTTTATCAGGACAATCTTATCGTTTATGGCCATACTTGCCACACACAAAACATTTTCCAGTAAACTTTCCACCATTTTGTCCTTGTTTACCCCGACCCTGCTGGCCATTACCTCATTTCCCTTGGCCCTGATGAGCCTACCTCTAGCCCTGATGGCCCTGCTATCCCTGCCCATTACCTCTATCCTCAAATCGAGAATCTTCAGACCATAAACTCTTAGCATAATCCCCTGTCTGGGAACCCTGCTCACCCTCACACTGATGACTCTATCCTGGATGAGTCCCACTAGAACTGCCCCTAATAGTCTTGCCTTGCAGGCTTGACCCAAACCCCCGCTTAACACCCTGAGCTTGTAAGCAGTTATCTTGGTAGTGAAGCATTGCAGCATTAAGAACATCTGCATAAGTACGTAGTGAAAGATTTCCCAGTAAATGCTGGCGAATCTTATAGTTCAACCCATCAGTGAACATTAGAATTCTCCTCTCCTCAGTGGGTACCTCTGTTGGTACTAAATTAGTTAGTCCCGTAAATTCTTCCTCTTATTCTGCCACTATTTTCTCTCCCTGTTTCAAATTAAGTAATTTCTGCCTCATCTCTGTCTGGATGGTGGAAGGAAAGTACTTCCGATCAAATCGTATCCAAAAGTCTTGGATAGTCATTGTGTCTCTCTCCTCGATAGTGGTCGTAGCCTCCCACCATTGTAAAGATGCCCCTACTAGCTTGAATGTGGCTAGTATTTGACGTTAAAACTCAGTACATTCGAGCATTCTCAAGTGCCTTTGGATATCTCTCTTCCATTGGCTAGCAGTCACGATATCTGATCCTCCCTGAAACTCAGGTGGGTGTGCCTTCTGAAAGGTATCCCTCACTCGTTCCCATGCAGTAGGAAACACTT
Organism: Sambucus nigra; assembly: GCA_949130495.1. Taxonomy (NCBI): domain Eukaryota; kingdom Viridiplantae; phylum Streptophyta; class Magnoliopsida; order Dipsacales; family Adoxaceae; genus Sambucus; species Sambucus nigra. The sequence goes on along the minus strand of OX422219.1, from coordinate 2,342,417 downwards.
TCCCTTGCATGGGTGGGATAACTGCTGCCTGTGCTGGAGCCTGTTGAACAGCAGCTAGAGCTGCATTAACTGCTTGAGCGATAATTGCAGCAACTTCGACCGCAGTCATTGTACCCAGAGCTGGGGCGGGCTAAGATGCACGTCGAGGAGGCATCTGAAATGAGAGTATACTATCAGTATTTGATATAACAAAATAGCTAAAGAACGTAGGCGTAAATAGAAAAGCAATAATCCTACTCATAGGGCTCTACATCAAAGAACGCTAAGTTAAAAACACAATAAGCCGTACAGACCCTAAAGGACACTAGAACCTGATGCTCTGATACCACCTGTAACACCCCGCCTAATTAAATACCGGGTGGCCAGTCCCATACCAAATTAAAATAGAATATACAGTTGGCACATTCTTAGCATCACTGTCGAAAACATTTACAAATCACCCAATATCCAATTAAGCTGGTGTTAAAAACTTTCCAAATTTTAATTCAACAAAATTCATTTTTAGTTTACGAATAACACTACACATTTTATCCTATCACAATAATAACTGAACAGATAACTCAAAAGAATTTAAATGCAATTGTAATAAACATTCCCAAGTAATAATCCAATACAGTAATCCCAACAATAACAAAAGTATTAAAATGACACGAGTACAAGACTATATGACTCAGATAGAAAGGAGATAACTGAATTCCTCTGGGCGACATGCCCTAAATAAAAGAATACTATGAATCAAATGATGATAGGCGTCTAAGCAATACTCCATAGCTCCATAGCTCGTCATAATCCTCTAAGGTTGGCGTCCCTGTTGTTGGGCACCTAATATAGAAGGTACAATATAAAAGAGAATATGCAAGGGAACGGGTCAGAGCCCGATGTGAAAATAATTTTGAAAACAGCAAGTATTTAACAAGTGCAATAAAGCATTTATTATGTACATGTTAGTATCCAGACTCTCACTTGATATTCTCACCTCTCATCTAGAGTGCACGCTTAACGTTTCCTATTAACCTCCTAGTTAATGGTTCCTCCAAACTAGTTTCCATAATATGATTCTATCCCATATCATCACCCCGTATGTCCCATACCATACGTAGTATAATCATTCATATACGTTTCTCATTAATATGAATTAAGATTTTCAAATCTATTAGAATAAATATTCATGAACTTAGTTCAATTCTTTTTCTCTATTCACCGTCATCTACAATTATCACACAGTAGGTTGATCTACCCACTCATTATATATATACATTTAACTCATTATATATATACATATATAATACGGCACCCCGAGACACAGCTGCGGTGCATGCATTACTCTGCTATCACGTCCCTGTATCGCTGGTCGCCGAATAGGGGACTAAAGGTTCGGTAAGGATTCCTCGAACCACAAATATCAACACAAAAATTTGAGGCGAACATATTTCTCATACCCATGGGTCACGCACATACCTACGTTCCCATAGTCAGTGGACATATCAACTCCCCGATAAGTCTTTCATAGACCTATGTTCTCGAGTGACAAATCAAAAATCCAATGGATTCATCAGGATATGACTGCCCTCATGCGCAAACCTCCTGTTGATAGCAAGTAAGCAAGGTATGTCATACATATAAATTATCAATCAAATAGGCATTATCATCCACCTAAAAATATAATATCAACAAGGTAATCACACTACCCAAAGATAATTCCCATACGTAGCATTATATCTCTTAAATCCTACGTATTAACATATTATGACTTTACTTCCTTAATTTAATGATTCCAGAGTCTCACTCATTACTCAAGGTTTAAATAGGTTTTCCTCAATATATTTATTCAGTAAGAAATCACTAATATCCTACTGGTCCATATCATCTTATCTCCCGAATTACTACGAATTAAACTCTCCTTTAATTAGGGTTATAACCGATAGTTTCTAATCTCTTATAAACACATCTTCTTTCACCTAGGATTGAACCCTCTTGTAAACCGAAGGTTGACCAGGTGATTTATTAAATTTCCCTTACTGGACCTATCCTTAATCAAATTAGAATCCAACACATGCATCTAGCAACCGAAATTTCTTTCAATTAAATTATCATAATTCTAAATCCCAATCACATTAATTCGATTCTTATCTAGGGCTTACTGATCTTCCCTAAGTCCCATTATATCGAATTAATAATCACCAAAGATTTACAAAAGGTTTGGGATAAGAACAAGCATTAAAAAGAAACAACATCATGAATTCTGGGGAGGTCGATCGATCGAAGGTAGGGGGTCGATCGATCGATCGCCCAGATATTAGCCCAGATTTCTGCAATTCTTATACTACGGGTTTCATAACTTTTGATCATTCAAACCATCATATTAACAACCCAAATTCCTTATAGTCCTTACTACATGATATAGCAACATATGTAAATTATTTCTAATGCTCTAAATATCCTAGAATCTTTAAGAGTTTGAATTAAAAGCATATATTTATCCTCTTTTTAAAGAAAATTATATACATGATATCTACAAGAACACACCAATGATTCTCAGAATCTCTTTAACAAGTTAATGATTATTTCGTGGATTACTATTTACCTACAACATGAGTTTGTTTCCTATATATTTCCATTTTCCAGAAATCAATTAACAACTCTATCTTTATCTTCTAAACATGTAAAATCTCATTTTTAATAACTATCCTAACATGGACATTATACAAATTAGATTGCAATTGTCAAATAACTTACCTCTAATGAAGGTCTGATCCTTTGGGGTTGTATAACTCAGGTGGTTCTCCCCTTCTCTGGTCAACTTCCGGTGGTGGTTGGTGATTGTGACCTTTGGCCCTTGGTTCTCCTCCTTTCCAATAAATCTTTTCTTCTCCCAAGCACTCTTTCACTCTCTCTAAAAAGATGACCTCTAAATTTTGTGTAGAAGAGATGAATGAACCTACGTACAACTAATATCCAAATATTTATAATAAGACAAAAACCAAAATCACTATTCATCCCCCCTTTAAAATGACCAAAATGCCCTTTTTGGGTGTCTTTTCATTTCCAAATTACCCGAACCCAAAACCAATATTCAAATAGACTTTTCTGACTATTTCAACCCTTCCAGATGCAACGATGCACTCGAAACGACTATAAGGTTGATGTAAGAATAAGTTTCCTTTTTAATTTAATAAATTTGTCCCGACACGTCCCATACCGCGTCCGACTAAAAATTCAAATTACTGAATTAATAACTCACAGCAATATCAATAACATCACTTTCATATATTACCTCAGTATCTTTAAGTAATATTCAGAATCATTCATTTTAATATCCACAATTCGGATAAAACTCAAATGAATTAATTTATAATAAAATCCAATTAATCCCTTAATTTAAAATATAACACATTTTAAAAGTCATTAAATTACGGGGTATTACTAGCTAGAAGCTTTGAAACAAGTCAGACCTACATCCTTTTCGCCGGGTAAAACTAGAGCTGGTCGAAGGAGTGTTGAAGAGACTAGGACTGAACAAACCTTAGCAAATCAGGCTGCCCAGATGAAAGTAAGAAATCAAGCCTTAGCTGAAATATCCAAGAAAATTCATAATCTTACCGACCAACTCTCTAACCAAAGCTCTGCACAGGAAAGTAAAGTAATCTTGGTGAAAAACCTTCATGAGCAACTTGAGAGATTGATTTATCAATTTCACAAGCAGCCTAGAGAGTTTTGTACGGTGGGGTACAATGAAGCACTATGCCATCTCGATGCTTGGTTGAAACAGTCAAATAACGAGGGATACGAACAGGGATGGTTGAACGCTTTATGTGTGATGAGAGTTGAACGATGACATTCCTTATGGGATTGGTGTGAGCATGGAGTACTTGATTTGCCTGATCCTCCCTTTAAAGTCGATGTCAGCTGGATTCCAGCTCATGCCATTCCTCGGTGTTTGATCTCCAAGTATCTTGGTGATTACCAGCTTCATTCAGATTTTGAGATATCTCGACCCTATTATTTTCTTGATCGATCATGTCCGAGCAACACCAGAATGATACGAGATTTGAATTTTATCAATTCTCCTTACACTTTAGATGATCCTACCACCGGGATGGAACCTGTATCAAAAGCAGAGGGAAAGAAACCCATAGAATAGGAAATTTGTATTTAATGAATCAAAATTCATCTTTGTGTAACCTTCTGCTATTTGATGAAGAAAATATTCATCTTTGTGCAATTTTATTTCCTTGGAAATACTTTGTAAGATGTTTCTCTTATATAATGCATATATATATATATATATATATATATATATATATATATATATATATATATATATATATATAGAGAGAGAGAGAGAGAGAGAGAGAGAGAGAGAGAGGGACAATTTGTCCTGTTTGTTTTAATTGCCTGGACAATGGAGCTTACCCCATTTGTTGTTTAGTTGTGGTGACTTGTCACCCATTAGTGCCTAAGTAATGGAATTATTTTCATCCTATGATCTTGCTTAGTTGTAGTAATCATGCCAGGATTACCTTGGTGCCTAGACAATGGCTGCCCTGGGAGGTCACCCATCTTCTTGCCTAATTTGGGATGTCCCTTGAGATCACCCGTGATCAAACAGGCTATGCCTTGTATGATTGTTATGCCAACATTATTGGTTAAGTTTATTGGTGCCGACCAACCGTAGTTGGCAGTTGTTGAATGCCAACCAACCTTAGTTGGTGGTTGTTGAATGCCGACCAACCTTAGTTGGTGTAGTGTGTAGCACTAGTAGTCCGAAAAAAATGAACCGAAAGGAATATGGAAAAATAACATTTTTATTAATATTAAAAGAAATGGGGTACATGTGAATCTGCATTACTGATAATACTTGTAAAGATGCTCCACATTCCACGCATTTTTGAATTCGTCTACCTTTAAGGTTTCTATTCTGTGGGTCCTAGGATGAACAACTGTAGTTACCCGATAGGGCCCATGCCATTTGGACTCTAGCTTATTATGCTTCTGGATCACCTTATTGAGCACATAATCCCCCTCTTTGAGATCACACTTCTTCACTATTTTGTTGTAGAGCATGGTTGTTTGTTGTTGGTAGGTTGCGTTCCTGATTGTCGCATCTTCTCTAACTTCTTCGAGCATATCCAAATCTAAGCGTCTCATCAAATCGCTTACAGGAGAGTTGAAATTAAGCACCCTGTGTGTGGGTAGGACCAATTCAGCTGGTATGACTGCTTCACTTCCAAAGGCTAGCCTGTTAGGTGATTCCCCAGTGGTTGTGTGGGGTGTTGTGCGATATGCCCATAACACAGACTGTAGCTCATTAATCCAATTTCCTTTTGCATCATCCAGTCATTTCTTCAAACCATTCAGCAGAGTCCTGTTCGTCACTTCAGTTTGCCCATTGCTCTAGGGATGGCCTGGTGCAGAATGGATCTTCTGGACATTAGGTTGATGATAATATGCAGTGAACTCCTCATTATCAAATTGGGTACCATGGTCAGTAATGAAAGCATGTAGTAGACCGTACCTGCAAATAATATTCTTCCAAATAAATTGGTAACTTTCATACGACATCTCAATGAGAGGCTCAACTTCCACCCATTTGGTGAAATAATCAACAACGACGACTAAATATTTAAATCTCCCTTTGGTCATTGGCAGCGGCCCGACCAAGTCTATACCCCACAAGGAAAATGGCCAAGGCGAAGTAATGGGTGTTAATAATGCCTGGGGAGTTCTTCGAATGGAAGAGAAATGTTGGCATTTATCGCACTTCTTCGCATAAGCTGTGCAGTCAGTTCTTATCATTGGCTAATAATATCCCTGCATCATTATCCTCTGCAGGAGAGTCCGACCTGCTACATGAGCTCCATAAGAGCCTTCGTGAGCCTCTTCAATCAGATTTTTAACTTCTAAAGGATGCACACATCTCTATAGACCTGCTATGATACCTCTTCTATACAAAACACCATTGTTCAGTGCGTACCGAGAGTTTTAAACTTCATCCTCTTGGATGCAAGTTGGTCAGTTGGTACAACTCCCTCTTCGATATACGCCCTGATGGGGTCCATCCAGGATGGTCCCATATCCAAGGTAAAATCTCACCATTAAATCTTCATCTATGCTCCGGTCTGCCAATATCTCAATAGGAATTGTTTTTCGTAGCTCGATGCGAGTAACTGAGGCTAATCGAGCTAGTGCGTCAGCTCTCGCATTCTTTAATCTTGGTATTCTGATCAATTGGACTGCTACAAAAGTGGACACAATCTCCATAGCATTGGCATGGTACCTTGACATGAAGTATCCCTTCGCTACATACAACCCCATAATCTGATTTATAATTAACTGTGAATCACTAAACACGGTGACCTACTCTGCATGCATTGTTTTTTTTAGACTGAGGCCCACGATCATGGCTTCATATTCAGCCTTGTTGTTGGAATCTTTAAATCGGAAGCGTAGAGCATATTTGATATCCAATCCATCAGGACTGTTAAGGATTATTTTGGCTCCACTGCCTGTAGCACATGAAGAGCCTTCAACGTACAAATTCCATACAGGTATACCATTATCCAACTCTTGGTCTAAAAAGATTCCCTAATGGAATATTTGATACTTCCTTTTGTCTTCCCCCAATACTGGACTGTTACCCGGCGATTCATGTTGCTCGTTGTCTATCCCCTCTGGCAGATCTGCTAGTGGAAGTTGATTGGGGATTATTTTTAACGATCCTCTAACATCCCTGGGTTATTCTACATTTATCCCTTACTGGTCGAAGGTATCTAGGTAAGTAAACTCTGTAAAGAAATCTGCTACCGCCTGCCCTTTGAGTGAAGAGCTTGGTTCATAAACAATATCATAATCACCCAGTTCTACCACCCAGTACATCAGTCTTTCAGATTTTTCTGGCTTATGCAAAGCCTGTCTTAGTGGCATATCAGTGTACACCACTATGGTATGGTCCTGAAAGTATGGTTTCATCCTTCTGCTTGCTTCGATTAGAGCTAACGCTAGCCTCTCCAGTCTTGGATATCAAATCTCTTCTCCTTGGAATGCTTTGTTGGTGTGATACATCGATTTTTGCACTCCATCCTCCACTCTTATCAACGCTGAGCTAACTGCACTCTCTGAGAGAGCTAGATACAAGTATAACCTCTCTCCCATCACCGGTGTGGATAACAGTGGAGGTGTCCCCAAATATTTCGTCAACTCCTGAAAAGCCTTCTCATACTCATCATTCCACTCAAAAGTTTTTCTAAGTGTCTTGAAGAATGGTAGGCACCTGTTTGTTGCTCATGACACAAACTTGTTAAGTGCCACGACGCGCCCAGTGAGGCTTTGCACCTCCTTCTTCGTAGTTGGAGATCGTAGTTCTAGTAGAGATTTAATCTTCTTAGGATTCGCCTCAATGCCTCGTTGATTAACAATATACCCAAGGAACATGCCTTCTCATACACCAAATATGCATTTAGTCGGGCTCAGCTTCATTTGATATTTTTCCAGCTGATCAAAAGTTTGGCTCAGGTCAGATAGATGGTCAGAAGCTTTCTTGCTCTTGGTCAGCATGTCGTCGACGTAGACCTCCACGTTATGGCCGATTTGCTCTGCGAACACTTTATTCATCAGCCGGTGGTACGTTGCACCTACATTTGTAAATCCGAAAGGCATAACATTATAGCAGTATATTTGTCACGAACCCAACCCAATAGTAGTAGGGAATGAGTGACTTGACATGCCATCAAGGCATTCAATGTTATGGACTTCAAATATTTCTTAAAATAAATGCAACGGAAATACATTCACATGGTCATGAATCGTAAACTATTGAAAAAATGGAATTATGTCATCAGAGCTTTCTAAAAGGGAACTTCGTATATATTAAAGTATGAACGGATTACAACTTATGACAAAACTAAAAACTTATTACTAAAGAGACAAACATGCTCTATCTCCTAAAAACAAACGTTATATTTAAAAGTATAACAAAAGATCTCCTTAATCTAGATCTTCAACATAGTCCTTCTACACTCCATCCTCCAGTCTAATTATTTCCCGAAAAATCGTTATTTATACAACGTCAGCTAAAAGCTGAATAAGATTTAATCTCCCGACAATCCAAGGTTTTCAGAAAATAGATACCTATTCAATTCAAAAGAGAAGGCATATACATATATTGATAGGAACTCGTAGTAAATAGATATATATTTTGAAATGATAGTATATATATCACAATTGGATAGCTCAGAATAAGAAGAATGCAACAAATCAAATGTGATAACTTTTTCTTTCAATTATATCATTTCAAGGGCCAAGTACACTCCAATACTGTGTTCTTCTACCGTATTATACCCCGGTAGTTGAGGTTCAATCGAACTAGTTAGTCACAACGCCTTATTTAGGGCACACCAGCGATAACCCAGCTGGGAAGGTCAGTCAGTAAAGAGGTCCCTTAGGCCGAATATTATTTCCAATATTTAATCTCATTTTCAATACTCATTTCAATCAGTATGTCTATATGGAGAGATATAAACATATCACAAATGAATCAATCATCGGTATCAGAGGCATTTTGAGAATAAAAGCATTTCACAAAATACATAGTTTGCATAATATCATATAATTTAAATGTGCAAGAAATGACATAGAGTACTCACCTAAAATAGAGGCTCGAAAATATAGATATTGAGTCTTGGATCACACGTTAATATAATAAATACAATAAAGGTATAATTACGTATTCTAAATAAAGCCCAATTCTAAATATTGTGTTTTAATCCTAAAATATCTTGCTGAAAAAGGTTACTAAAACAATTTTCTCAATTTTTAATATTCATTCATGGTATTTAAAGAAATCAATTCATAGTTCTTCCTAATCAGTCGGTTCCCAGTAGAGATGGAGGGTCACAGGGGCACCACTTAAATACCATCTCATCTAGACAGAATATTTCCGGATTTATTCCCAGTAGAGATGGAGGGTCACAGGGGCACCACTTAAATACCATCTCAACTAGACAGAATTTCACCTTAACTAACTTTGGAATTACTTAAATGAGATTCCATAATAACGAGCAATTGCTTACAAAAATCATTTTAAAAAGCGTATATATATATTTTTCAAACAAGCTGACATATTTTGAAAATAAAATCAATTTAGATTGTTTCCAAATTTTAAGTTTTGATTAGTAAAGTCTTTAGTGTATTTTACCAGCATAACTACTAAGTAAAGCTATAAAATACGAAATTAAAACTATAAAAATGCATTATAACATTTAAATAAAATCATACCTATGAAATGAATTCTTTCTTCGAAATTATAGAACTCCTTCTTGAGATATTTCCCAAGTTTTCTATCACTCTTTTTTACTATAATTCTTAAGGAATTGGTGTGAGTTTCAAATGAACCTTAAGGCCCTATTTATAGGTTTCCAAAAGTATTACGGTGTTGACATGTGTCTAGGTGATCAAGCATCTACGGTGGCAAGTCATCGTTTGGGTGTCGCGTTCCGGGGTGGTCTTACAGTTTTAACATCACCAAATGATGACAAGTGTTTTAGCTTTCTCTCTAAAGACGACATGTGTAAGGTGGAGGTGACCAGCACGTGGTGGAAAGGTGATAAAGGTATAAGGGTCATTTCACACATGAAGGGTATTTTGGTAATTTCACACTATATGTTTTCAATATTTCTTAAAGCTCCTTGAAAATATTTTATTTACAAAATGTCCCTTTTTATATTTTTATTTTAGTCCCTAAAGTTTCATAAAATTATATTTTCTACCCCAAAACTTATTATATACCTTAAGATATGTCATAAGACTTGATTTGATCCTATTTACGATTGATTCTTCATATTTAAAAATGGGGTTTGTTATATTCATAGCCAATAACACCACATATCTAATAATACAACATTTATAAGATAGTAAGTAACAAATGAGTGTAAAAACAAACTATATACATATGATCACATAAAAGTGGGGTCATTACATCCTACCCCCCTTATAAAAAGTTTAGTCCCCAAACTTGACTCATATTAATTTACAAACAAGTATGGATATCTCTCCTTTATTTCAGCTTCTCGCTCCCACGTTGCTTCTTCAACTGAATGATTTCGCCATAATACTTTGACTAGTGGAATTATCTTGGTCCGTAATATTTGATCTTTATGGTCCAAAATTTCTGTCGGATGCTCAATGTATGACAAATCTTCTCTAACTTGAAGAGGTTCATGACTTAACATATGTGTTAGATCTGGGATATATTTCTTTATCATTGATATGTGAAACACATTATGTACACTAGAGAGTTCAGGTGGTAAGGCTATTTTATACGCAATAGCTCCCATCCTTTTAAGGATTTCAAAAGGTCCTATGTATCTTGGGATCAACTTCCCTTTCTTCACGAATCGTATTACTCCCTTTGAAGGCGATACTCGCAAGAACACATAATCTCCTTTTTGAAATTCTAACTATCGGTGTCGATTGTCAAAATAACTCTTTTGACGGCTTTGAGCGATTCGAAGTCGGTCTTGTATCAATTTCACTTTCTCTGTTGTGATCTGAATTAATTCTAGTCCCAATAATTTTCTTTCTCCAACTTATACCCAACATGGGGGAGAACGACACCTTCTACCATATAGTGCTTCATATGGATCCATTTGAATACTTGCTTGATGACTATTATTATAGGCAAACTCCACTAATGGTAAATGATCATCCTAATTCCCCTTCAAATCAAGTACACAGGCCCTAAGCATATCCTCTAAGGTTTGAATGGTTCTCTCAGATTTTCCATCTGTTTGAGGATAAAAAGCGGTGTTAAAATTCAATTTTGTTCCCATGGATGCTTGTAGGCGTTTCCAAAAGCGAGAAACAAATCTAGGGTTGCGATCAAAAACAATTGAAATTCGGATTCCATGAAGCCTAATAATTTCCCACACATACAACTTGGCTAACTTTTCTAATGATTGGGTAATCTTAATGGCAAGAAAATGAGCAGATTTAGTTAACCTATCAATAATTTCCCAAATAGAATCATTACCATTTGAACTCCTTAGTAAACCTGTCACAAATCCATGGTAATATGTTCCCATTTCCATTCAGGGATAGGTAGAGGTTGTAATAATACTGATGGTTTTTTATGTTCAGCTTTTACTTGTTGACAAACCAAAAAGTGAGATACAAATTTTGTTATCTCCCTTTTCATATTGTTCCACCAAAACACTTCTCGAAGATCTCTATACATCTTGGTATTTCCAGAATGAAAGGTAAATCTAGAGCAATGACTTTCCTCCAAAATTTGCCTCTTCAGTTGGGCATCTCGTGGAACACACACTCTATTTCCAAACCTCAATAAATCATCCCGTCTCACAAATTCAGTTCTCTTCCCTTCAATAACCTCTTCTATGATCTTCTTCAATTGTGGGTCATTTACTTGTGAAATTTTGATCCTTTCCATCAATGTGGGTTGTACTTGTAAGGTTGCGATTATTCCTCCTTTGCTATAAATACGTATATCTATTTCTATACTTCTTAAATCCGCTAACAAAGGTTCCTGATTTGTAATGAGACATGCTAAATTTTTTGTAGACTTCCTACTTAAAGCATCAGCTACTATATTTGCTTTCCCTGGGTGATAATAAATATTTAAATCATAATCCTTCATCAATTTTAACCACCTCATTTATCTCATGTTCAATTCTTTCTGAGTAAATATATATTTTAAACTCTTATGATTGGTATAAATCTCACAAGTCTCACCATATAAATAGTGTCTCCAAATCTTAAGGTTACAGCAGCTAATTCTAAGTCATGAGTTGGATAATTCTGTTCATGTGGTTTTAATTGTCTCGGGGCATAAGCTACTACTTTCCTATTTTGCATTAACACACATCCCAAACCATTTTTTAAAGCATCACTATAAATCATCAATCCTCTTGTCCCTGAAGGAATAGTCAAAATTGGGGCAGTTACTAATAGATTCTTAAGTTCTTAAAAACTATTCTCAACTTCCTCAGACCATTTATATTTTACCTTCTTTTGTGTTAAACTGGATAAAGGTTTGGCAATGATAGAAAATCCTTCAACAAATCTTCGATAATTACCTACTAATCCAAGGAAACTACGAATCTCTGTTACATTAGTTGGTCTACGCCAATCTAGTATAGCCTCGATCTTTTGAGGATCAACCGACAGTCCCTCTTTGGAAATGACATGTCCTAGAAAAGAAACACTAGGCAACCAAAACTCACACTTCTTTAATTTTTCATATAATTTCTCATTCCTAAGGATTTGTAATACTATCTCTAAATGCTTCTCGTGTTCTTCAATACTTTTGGAATAAATAAGGATGTCGTCAATGAAAACAACCACACATTGATCCAAATATTTCCTAAACACTCTATTCATCATATCCATAAAAATGGCTGGTGCATTAGTAAGTCCAAATGGCATCGCAAGAAATTCATAGTGATCATATTTAATACGAAAAGTTGATTTCGAAATATCATCTTCCTTAATCTTCAATTAGTGATATCCTGACCTAAGGTCAATCTTAGAAAATACTTGCGCACCTTATAGTTGGTCGGGTATTTATTCTTAATGGTTACCATGTTCAGTTCACGATAATCAATACATAACTTCATCGTCCCATCCTTCTTTTTAACAAATAACACTGGAGCACCCCAAGGGGATATACTTGGTCTAAAAAAACCCTTTTCTAACAGATCTTGTAATTGAACTGTTCATTCCCTTAATTCTAAAGGTGCCATACGATAAGGTGATTTTGAGATTGGTATAGCTACAGGAAGAAGGTCAAGCATAAACTCTATTTCTCTACTAGGAGGTAGACTGGGTAAATCATCCGAAAAAATATCTGGAAAATGATTAGCTATAGGGATCCCTTCTAAACTAGGATCCTTCATTTTCAAATCAATAACACCTGCAAGAAATCCTTGACATCCTTTCTTAAGAAAACTATAGGTTTGCATTGCAGAGACAATACACATTAGCATGATAAACTATAGGACGCTAGTTCCTTCAAAACTAAATTTTTGTTGGTTAGGAATTTGAAAACTAACTCTCTTCTCAAAACAATCTACATTAGTATGATAAGATGCAACCAATCCATCCCCAAAATGACTTCAAAATATCTTATGTCTAAAACTATCAAATCGACAAATAATTTATGACTACTCACATCTATAGGGCAAGATTTATATACTAATGTACCCGTCAATAAATCACCAGAAGGAGTGGAAACGTGTATGTTATGATTCAAGGGTTCAGGAATATTAGTAAAGCGATTAACAAAACGTAAAGACACAAATGAATGGGTAGAACCAAGATCTATTAAAACTTGAAAAGTTTGTGCGCATATAAAAAGTATACCTGACACTACTGCATTAGAAGCCTTTACATCAGAAAGATTAAAAATTATACCTTGTCTGCCATGATCTTTATTGTCATTAAAAGTCTTTGTTGGCGCCTTCCCTTTGTTAGGGCAATCTCTCATTTTATGTCCCTTTTGGCCACACCCAAATCAATTTCCTGTTTCCAGGTAACATGGTTGCCCTCTATGAATATTACCACGTCATTGGCATCTATCAACATTAAAGGGTTTGTTCACAAAAGGTCACCCTGTATTGGGTATAGTCCTAAAGGGTTTATTATTGGGGTTTCTTCCTCTTTGTTCCCCATACTTCCTCTTCCCTTCTCTAATATGATTATATTCTTCACTGTCCTTCTCAGCTATCGTTTATCTAGTCACCACGTCAGTATATGATGTCAACTTCAGGATGGAAATTCGACTACGAATATTCAACCTTAACCCACGTTCAAAGTTCTTGGCCTTTAAAGTATCGGTTACCACAGCATGAGGTGCAAAATGGGATAACTCGGTAAACTTCGCCTCGTATTGACTAACCGTCATATTTCCTTGAACTAAACTCATGAAGTCGGCTAATTTTTGGTCTTATACCATTTCAGGAAAGTATTTTTCGTAGAATATCACTAGGAAATCATTCCAACCTATGGGATTATTCCTTTTCTCGTATATTCTCTTAGTCATTCTCCACTAATGTTCGGTTTCACCTTATAACATAAACGTTCCAAACGATACTCTTTGCTCATCAGTACACTTAAGAACATCGAGTATCTTTTCTATTTGCATCGCCCAACTTTCTGCTTCAGTGGGGTTAGGAGTACCTTTAAAAGATGGAGGAATCAACTTCTTGAACTGTTCAATAGTACATTTACTTAGTTCAGGATTCCTTGGTACTCCATTATTTACCTGATGCTCCACAATCTTTGCTAGACTTTCGATCGCCTTGTATGCACCTTCCAATCCTTCAATACTCGAATCAATAGTTTCCATAGATGATCTTCTCTTGGTCATTTTCTACAGTCATGGCAAAATATAAGATCTACTATACTATATCAAGATTGAAAACTAAAATACTAATTATAAATAATACAACACATAGGGAGGGTTATCATATAAATCATATATTTAATACTATCTCCTAAGGATGGAAACACGAAATCTATAACGTTCGAAACCTATGTTCAGTAGTCTACGGGTTCATAACCTATGCTCTGATACCATCTCTGTCACGACCCCAACCCAATAGTAGTAGGGAATGAGTGTCTTGACATGCCACCAAGGCATTCAATGTTATGGACTTAAAATATTTCTTAAAATAAATGCAACAGAAATATATTCACATGGTCATGAATCGCAAACTATTGAAAAAATGGAATTACGTCATCAGAGCTTTCTAAAAGGGGACTTCGTATATATTAAAGTATGAACGGATTACAACTTATACCAAAATTAAAAACTTATTACTAAAGAGACAAACATGCTCTATCTCCTAAAAACAAATGTTATATTTAAAAGTATAACAAAAGAGATCCTTAAGCTAGATCTTCAAGATAGTCCTTCTACACTCCATCCTCCAGTCTAATTATTTCCTGAAAAATCGTTATTTATACAACGTCAGCTAAAAGTTGAATAAGATTTAATCCCCCGACATTCTAAGGTTTTCAGAAATAAATACCTATTCAAGTCAAAAGAGAAGGCATATACATATATGGATAGGAACTTGCAGTAAATAAATATATATTTTGAAATGATAGTACATATATCACAATTGGATAGCTCAGAATAAGAAGAATGCAACAAATCAAATGTGATAAGCACCCAAAACTGTACTATTTATACCCCAAATAGTTGTATTTTAGTTGCTATTTCTCGACAATATGGGTCTTATGTGCTTAATTGTTCAATATGCAGGTTTAATGTACGTTGCGGTGTTCAAATGCGTATTTCAAGGCAATTGTGCATTTTACGGAGCTAAATACCCTTATCTTGTACCCCAAATACCTCTCCCGTACCCTAACCCATCCTAACCTAAACTTGTCCCTAAACCGTCACCCAAGACCCGTGTGTGTTGGTTTGTTCCCTTTTTATTTTATTTTAATTTTTTAGATTTTTAGTTTGAGTCATTTTAATTTTAGGATTAATTTAGCATTTTTTAGGTTTTATTTCCTATTTTTATATTTTATATTTTATTTCTATTTTTATTAATAAAATTTTATTTTATTTTATTAAATTTTTAGTTTTAGTTTTTGTTTTATTTTTTATTTTTTTTAGGATTAGTTTTATTTTATTTTGATTTTTATTGATTTTTAGTTTTATTTTATTCTATTTTATTAGGATTAATTTTAGGAGTTTAGTTTAGTTTATTAGATTTTATATTTTAGGATTTTTGTTTTATTTTTATTTGATTCTTTATTTTATTTTTAGAATATAATTTTATTTTTAGGTTTCTAGTTTATTTTTATTAATTTTATTTTAGTTAGTGTTATTTTAAGGTCCAAATTTAACACACACAACCTTTATTAAACACTCCCTCACCCTCACACTAACCCCCTACACCCTCACTATACCCAATACCCCCCTCCATCTTCAACCTACAACCCATCTTTCTCTTTCCTCTCTCCTCACCCACAATTAACACACTACCATCACCATCTCTCTAGCTCCCATCCCTACCAAAGGCCCCACTTGCACCCCTGCTTTCTGCCCCGGCGTCCTAAGACAACCCCAAGCGCGACTCCGGCGCACTCTCCCACTCTCATCCCGGCGACCTCACGTCGGTGCTCCCCTGTCACCGGACCTCAGACCCGTCCCCTGCTCCTCGAAACCCGACCCCTCAGCGGAGCTCCGACCTCTCTCACTCTCCACCTCACCTCCAGCCTCTCGCCGTCGACGTAAAACCCACGGCAGCCCCTTTAACTCAGACCCGATCTCATCTCCTATCTCTCCGACCTGCCCCTCTCCGTCGACCGTCGCCTGAGCCGCGAACCCCATCGCCGGCGACCTGCCCTCTCTCCTACAACCTGCTCTTCGCCTCCATCTCTCTCTCCTCTCGGCATCGATCCCGCCTTCGCCGGCGTTCCCTCCGGCTACCAACACTCCAGCGACTTTCAGTCGCGTTCTCAAGCCACCAATCCGACCCAAATACCATCAAATCCAAACCTCCTGCGATCCAACCCTCTCTCTCTCCCCTACCTTGCCAACCATACCCCTTTTACCACCATACCCATTTCATACCCAAACCCTTTTTCAAACCATTTACCCATTTGAACTCCCAAATGAAAAACACGATTTATCTCCTGCCAATTTCCAAGCCAAGCACCAAATTCCATTATAAAAACAAACCAAAAACCAAGACTTAATTCCCCCATGTGCCTAATACCTCTTTTTAACCCCTTTTCCTATTCTACCCCCAACTACCCATATTTTACCCAATACCCAAAACTACCCTTATAACCAAATCAGATTTTGTCACCCCATTTCCCCACTTGTCCCCACACCTCACACAATCCATGCACAATTGTGCATTTTCTCCATATTACCCTCACCCATATATTACCTCACCCTCATGACCTCACTCAAAACATGTGCACACCCTAATTTCCCACTTTTGCCCCTTTGCTCCATGCATAGTATAAAAGAAGATGAAGACCCATTTGTTGGCCATTATTCTAGATTGAAGAAGTAGAGAAAATTCTAGTTTAGAGAGAGGAAATTGTAGAGAGAAATTTTAGGGTTAGAAATAAATAGTAGATTAGAATTAGTTTTTTTATTTTCTTCTTTTCAATTTAAATTGAGTGAAAGTAATTCTAGTGAGAATCAATTTGTGTGTTAGTGCTTCATGTGTATTTGTTGATCATTCAAATTGAGAGGTGTATGCTTCAAATTGGAAGATTAGAGTTCAACTTTCTCAAAGAGATTTGGTTTGCTTGTTCTATTCTCTTCTCTTTTATTTTCATAGCCTTGATTATTAATTTGTCATGTTTCATATCATGTTAGGCTAAAACCCCTTTCAAGGGGTGGGGAGACCCATTATTTTGATGTTAATGTTAATTTAATTAGTTTAATTCAATTAAAATTCCCTTTGATGATTATTTTTGCAATCTTACTTTTAATTTACGCCTCGAGAGAGGGTAAATGATTTTCGAGAGAAAATCGAGATTCTAGTCTTAATTTCCATGTTAGAATCGAACTAGAGATAGGTTTTTCTAAAATGTGAAATTATTTCTTTGAATTTCAACTCTAATCATATTTTTATGACCTAAACTAATTTAGTAAATCGATCCTAGCGGGTGATTTGTTAGATGATGTTTAGATCTACATTTTGTGAGTTGTAGGATTGTAAATTTAATCCTCTAAAAGATTATTATTAAAATTACATTTGCAACGAGAGTTGATTTGTAATTTCAATATTAATTTGGGAAGTTTAGTTTGAATAAATTAATTAAATAGATTAAATAGAAATTATGGCATAACCCCACTCCTTGATTGTTCTCACAATTATTTTCCTCACTTTGTCTCTTATTTTTAGTTTAGACTTTAATTTTCATTTTAGTAAATTTCTAGTTAGTTTTCATCTCACACTTTAGTTTATTTTAGTTTAGACCTCACCTCACATTATTGTTTTAATATTGAAAAAGCTAAAAAAAATTAGAAAAGTGAAAAAGCCGAAAAAGAAAATAAAAAGTGAACTACATGTGAATTTGTCTCTAGCTTACTCCCTAGAAAGTGGATTGATACCCTTACTTACCTCTACACTTGAGTTTATTATATTTGTAGGTATGTGAGGTTTTGATTGGAAGGACTTTTCAAGCAACGACAAAGAAAGAAATACACGCAAAAGTCTAGTTATCAAATGGCGCCGTTGCCGTTCTTGGGATTGTGAAGCTCGGAGCGGATTCCATTTTGTAATTCACTTGTATTGTACTTTTTTTCATTTTAGTACCATTTTTGCATTTTTTTAGAAGGCTTGTATTTAGGATTATTTCATTCTTGGCTTGTATTGCGGTGCATAGGACACCATTTATTTTTCATTTAAAATTGTAATAATTGAAGCCAAGCGTGATAGGGAAACCGGACAAGGTAGAGAGAGGGCGTCCATTGGCGAGGATTTAGAAGCCTCTCTACCTTGGGTCGATAGGACTCCCGGGGACGACTGAGATAGGCGTGATCTCCCCCCGGTCGACTCAAATTTTTCGGCACCCCACGGCCTAAAAACCGTGGGAGGTACATTTCTAAACACTCGCGCCTCTCCTGTTAGCGAGTCAATTATTTTGTGTGCTCTTGTGTGCTCTTGTGTGATTTTATTCTCGCATTTATTTTTTTGAATGGTGTGATGAATTAAATTACTAAGACCTACACCCGGTCACTCACGAGAAGGGATTTCATCACCCGACTCACTCGCTTACCATTGTGTGCTACCCTAGCCATCACTAAATTTAAAATCAATCAACTAGGTAGCCCACTAGGAGAACATTTTGCAAAGGCGATCACTCATATAAATTCCGTGATTTTTTATCGCCCGCGAACTTAATTAAAATTTGACTACCCTCTCACTAAATTTAAAGATAAAGATTGGCTATGTGCTAGTTAGGAATTTTTTCTTGACTTGTGTGTGTGTCCAATTTTATTTTTCGGTAGTCGATTTTAGTTAGTCCATCCAATTCAAAGAGTCCACACTTTTTCCCACCCTTTTCTTTCAAAAAAAATAACCCAAAAATATTTTCTTTATTTTTACAAAAATCCAAAAATATTTTCTTTTTCTCATTTTTAGAAAAATCCCAAAAATATTTTCTTTCCTTTTGAAAAATTAAAAAAAAAAAAAAACTTCAAAAAAAAAAATATATATTTCTCTCCACATGGCCGAGGAACGTCCTTTACGGGACTACTTTAGTCATTTTCCATTGACACGTGACACGTGTGAGAGTGGTCCCGGGCGATCTCTTTATGATATTCTTCATGATTTCACCTCTCTCACGAGTACCGTTGGTACTCTTGACCCATCCATGCATGCACCACCTATTCCATCACCCTCGGTGTCAAGTGTCGACGTGTCGCGTACCTTGTTGTACACCCACTGTTATTATGCCGATCACATGTCCCATGAGTGCCCTTACATTCCATATCCATCCGAACCCACCATGGAACATGTGTATCCATATGACACTGTTCCGGAACCCACCTCGGCCCACTATCCCGATACACCTCATCCCGAGTTGTGTGAGTCCCCGAGTTATTCGTGGAGGCTTGATCACCCTTCCACGCAATACGAATCCCAACCCGATGTTGTGGATCCTCACACGTTCCAACAGTCGTCATGGCAACCTTGTGCACCCGTTCACGATCAGTCTCCTCACTACGCAACCCATGAGTATCAACCCATTGTCCATCACGAAAGCAATCCTTTAGTGTATGATGAACTTGACCCCACCCCACCCACTTCACTTGAGTATTCTCCATATAGTCCTTACCATAGCGAGTTGTGTCCACCTCACTCACCACCACCCGTCACTCCACCACCACCATCATCCACCTCCGCTCTCGAAAACCTCTTGCAAAAGTTCATTCTCGAGCAAGAGCAAGCCACTCAACTTCAAAATGACGCCCTCAAACGGCTTGAACAAAGATTAAATGAAATTGAGTGTGAGCGAGAGTCGGACATTCCCATGTATCCATCCATTGTTGCACCCGAGTGTGCTGATGATGTGTCCTCTTGCGACACCGATTTTGAGTGTGACCAACCCTATCCTCCCGAGAATCTCAATGTTGAGACCATTCCATGGTCCGGGTTCCAAGTCGACAATTGTGTTGACTTACCTTTCCTTAGTGAGCCTGATCCAGTCCCGTCATATCCAAATGAACCTATCATTGAGGTTCACCTTCCCTTTCCCACCACTTTCACCGATGCTACTCTTGTGGAGAAGTTGATCACTCACTCGTTTATTTCCACACTTCCTCCTGCGGGTTCCCTTGTGGATCACTCCGCGCCTCATGAGGAGTGTGTGTCTCCCACTCTTGAGTTGGATCATCTTCCTTCACCATTCATCCCACCCGACCCACCAATTGTTCCTTCCACCCCACCACCTGGTTTGGATCTTGATTTTGCACATTTCAAGTTTCTATCTACATTTTTAGATCCTCACCTAAAGCCATCCACCATCTACGAGAGTATATTTTATTCTACTCTCCACCGTGACACCGAGCTTGTTCCTCCATGCACACCACTTCCTAGTGGTGTTGATTTTTCTCAACAGCTCCCTGGTGTGTCACGGCGCGACCATTATCATCGCCCATTCATAGAACGGTGGTGTGATTTTTATGAGGCCCATCCCATTACAATTTCCACACCATTTCGCCTCCCTCACCAATTAGAGCACTATGCTTATAGGGCCCTTGTTGCCCTCACCTTTATGCTCAACAAGGCTCGAGACCGATGCCTCTTCACCCTTACCCTTTTTCCCACCCGCCCATGGTCCACCGATGCTTTGCATCGTGTGATGCACTTCGCTATACAAGTGCATTGACCCACTTTTAGCCTGTTTCCAACAAGACTGACGCTTCAGTCTTGTTTGGGGGTGATTTTCATCACCCCTTCTTCTGCCACCCCGTTCTCTCATAGATCTTATCTTTAGGGTGAGATCCCATCGGTCTGGCTGAAGACATTAAACTTAGCGCTACCGGGAGGCAACCCGCGATTCTTGTAATTGTCTCATCTTGTTTGGGGGTGGTGTTTCACATCACCCTATGCTTTCTCATGCTTATAGACTTGTACATCTTTTATTCAGGTTTATTTTTGGCTACATCTTTCCACTTCATTAGCGGTTCATTCTGGTAATCTCCTTCCTACCTTATGCTCTCAATTTTAAAAATCATTTTACCTAACATCGAGGACGATGTTCCTTTTTGTTTGGGGGTGGGGAATTTTATCAAAATTGTACCTCTTTTGATAAATTTTGATTGTTGAACCTGATTTTTAAAATTTCGTGCAGTTTCTTTCATCTCACTCATTGATGTGAATTTTCAATCATCCATCTTTCAAAAGTCTAGGAATCAAGCTAGAGAATATTTTTTCTAAATAGCTTATGTAATACATAACAAGGCATTTTGCACCATGAATTTCTAGACTCAACAAAATTTGCGCACTTATCATGTCACTACGTACGGTTTAGAGTTGAAGAGTACTACAATTCTAAAGAGAACCTTAAGGATCACTAGTAGAGACTTGAGCTTGTGAGAATTGTGCCTTTCACCCTTTCAGAGTGTTTTACGCAATCTCCGAGTCACAAGTATTCAACTTCTTTTGGTCCGCACTTAAATTGTTGTACGATCTCATTATTCTTCGTTTTTTGGCTTGATCACTGAGAACGACATCATTTTCGAGGTGTAAGAAACACGTGTCTTGAAATTTGTCCCGAATACTAGATTTTCATCCATACACCTACCACTTTTCCATATCACATTTCATTTACCCATCACCCATTATATTCCCATTCACTTCACCAATTACATTACCATATCCGACCCTTCCTACATATATTCCCCACATCATCCATATATCACTCCATTCATATACCATCATCATTTTGAGAAAAAGAGTGTGATTTCAAAATGTAAATGTCTTCATTGTTGGTTTGAAAAGTGAGAGAAAAAAAAAAAAAAAAAAAAGAAAAAGAAAAAGAGAAAAATAGCAAAAAGAAAAAAAAAAGAAAAGAAAAGAAAAATCGAAAAAAAAAGAGAGAAAAGAAAAGAAAAAGAGCGTTTGTAGTTAGTTGCAAAATAAAGACATTTTTTATCCTAAAGTGTATACACTCTTCTTTCGCATCCATTTTTCATCCATTTCACATCGCATATCCACCATCCATCCATCCATCATATCATCATCTCATCCTATCCTACCTCATTGCATCCCACATATCCCATTTCATTTACCCCCTCACCCATATACATACATATTCCCCTTAGTGTTCGGGCGAATGAAAGTCAACGTGGTGAATAACTCGACGTTCTCACTATAGTGATTAGCATTTCTTTCATGAGATCACTTTTCTGTCAAATTGTTCGTTCTTTCATATACGTGTGTGAGACGTTTGAACTTGCTTACATTTACTCACCTCCTCACACACAAGAGCGATACACTTACCCTAATCTCGAGAGTTCGTTTGAGAGAGTTATATCCAGTGAGATTTGAAGTTGAAGCGTTGATTCTGACAAGGAAATCTAGGAATTACTCTTGTGATACTCGACCCGTTTTGACTGATTCACACTACACACGTTGAGTTCTAGGAAGGATGTGCCTTGAGTATTTACTTAGCTTAAACTTTTTACACATTCTAGCTTGTATTTCTGAAAATATTTCTCATGATGGATTGTGCGATTATTCTATGTCTAATAAGAGATTGACTGCCTTTCAATAAATTTTTGCAAATAAGAATTTTGTGGGTATATTCCCTGCAAACCCTCACGAGACACAACTCGTCCTGTAGGGTAACCTATAGGTTTAAAGGCTTGTTGCACATGCTAAGTGCAATCGCAAGTGCCCGCGAAAGTGGTACACTTTTGGTTACTTATCTTTCTCTTTCTCTCTATCTTATTGCTCGAGGACTAGCAACGCTCTGTTTGGGGGTGGTGTGATAAGCACCCAAAACTGTACTATTTATACCCCAAATAGTTGTATTTTAGTTGCTATTTCTCGACAATATGGGTCTTATGTGCTTAATTGTTCAATATGCAGGTTTAATGTACGTTGCGGTGTTCAAATGCGTATTTCAAGGCAATTGTGCATTTTACGGAGCTAAATACCCTTATCTTGTACCCCAAATACCTCTCCCGTACCCTAACCCATCCTAACCTAAACTTGTCCCTAAACCGTCACCCAAGACCCGTGTGTGTTGGTTTGTTCCCTTTTTATTTTATTTTAATTTTTTAGATTTTTAGTTTGAGTCATTTTAATTTTAGGATTAATTTAGCATTTTTTAGGTTTTATTTCCTATTTTTATATTTTATTTCTATTTTTATTAATATAATTTTATTTTATTTTATTAAATTTTTAGTTTTAGTTTTTGTTTTATTTTTTATTTTTTTTAGGATTAGTTTTATTTTATTTTGATTTTTATTGATTTTTAGTTTTATTTTATTCTATTTTATTAGGATTAATTTTAGGAGTTTAGTTTAGTTTATTAGATTTTATATTTTAGGATTTTTGTTTTATTTTTATTTGATTCTTTATTTTATTTTTAGAATATAATTTTATTTTTAGGTTTCTAGTTTATTTTTATTAATTTTATTTTAGTTAGTGTTATTTTAAGGTCCAAATTTAACACACACAACCTTTATTAAACACTCCCTCACCCTCACACTAACCCCCTACACCCTCACTATACCCAATACTCCCCTCCATCTTCAACCTACAACCCATCTTTCTCTTTCCTCTCTCCTCACCCACCATTAACACACTACCATCACCATCTCTCTAGCTCCCATCCCTACCAAAGGCCCCACTTGCACCCCTGCTTTCTGCCCCGGCGTCCTAAGACAACCCCAAGCGCGACTCCGGCGCACTCTCCCACTCTCATCCCGGCGACCTCACGTCGGTGCTCCCCTGTCACCGGACCTCAGACCCGTCCCCTGCTCCTCGAAACCCGACCCCTCAGCGGAGCTCCGACCTCTCTCACTCTCCACCTCACCTCCAGCCTCTCGCCGTCGACGTAAAACCCACGGCAGCCCCTTTAACTCAGACCCGATCTCATCTACTATCTCTCCGACCTGCCCCTCTCCGTCGACCGTCGCCTGAGCCGCGAACCCCACCGCCGGCGACCTGCCCTCTCTCCTACAACCTGCTCTTCGCCTCCATCTCTCTCTCCTCTCGGCATCGATCCCGCCTTCGCCGGCGTTCCCTCCGGCTACCAACACTCCGGCGACTTTCAGTCGCGTTCTCAAGCCACCAATCCGACCCAAATACCATCAAATCCAAACCTCCTGCGATCCAACCCTCTCTCTCTCCCCTACCTTGCCAACCATACCCCTTTTACCACCATACCCATTTCATACCCAAACCCTTTTTCAAACCATTTACCCATTTGAACTCCCAAATGAAAAACACGATTTATCTCCTGCCAATTTCCAAGCCAAGCACCAAATTCCATTATAAAAACAAACCAAAAACCAAGACTTAATTCCCCCATGTGCCTAATACCTCTTTTTAACCCCTTTTCCTATTCTACCCCCAACTACCCATATTTTACCCAATACCCAAAACTACCCTTATAACCAAATCAGATTTTGTCACCCCATTTTCCCACTTGTCCCCACACCTCACACAATCCATGCACAATTGTGCATTTTCTCCATATTACCCTCACCCATATATTACCTCACCCTCATGACCTCACTCAAAACATGTGCACACCCTAATTTCCCACTTTTGCCCCTTTGCTCCATGCATAGTATAAAAGAAGATGAAGACCCATTTGTTGGCCATTATTCTAGATTGAAGAAGTAGAGAAAATTCTAGTTTAGAGAGAGGAAATTGTAGAGAGAAATTTTAGGGTTAGAAATAAATAGTAGATTAGAATTAGTTTTTTTATTTTCTTCTTTTCAATTTAAATTGAGTGAAAGTAATTCTAGTGAGAATCAATTTGTGTGTTAGTGCTTCATGTGTATTTGTTGATCATTCAAATTGAGAGGTGTATGCTTCAAATTGGAAGATTAGAGTTCAACTTTCTCAAAGAGATTTGGTTTGCTTGTTCTATTCTCTTCTCTTTTATTTTAATAGCCTTGATTATTAATTTGTCATGTTTCATATCATGTTAGGCTAAAACCCCTTTCAAGGGGTGGGGAGACCCATTATTTTGATGTTAATGTTAATTTAATTAGTTTAATTCAATTAAAATTCCCTTTGATGATTATTTTTGCAATCTTACTTTTAATTTACGCCTCGAGAGAGGGTAAATGATTTTCGAGAGAAAATCGAGATTCTAGTCTTAATTTCCATGTTAGAATCGAACTAGAGATAGGTTTTTCGAAAATGTGAAATTATTTCTTTGAATTTCAACTCTAATCATATTTTTATGACCTAAACTAATTTAGTAAATCGATCCTAGCGGGTGATTTGTTAGATGATGTTTAGATCTACATTTTGTGAGTTGTAGGATTGTAAATTTAATCCTCTAAAAGATTATTATTAAAATTACATTTGCAACGAGAGTTGATTTGTAATTTCAATATTAATTTGGGAAGTTTAGTTTGAATAAATTAATTAAATAGATTAAATAGAAATTATGGCATAACCCCACTCCTTGATTGTTCTCACAATTATTTTCCTCACTTTGTCTCTTATTTTTAGTTTAGACTTTAATTTTCATTTTAGTAAATTTCTAGTTAGTTTTCATCTCACAGTTTAGTTTATTTTAGTTTAGACCTCACCTCACCCTATTGTTTTAATATTGAAAAAGCTAAAAAAAATTAGAAAAGTGAAAAAGCCGAAAAAGAAAATAAAAAGTGAACTACATGTGAATTTGTCTCTAGCTTACTCCCTAGAAAGTGGATTGATACCCTTACTTACCTCTACACTTGAGTTTATTATATTTGTAGGTATGTGAGGTTTTGATTAGAAGGACTTTTCAAGCAACGACAAAGAAAGAAATACACGCAAAAGTCTTTTTATCAAAATGTGATAACTTTTTCTTTCAATCATATCATTTTAATGGCCAAGTACACTCTAATACCGTGTTCTTCTACCGTATTATACCCGGGTAGTTGAGGGTCAATCGAACTAGTTCGTCACAACGCCTTATTTAGGGCACACCAGCGATAACCCAGTTGGGAAGGTCAGTCAGTAAAGAGGTCCCTTAGGCCGAATATTATTTCCAATATTCAATCTCATTTTCAATACTCATTTCAATCAGTATGTCTATATGGAGAGATATAAACATATCACAAACGAATCAATCATCGGTATCAGATGCATTTTGAGAATAAAAGCATTTCACAAAATTCATAGTTTGCATAATATCAGATAATTTAAATGTGCAAGAAATGACATAGAGTACTCACCTAAAATAGAGGCTCGAAAATATAGATATTGAGTCTTGGATCACACGTTAATCTAATAAATACAATAAAGGTTTAATTACGTATTCTAAATAAAGCCCAAATCTAAATATTGTGTTTTAATCCTAAAATATCTTGCTGAAAAGGGTTACTAAAACCATTTTCTCAATTTTTAACATTCATTCATCGTATTTAAAGAATTCAATTCATAGTTCTTCCTAATCAGTCGTTTCCCAATAGAGATGGAGGGTCACAGGGGCACCACTTAAATACCATCTCATCTAGACAGAACATTTCCGAATTTATTCCCAGTAGAGATGGAGGTTCACAGGGGCAGCACTTAAATACCATCTCAACTAGACAGAATTTCACCGGGACTCACTTTGGAATTACTTAAATGAGATTCCATAATAACGAGCAATTGCTTACAAAAATCATTTTAAAAAGCGTATATATATATTTTTCAAGCAAGTTGACATATTTTGAAAATAAAATCAATTTAGATTGTTTCCAAATTTTAAGTTTTGATTAGTAAAGTCTTTAGTGTATTTTACCAGCATAACTACTAAGTAAAGATATAAAATACGAAATTAAAACTACAAAAATGCATTATAACATTTAAAAAATCAAACCCACGAAATGAATTCTTTCTTCGAAATTATATAACTCCTTCTTAAGATATGTCCCAAGCTTTCTATCACTCTTTCTTACTATAATTCTCAAGGAATTGGTGTGAGTTTCAAATGAACCATAAGGCCCTATTTATAGGTTTCCAAAAGTATTAGGGTGTTGACATGTGTCTAGGTGATCAAGCATTTATGGTGGCAAGTCATCGTTTGGGTGTCGCGTTCTGGGGTGGTCTTGCAGTCTTAACATCACCAAATGATGACAAGTGTTTTAGCTTTCTCTCTAAAGACGACATGTGTAAGGTGGAGGTGACTAGCACATGGTGGAAAGGTGATAAGGGTATAAGGGTCATTTCACACATGAAGGGTATTTTGGTAATTTCACACTATATATTTTTAATATTTCTTAGAGGTCCTTGAAAATATTTTATTTATAAAATGGTTCTTTTTATAATTTTATTTTAGTCCCTAAAGTTTCATAAAATTATATTTTCTACCCTAAAACTTATTATATACCTTAAGATATGTCATAAGACTTCGATTTGATCCTATTTACGATTGATTCTTCATATTTAAAAATGGGGTTTGTTATATTGATAGCCAATAACACCACATATCTAATAATACAATATTTATAAGATAGTAAGTAACACATGAGTGTAAAAACAAACTATATACATATGATCACATAAAAGTGGGGTCATTACACTGTTCCCCTTGGGGTAATAAAATAAGTACTCTCCCTGTCTTCTGGTTTCTTCTTAATCTGGTTAAACCCGGAATAAGTGTCCATGAATCATAATAATTCATGCACCGAGGTAGCATCCACCAGCTGATCAATTCGAGCAAGGGAAAGTGATCTTTTAGGCAGGCTTTATTGAGATTCGTGAAATCCACACACATTGTCCACTTGTTATTCTTCTTCCTCACCATCACAACATTGTCCGACCAATCAGAATATTTGACATCCTCAATAAAAGAAGCCTTTTGTAGCTTTTCGAATTCCTCGTGAGTGGCTTGGTTCTTCTCTGGGCTAAATACTCTTCTTTGCTGCTTCACTGGCTTAACCTCCTTATTAACATTGAGCTCATGGCACGGGAAGGCTGGGTCTATCCCTGGCATGTATTCATGATTCCATGTGAAAGCTTGCTTTCTGTGCCTTAAAAATGCCACTAACTCCTACTTTATTGATGGGTCCAGTGAGGCGCCAATTTGAGTTGTTCGTTCTGGACGCTCATCGTCCAAAATGATGTGCTCCGTAGCCTCAATGACCTGACCCTTCATGAGATCAGATTCATCTCTAGGGTCCAAGGTCTCAATCTCTGCCTCCTCAGACTCATCCACTTAGTACGTGGTGGTCTTCTTCTTAGCTTCCTCTAACTCCTCCTATTTTGCAGATGAATAGAAGCATTCTGGAGCAACTTTCTGGTCGCCCTTTACAACTCCAACTCCAAAATTAGTCAAAAACTTCAAGCATTGGTGTACCGTGGATGGCACTGCCTCGAACTTTTTCAGGCCTACCCTCCCCATGATTATGTTATAGGCTGATTGGATATTTTTGTCCATTACGAAGATGCGTACTTTTTATGTTCTACAAGCAGGCCAAGTACTAATAAGCATATCCAACTTGATCGTCCCAAGTGGAAAAACCTTCTCGCCAGTAAAACTGAGGAGGGGCCTGTGATACGGCTCCAACTGGGCTAGGTTCAAATTCATGCTGTCAAAACAAGGGTAGAACGTGATATCTGCAGAGTTACCATTGGCTACCAATACACATGAAATCACCACATCCTTCATCCTCATCTTGATCACCAAGGGGTCGCTATGAGGATAAAGTACACCTGCCAGATCATCTTTGGAGAAACCGATGACTAGTTTATCCTTGTTCACCTTCCTCGGACGATCATCTTCGGCTAAATTTATGCGTTGTATATAAAAATAAGCTTGTACCTCATTGAGGTAAGCTTTCCTTTCAGTAGTATGATCCCCACCTCCTGCATCTCCACCTATAATCACATTACATTCAAATTATCCAAAATGGATTGAAAATACCTCACGCTCAGGTTGCCTTAGCTTTTTAGGGAGGTCAGGGTCATCCTCTGGATCATCTTTGTGGCCCCTCTTTTTATCATATCTTGTTCAGCGAGGAGATTTGGACCTTTGCCTTCCTTTTTCATTAGTCTTCCCACCATTCTGGCGATTAACGAACTTACTCAGTTCTCCCCGCCTAATGAGTGCTTCGATCTCATTCTGGAGAGCTATACAATGATTGGTCATATGGGCGTGGTCTCTATGGAACTCGCAATATTTGGACATATCCCTCTTGTCAGGGTCTGTCCTCATTTTCTCCAGCCAAGCAAGCTCCTCGCTATTCTTAATTTCCTCCAGAATATGGTTTATATCCACCTTTAAGGGAGTGTAATTACCATACTTCCTTAACTTATCGAGCGTCTCCTTACCTTTTGGTTGCTTGTTGCCCCCGTTGTGTTTTTTATCCTTCCTTTCAATTTTACCTTCAGCCTTGGTCTCCACTTTAGTGTCAGCATTCTTCTTCGCAGCCATGACCTCTTCGGTGTTCACAATCTTGGTTGCTTTTGCCATCAATTCAGCCATGGATTTAGGGGATTCTTTGGCCAGAGTATAATATAACTTGTTAGGTAACAGACCACTCATCAGAGATGTAATTGATGTCTTCTCCTCGTAGTCAATTACCTCAAGTTTCTCGTTATTAAAACGAGTGATTTAATCCCTGATGCTCTCTCCTATTTTCTATCTTACACTCAGTAGGTGTGCTACCCTCTTAATTGGCTTCTCAATGAAACATAAATTCCCTTTGAAAAGATCTGCCAGCTGATGGAAAGTAGCAATCTACCCCCGAGGAAGATTGTTGTACCATATCTGGGTTGACCCAGTGATAGTTCCCGAGAATGCTATGCACCTCATCTCATCAGGAATTGCATAGATATCAGTAGCAACTTAGTACTGCTCTATGTGGAGGACAGGATCAGTCTTTCCATCATACTTCGGCATCACTACAGGGGCATTAAATTTGGACGGTGTGGGAAAATCCACAATCACCTGAATAAAGGGTGATCCTTTTACAAAGGTTCTTTGGAGAGGGTTTCTGGCCTTGGCCATTTTCCCCTAACTTCTCCTCCAACCTCTGAATGGAACCCTTTCAGGCATCGTTTCCAACTTCGGACCTATTTGCCCGAGCAAGAGATCGTGCCGAATTTTCCTCTTGGGATCTTTCATTACGAGTTGTTGGGTGTGATTGGGAAAAACTTTCCCTTAGATCGGTTGGTCGTTGAGAATTCCTTGACGCAATCCTATGGGGATTTCTATTCCTCCTAGGTCCCAAACAATCAAAGGGAGAGACTCTACTCAACCTCTCCAAAACGCTTATTCGTTCTGAATTTAAGGTAACATTTTGTCGATAGTCCGTAGCTCTTATGGAGGAGGTCCGTTCAGGCTGATATGAGGGATCATTTGACCTCTAAGTATGGTGAGAGTCAGTGTGCCTAGACTGAGAAACATTCGCGAATAGCTTACATCTGGTTCTTGAAGATGGGAAATGGGTGTTTCTCTGAATGCTTCATTGACCTGATTGGGTAAGTTTTCCATTACGAACAGTTTGAATGAGCTGACGCATGGTTTCTTGCATGGTCGTTTACCCTTGGGCTAAATTAACCATTATGCTAGTGAGATCTTGCATAGTTGGCGGAGTAGAGGGGTTTATAGGAACTCCGGCATTGTTTTGGTTACTGGATTCTGGGATCTCATCCATTGGTGATAAGTTTTTAGTGAAAAACGCTACGTATAGTCGTTTCCCACAGACGACGCCAATCTGTTGATGTAAAAAACTAGACTTGATCTAATTAATTAATCACAGATAAATATAAGTAAAGAAATAAGACAAAAGATTTTTAAAGTGGTTCAGCCTTATGTAAAATGGCCTACGTCCACTGTTTTGTATTGCTGGGTATTTACCTTAATCTCGATGATCGATTACAAGAGATCAATTACCCTCTTATGGAGGGTGTTACAATGTATTTATAGCCTTAGGACTATAAATCTGAATAGACGGTATGCCGTTATTTAATCGGCACATACATCTGTACAATAATAATGTTCATTATGTTCGATGTTCATTGAATGTGTAGTTCTCATTTGATTTTTCTAGCCAGATGCTCTCACGCGGAGAATCTCGGCACTCTATGTAGCTGGGTGAGCATATGCATTTGCCACGTAAGATGATATGTGTGTTTATATAATTGGTCCACGTCAGCTGACTAATTTTTGTATCAACAATGCATATACGACAGACGTCACCCCTAGCCCCATTAGGATATAATTAACTCAATAGTTCACAAACCACGCTTATTATTTATTTATTTATTTGGTAATACACATTAAAACAACTTCAAGGTTAAAATGCAGAATACTAAAAATACAATCGTTTTAAGGAGACATAACTTAAACAAAACTCCCATACCATTTAACTTAATTACAACTAGTACAATGTACAAAACAAACTGACGAGACAATACTACTATTCACTCAACATCCTAGACTTGGCAGTGGCAACTTCAAAACCTGAAAAATATAAACATATAAAACCATGAGTTTAAAAACTCAGTGAATGTACTACATCTCTATATAGTAAAAGTACTATATTAACATCGTAACATATTAATATATCCATCTCTGGGCCAAATTAGGCCATATACATATCCGGAGTTAATAAACCCCACATCTCCTGCCCGTAGGCAATAATCATATCCATAGGTTTTAATAACTTAACATCTCCTGAGTTGTATAGCAACTCAACATATCATGACTTTTATAAAGCCATAACATCTCAACATCTCTTGGCTTTTAAATAATCCATAACATCTCAACATCTCATGACTTTTAAATAAGCCATATCATCTCAACATATAATACATATACATCATATCCAAAATCAACCAAGTAAGTACACTCACATTGGGTTATCAACTATGTATTTACGTTTCCCTCGGGTGGAACTGAACTTGGTTGATTTTCCCTTACACCTTGGAAACACTTTAAGTATTTTCTTGGAATTTTCCTAGCTTTTCTTGTAATCTTTCTTCCTTAAACTTCCACTTTCTCTTTCCTTAAGCTCAAATCTCTCAAAACTGAACCTAGGGTTATATTTGCTGAAGAAATAAGTTAAAGGGAGAGGTTTAAGTCGGCCCAGGCTGCCTCCCATGCCCACCAATCAAATTAAAACACGTGGTTTACTAAAAGACAATTTTCCACTTAAAGGGAATGGACATATTTGCCCCTTGTTCGTAAATTTGGCCTAACTTCTTACTTGAACATCCGTTTAATGCACCGTTTGTTGTGTTAAAACCCTAACTCACATGTATACAACTATCTAGCTTTCACCTCAAGTCATTTGTAATGTTATAGGGTTCAAAACTAGTCTTAAATAGGAACATTTCTATCGAAAATAACAAAATTTTGTGTTCGAACATAACTCGACATTTCACGATTTATTGAAGTAGGATTAGACTAAACATAATCACTTAACATTAGATATACTAATAACACATTATTCATATCACATAATATAAGCATGATTTAAAATATAATTTATCATAATTATATCTGGGTTGTCACAACTTCCCCCCTAGAAAATTTCGTCCCCGAAATTTAATATAAAGGTCACTTACCAAACAAATGGGGATATTGTTTCTTCATGCTATCCTCCGTTTCCCAAGTTGCTTCATTAATTCCATGGCTTATCCACATAACTTTGACTAAGGGAATAACTTTATTTCTCAATACTTGCTCCTTACGATCAATAATTTCCATTGGTTCCTCGATGTATGATAAGTCTTCCTTCAGTTCGATTGGTTGAATTTTCAACTGATGAGATGAATCCGACAAATACTTACGAAGCATCAATACGTGAAACACATCATGTAAACGAGATAAATCTGGAGGTAATGTTAATCTATATGCCAGGTTCCCAATTCTTTCCAACACCTCATATGGTCTAATGTATCTTGGACTTAGTTTCCCCTTCTTCCCAAATCTCATAACGCCTTTCCATGGTGAAATATGTAAGAATACGAAATCCCCCTTTTTAAATTCCAAAGGATACTTCCTCTTATCTGCATAAAATTTATGCCTGTTTTGCGCTATCTTTATCCATTCCCGAATCATTTTGATCTTTTCAGTCGTCATATCTATTAATTCAGGACACAAAAGTTTCTTTTCACCTACTTCATCCCAACACAAACGCGTTCTACATCTCCTCCCATATAAAGCTTCATACGGAGCCATACCAATGGTGGACTGATAACTATTATTATACGAGAATTCCATCAATGACAAATGATCATCCCAACTACCCTTGAAGTCAAATACACAGGCTCGTAACATGTCTTATAATATTTGAATCGTCCTTTCAGATTGCCCATCGGTTTGTGGATAAAATGTAGTGCTGAACTTCAAACTTGTGCCCATGGCATTCTGTAAACGAGGCCAAAACTTAGAAGTGAACGTTGGAATTCTATCTGATACAATTGACACTGGTGCCCCATGTAAACGGATAATCTCATCAACATACATACGTGCATACTTTTCAACAGTGTAAGTGGTCTTAATTGGAAGAAATGGGACGACTTTGTCAATCGATCTACAATCACCCAAATAGAATCATTCCTCTTTAGTGACCGTGGTAATACTTCAATAAAATCCATCATTATATGCTCCCACTTCCATTTCGGAATAGGCAATGACTGCAATAATCCTGCCAGCTTCTGATGCTCCACTTTCACTTGCTGACATACTAAACATTTAGCTACAAACTCTGTAATCTCACGTTTCATATTGTTCCACCAGTAATACTCTTTCAAATCTATGTACATTTTGGTACCTCCCGGATGCATAGAGTAAATAGAACTATGTGCCTCGTCCAATATATCCTTCTTTAAAGACAGATCATTCGGTACACAAATTCTGTTTTTATAACACAACGATTTATCCTTCTTAATTTCAAAGTCACTCTCGTTACCATTCAGGATTCCCCGTTTCTTCTTTTCAAGGAATGGATCACTGACTTGCAAATTTCGTATGCGTTCTGCCAGTAAAGGTCTCACTGTAACGTGTTCAAATAATGCCCCCATTTTAGATAAGTTCAACTCAACTCCCATCAGTCTTAATTCCATAATATTGTCAACCCGTGCACATTGCATACAAGATAACCTCCCCAATGACTTTTGACTCAGAGCATCTGCAATAACATTGGCCCTCCCGGGATGATGGTGAATGGTACAATCATAATCTTTAATTAACTTCATCCGACGTATTTGTCTCAAATTCAAGTCTCTCTGTGTAAATAAATACTTCAAAATTTGATGGTCAGTGAAAATTTCACATGTCTCTCCATACAAATGATGTCTCCATAATTTCAAGGCAAAAATAATAGCCGCAAGTTCTAAATTGTGCGTAGGATAATTACGTTCATGCGTTATTAACTGTCTAGATGCATAAGAAATTACCTTTCCATGTTGCATGAAATCACAACCCAGACCCTGATGTGAAGCGTCAGTATAAATCACAAAACCTTCCCCACTGGATGGAACAGTGAGAACTAGAGTTGATACTAGCCTATTTTTTAACTTTTCAAAGCTGTGCTAACATTCATCACTCCACACAAATTTCACTTCCTTCCGAGTCAATTTAGTCAACAGTAAGGCTATAGATGAAAACCCTTTATGAATCTTCTATAATATCCAGCCAATCCTAGGAAAGTCCTTATCTCCGTTACATTTCTTGGTCTCTCCCATTGCACAATTGCCTCTACCTTCTTAGGGTCAACATAAATTCCATCTCCCAAAATAACATGCCCCAGAAATACTACCTGATTTAACCAAAACTCACATTTGCTAAAATTCGTAAATAATTGACTATCTCGCAAAACTTGTAATACAACTCTTAGATGTTTCTCATGTTCCTCTTGGCTAGGTGAGTATATCAAAACATCATCGATAAAGACAATCACAAACGAATCTATGAAAGTATGAAATACTCGATTCATTAAATCCATAAACACTGCAGGAGCATTTGTTAACCCAAATGGCATTACCAAAAATTCATAATGACCATAGCGAGAACAAAAAGATGTCTCAGAAATTTCATAATCTCTCACCCTTAATTGATGATAACCCGATCTCAAATCAATTTTTGAGAACACTTTAGCACCCTGTAATCAAACGAATCATCAATACGAGGCAATGGATATTTATTTCGGATTGTCACCTTATTCAACTACCGATAATCAATACAAAGTCGCATGGTTCCGTATTTCTTTTTCACAAATAATAACGGAGCACCCCATGGTGATACACTGGGTCAAATAAAACCTATGTCTAGCAAATCTTGCAGTTGAACCTTTAACTCCTTTAGTTCCACATGTGCCATTCTATATGGATAAATGGAAACTGGAGTTGTACCAGGCACTAAATCGATAGTAAACTCTACCTCTCTGCTAGGTGGCAATCCTGGTAATTCATCTGGGAACACATCTGCAAAATCCATAACTACTGGGATATCTTCTAATTTTTGCAATTCCCTGTTTGTATCCACAATATATGCTAAAAAGCCTTGACAACCGTTATTTAACAATTTCCTCACCCGAAGGGTAGAAATAAGACAGTTCGAAACCACATTTCTTTCCCCAGTAAATTTGAATTCTTCCTCCCCCTGCTTATTAAATGTAACCTCCTTATGAAAACAGTCAATTGATGCATGGTAGTAAGATAACCAGTCCATATCCAAGATAATATCAAAATCTCGAATATCTAGTGGAATTAAATCAATGGTCCACTCCCTCTCCCCCATATACAATACATAATTTTTATACACAAGCACCACTAACATCACATCCCCCATAGGTTTAGAAATATATAAACCACAATCTAGATAAGAAAATGGTCTACCCAAATTCATGGTAAATGATAGTGCTACAAATGAATGAGTAGAACCTGGATCAATAAGCACGTAAGCATGTTTGTTCATGATAGAAAATGTACCTGTCACAGCCTCTGGAGTAGCCTGAGCATCCTATAAAGTCATATAAAATATCCTTCCCGGAGCCCTGGATCCACTAGCCTGTTCTCTACCTCCTCCTCTCCCTATGCCTCTAGTGATGAGCCTCGACTAGTAGTAGCTGATTGAATCCCTCCCAGTAGCATAGGACAGTTCTTTTTGGTATGACCAAATTGATGACAGTGATAACACTCTACCCCCTTTAACTTGGGACAGTATGGATTGATATGGCCCTCAGCTTTGCAAAAATAGTATGTAACAGGCTTATATTGCCCATTGTCATTCTCCTGCTGTCTATTCTATTAGCCCATCGATCCTGCACCCCTAAAACTGCTTGGTGTCCTATTCTGAACAAAATTTCCAGACCCTCTATCGCGTTGAAGTCTTTGACTCCCCTGTTTTGAGTATTCTATATTGCCTTCCTTTTGCTGAGATGGATCAAATCTACTCCTCTTTCCCCTTTGTTCCCTATTCTTTATTGCATCGTTAACATCTCCTTCAACCATCATAGCTTTGTTAACTAAAGAAGTATAATCTACCATTTCAAGTGCAGTGAGTCTAGACTTGATAACCAAATTCAACCCATCCTAAAATCTGGTGCATTTGTCCTCCTCATTGTGTAAGAAACGTAATGAAAATTGAGACAAAGATATAAATTTAGTTTCATACTCCCTGACCGACATATTCCCCTGAGTCAATGATAAAAATTCTCTCTTTTTGCTTCCGATACATGCGAGGAAAATACTTTTCATATAAGGCTTTAATAAAGGAATCCACAGTAATTACCTCACCTCCCTCCGGAGTAAGAAATAAATGTTTGGAAGACTCCCACCAATATTTATCTTCGCCCTTTAACATGAAAGTAGCCAAAATTACCTTCTGCGTGCCAGGTACATTCATCACCCCAAAGATAGTTTCTGTGTCTCTAACCCAAGCCTCAACTTCAAAAGGATCTACAGAACCTAAGAATGCTGGGGGGTTCAATTTTATAAACTTCTCGTACAGATTATTCTTCTCCTCTCGTTGTATTTCCCTTTCTCTTCTGGCCAAAGTCTGCTCCTCCGAGTACTTGGCTTGTTGTTCTGCTATTTGCGTCATAAACATGTTTTGCTGTTCTACCATTAAAGTCATGGCACGAGCCATTTTCTGCATATCTGTAAGTTGTTCAGGAGCCCCCTTTACATTATTTAGATTTTGTTGGTTTACTGTATTTGAAGACTCCTCATCCACCCTCTCATGAATATTTTCTCCTTTCATATCTTACTATCTGTCATAAACCACAATTACAGAAACAAGAATACAACATTTATTTATAACATAATGGTTAGTATTTCTCACAAATTAATATAAATGACCCACACCACACTATTTCTTCCACTGCCACATCTAAACTCTATAACCCCAGAATATAAAAATCAAAAGCTCTGATACCAAGTTGTCACCCCCTAACCCCATTAGGATATAATTAACTCAATAGTTCACAAACCACGCTTATTATTTATTTATTTATTTGGTAATACACATTAAAACAACTTCAAGGTTGAAATGCAGAATACTAAAAATACAATCGTTTTAAGGAGACATAATTTAAACAAAACTCCCATACCATTTAACTTAATTACAACTAGTACAATGTACAAAACGAACTGACGAGACAATACTACTATTCACTCAACATCCTAGACTTGGCAGTGGCAACTTCAAAACCCGAAAAATGTAAACATATAAAACCATGAGTTTAAAAACTCAGTGAATGTACTACATCTCTATATAGTAAAAGTACTATATTAACATCGTAACATATTAATATATCCATCTCTGGGCCAAATTAGGCCATATACATATCCGGAGTTAATAAACCCCACATCTCCTGCCCGTAGGCAATAATCATATCCATAGGTTTTAATAACTTAACATCTCCTGAGTTGTATAGCAACTCAACATATCATGACTTTTATAAAGCCATAACATCTCAACATCTCTTGGCTTTTAAATAATCCATAACATCTCAACATCTCATGACTTTTAAATAAGCCATATCATCTCAACATATAATACATATACATCATATCCAAAATCAACTTAGTAAGTACACTCACATTGGGTTATCAACTATGTATTTACGTTTCCCTCGGGTGGAACTGAACTTGGTTGATTTTCCCTTACACCTTGGAAACACTTTAAGTATTTTCTTGGAATTTTCTTAGCTTTTCTTGTAATCTTTCTTCCTTAAACTTCCACTTTCTCTTTCCTTAAGCTCAAATCTCTCAAAACTGAACCTAGGGTTATATTTGCTGAAGAAATAAGTTAAAGGGAGAGGTTTAAGTCGGCCCAGGCTGCCTCCCATGCCCACCAATCAAATTAAACCACTTGGTTTACTAAAAGACAATTTTCCACTTAAAGGGAATGGGCATATTTACCCCTTGTTCGTAAATTCTGCTTAACTTCTTACTCGAACATCCGTTTGATGCACCGTTTATTGTGTTACAACCCTAACTCACATGTATACAACTATCTAGCTTTCACCTCAAGTCATTTGTAATGTTATAAGGGTCAAAACTAGTCTTAAACAGGAACATTTCTATCGAAAATAACAAAATTTTGTGTTCAAACATAATTCGACATTTCACGATTTATTAAAGTAGGATTAGACTAAACATAATCACTTAACATTAGATATACTAATAACACATTATTCATATCACATAATATACGCATGATTTAAAATATAATTTATCATAATATTATCTGGGTTGTCACAACAGAGATCTTATTCGGACATGCCGCGAGGACGATTTCCACACACCACACATTGAATTATTGGTAGATAATATGACCAACAATGTGCTCACGTCCTTCGTGGATGGATTCTTAGGCTAACCATAAAAATCCACCAAGACCATCAAGAGAAAATTGGGTTCATTATCCCCTGAGGGATGTACCGTTATATAATTATTCCCTTCGGTAAAAAAAAATGGTTCAACTTATCATAGTGCGGCCACAGCCATCCTACATGGCCTTAAACATAAGAAAGTTGAGATATAAGTGGATGACATGATCATTAAGTACCAAGACTATGAAGGGCACATTCTAGAACTCCATAAATTCTTCCAAATGTTACGCATCTTCAAAATGAGGCTAAATCCGCAAAAATGTGTCTTCAAAGTCACTAAAGGAAAAATTCTCAGATTCATTGTTAGCAAGCAGATAATTGAGGTGGACCCTACCAAAGTCAAAGACATATAGGAAATGACCCCACCCAAAACAAAAAAGGAAGTCAGGGGGTCATTAAGCCAAGTTATAGACCTCAAACTGATGGAGCGGTCAAATATGCTAACAAAATGTCAAGAATATAATCAGCAAGATGACCGAAACCTATAGTGACTACTCAGACAAACTCCCATACTCCTATAGGTATATCATATGACATAAAAAAGTCCATTAGAGTCACCCCTTACTGACCATCTTATGACATGGAAGTAGTCCTATCCATCGAACTCGAGGTAGCCTTGCTAAGGGTCATGCTTGAAAGTTTTGTAGTTAAAACTGACTGGTCGAATCATATCACAATGAACTAGCTCTTCTCAATGAGAGAAGACAAAAATCCGCTTACCATAACCAGAGATACCAACAACGTATCGCACGGGCATTTAATAAATGAGTCAAGAAGCCAAAACATCTAAGAAGACGATGCAGTCTTGAAGGAAATCTCAAACTTGCTCGGACTCAAGGGGTCAATTTTCACCCAACTAGAGAGGAACCTACCTAGTTACCAAAATAAATTCCAGTGGGAAGCTACCTTAGATGAACTCTATGGAGTCACACTTTCCCAAAGCTTCAATCTCGACCGATTGAAGAAATTTTTTTCCTTAAATGTACCTGAGGTGAAGAGGAAAAGGTAAAAAATAATCGATTCTAGTAGGGAGGAAAAACTATGTAAGCCCATACAGATTTCCCAGTCCCACATCAAAAAGACCACTAGAGCCACCAACCTTTCACTCGAGTCAATTAAAACACTTCAAGCCCCCAATAATTTTTCCATTTTAGATAGAACAACGTAGACCTAATTCTCTACTATATTTTTATCGCAGAGATTTATTTACATACACCCATTTGTCTTTGAATCAGAGATAGATACGAAACTTGAGATATCACTTTGGGCTCAATATAAATAAACATGAAAATACCCCCATATTATAGGGAAAACCTGTATAAGGTCATTGTGCCCCTTACTCCCAAAGAGTTAGAATGACCTTAATAGGCTAAACGTCAAGTAATAAATAGTGCTCTAAGGCATTTTAAAGACTCCATGGGGTCATTATTATTTTCAGATCTCCTTCTTCCATTCAAGTATTGCTAAGTTCTACTTTCAATTTCTTTCATATTGTAAGTTTAAATTACTCTTGTAGTTAAATTTTGTTTCTCAATTCAAGTTCCTTTTCAATGCATAATAGACCTATGACTTCCTGCACATCTAGAATTTTGTTTTCATTTAATAAAATCATGCCTATATAAGTTTTTTAGGGTTGGGATGCATGAACCCGTCCCAATGTAAATTACATATGTAGAAAATAGAATTTAAATTAAAAATTTGAAAGAGTCGTGCGAGATAATTTTACAACCATTGTAGATCTTTTAATCTTTCTTGCCCTAGGTACTTGGGATGTTTAAGAATACGATGTGCGTATAATTATTTAGCACCACTTTATATTTACCTTTGATTTCGTATGGTGCGGGCTTTAACCTCATATACATAATGCTTAGGATCTATAAAGACTGGATTCATTCAAATTTATAATTTACAATTCTAATATTCTACACGGTAAATTACTAGGGTTAGGGGATTGTATTCCAACCTACTTTCTCATTCATCTTAATTAGTTTGCTCATGCATGCATAGTTAACTTTTTTATTTTTTCCTTTTTCAACCATCATCATCTTTTTCACTTTTATTTTAGAAGTACTAAATCAATTAAATTCTATCAAACATTCCTTATGGATTCGATACTCAGACTCACCACTATACTCCTTAAGAGTGTAGATACAACTTTAGGTTTTTTGTATTGAGGTTGGAAGCCAATAAAAATGACTAGCGTATTACACGGACGCTCGGTTTCCACTAGACCAATAACGCATATACATTTCCTTATATTTCTTTTCACGCCAATAATCATATTCATACTCTCTCTCCACCACCACTATTGTGTCGTCAACCTCACTCTTGTTAGAGTCTCTCTGGTTTACATTAACCACAATGAAAATTGTCATAAATATTTTTCGCCACCAACACAAATGTAGTAAATACCGCCCCATATTACCACCTATAGGCACCCCATCCTAGGACTCCCGTTAAGAACCTCCTTAGGTCCCTAGTGCTCATCCTTTTTACCATAAACCCTCGATTGTACTCTGAGTACTGATCTGGACGCTACTGGGCGCTCCCCCGTTTGACTCCGATCAACTCTCTCATTTAAGATAAAGCTTAATGAATCTTCGAAGGGCTCTGAATCTCCCTTCCAACAATCCATCCCGTGAACTAATTGGTCTTACGGTTCGGATGAACGGTCCGTTTTACTCCGAAAACTGATACGAAAGCCAACGGGCGATCCCGGGCCCCGTTTGACTCTGGTTAACTCTCCAGCTTGATCAAACCTCAATGGATTCTTAAAGGGATCTAAATACCCTTTCCAACAGTCTACCCCATGTGCGATTCAAATTTACCATCTACATTTTATGCTCATTTTTTCGAAAACTCTGTTCTGGATTGCCTATAGGCACCCCAGGGACCCTGCTATCGACATTGCGCCAGAGGTTCTGTGCTGATAAGCAGGCCCAACACCATAACGATCAACACCCACTTGTCCCTATAAATAGAGTCCATGACCTCACTTTGAAAAACACCCAATAACACCTCTCTCAATAAGTCAGAAAACATTCTCTCGAATTCAGAGTTGTTCCTTTTCCTAAAAAAAACCTTTTCCCACATTCCCTTCCATCACTATCTTATCTCACTAGGTAATCCCCCCCCCCCCCCCCCCAGCTCTCCATACCACTTTCATACTATTGCGAGATCAACACATCTAAACCTCAAGGCTAACATCAAGCGTTCATAAGGAGGTCAAATTCTCCAGCCATTTCTCTAATTATTCCATTTTAGTGTTATTCATTTTATTTCTACTTTAATACTTTTGTCTCATTACATTGAATCCATTAATCTATACTCTTCATTAGTTGTATTTTCACATTATCTATTTTTATAAAAAAATCATAAAATAAGAAAAAGTGGGTTCATTCATAAATTCCAAAAGCGGAATATCCATTTCACACTCTCACTCTTAAAGAAATTTTCATTACACACCTATAACAGAAATCCCACGTTTGGATTTATGGATTGAACCCCACCCCTATACTATTTTCAAATTACGTGGACTTTGATGCCCCTTGGGCTACGTAGGCATCTTGGTCCAATCTCGGGATTCGAGTCCTTCATTTTTCGTGTTTATATGCTTCTTTATATCTCAAATAAATTTTCTGAGTTTTATATTTCAAATGCTTGTGTTTCGTCCGATGAACACATTCGCTCTTCTATAGCGACTTGTGAGTCGTTGAACTCTCGCATAATATTTTGAATTATTATTTTGGGAACACTCCTACGGATGAAATCACTTCACCTATTTCCATAAAGCGAGTTGAATGATTCCATTCTCCACCCTTTGTATTATACACATGTGAACACACATCACCGAATCTAAAAGGAGAAGATTAACATTTTCCCATAAGAGACAGAAAGAGCAGAATGGGTGCCTAGAACCTTTTCATTCCGTAACTTAGTCCCCGAACCTTTGAACTACTTGGTTTCACATGCATCAATATTAAACTTGACGCCGTTCTCTCGAGGTGGCGACATTCTTTTCCCTATTTTGAGCAAAATAGGCTACCGACTCTATCTTTACACATTATCTCCCACAAATGATGACGACCGAGATGGCCACAGTGGAGACTCCACTGGGGACCTTCTTTCTTAAGAGGATTATACTATATTTCTACATGGGTGTTATTCATTTCTACATGTGTTCATATGTTCCCACCTGTATGTTCCCTTTACTTTTCTACTTACTTTTTGCATATTTAACCCATGCTTATATCTATCATGCTCCCTTATCATGTGTATATCACTTTTCACTTCACACACTTGTATATATTCTCGATACTCACTTCACACACTCACACTTGTATATAGTTTCACTTCTACTCACATACTCCACACACCACTAAGATTATCCATGCTTAGCTTCCCTAACATACACCCACACTTCTCTCACTTGTATATATATCCACGTTCACTCACACATCTCACACACCCCTCATAGACAATCCATGCTTAGGCTCACTAGCACACAAATGCACTTGTGTATATTCACATGATCACTCACATTATTTTCATGTCACTTTCTCACCTTACACTCACTTGTATATTCATATGCTTCCCCATGAACATGCTTAGTGTAGTCTTCATGCTCCATGATAGATTTACTCTTAATAATATTTATATGTTCCCCCTCATTAGTGGCAGTACTCCATTTACTTAGCATGAAAATAAAAAATCTCTCTCCATAATATACTAAATAAGACTCATGTATTTTTGCACACTACATCACCAAAGCACGGTAATATTGACCAAAATTTTGTCACATACTGGGGCATCACTTCCTGATGGGTGCCGGCTTCGCTAGGGCACAATTAACCTAAGAGATATGTTTCTCACCTTCCATTGGTCTGGTGCCTTCGACGTATATCGAACGGTTCCCCCCGCATCATACCGCTTGACCGAACTCACGATGACAGGTATATAGCAGGGAACTCGTTCACGTACGTCTAGTATATCGAATTTACTCTCACACATGCCATCTCCATGAGGTATATCGTGAGGCAATTCACATACACTCAAGTATATCAAATGGCTTGTCCACACGTATTGATAAGTGATTACTCTTATAGGCAAGAGGTATATCGTGGAAGTCATACCAAAGGAGGGAACCCTTCCACTAACCCAACAAATGCATAAACCTCATATAGGCATCAACCTTAGGGAACTCATAATTAGTTTGTCGATTACCATGCGAAACTCTGTCGAAATTTCAGGTCGGCATACAACCCAAATTTTTGCGTTATTTTGCCTTTTTAAAACAGGACCCCGCCCATGAGCCTGGAAACAAGTCGAACCATGCCTTATATTTTTAAGCCCTATTTTTCCCAGGCTGGGGTCCTGTCCGACATTTTTTTTGCATTTAGGAACACCTAATACAAGTAAAAACCTAATAATAATAATCATGTTGAGATTCCTCTCCTTTTTTTCGCTCCTTTTTGAACCAAGAAAAAAAATACCAGAAACATTTTTTCCTAATTTTTTAAAAAATACCAAAAAAACTTCTCCCTATTTCTTTCAAAAATAAATTCAAACCGTTTTCCCTCTCAATTCGATCGCATACCCAATTTTGGCTTGACTCCTGATTAGCTTCGATCTTCCGTCAAATCACCCCGAAGCTCCGCTACTTCGATCGAATTTAGGACTTACCTCAACAAGCTCTTCATGGAGAACACTGATCAAGCATTGAATGCTCTGCCAGATCTGGTGGCCATCCTAGCCCAACTCAATGCTAAAATTGACAACCCAAAAATCGATGTTCAAGAAATGCAGTGAAACCAGGCCCAAATTCTCAAAGCTCATGAGTCTGAGATACTCTTTCCTCATGCTATGGGTCCACCTGTCACTGATCCTATTTGGGTTCCAAAAGAATAACAGCTCGTCTCACGTGCTC
This sequence comes from Sambucus nigra, assembly GCA_949130495.1. Classification (NCBI taxonomy): domain Eukaryota; kingdom Viridiplantae; phylum Streptophyta; class Magnoliopsida; order Dipsacales; family Adoxaceae; genus Sambucus; species Sambucus nigra. The sequence continues at coordinate 2,297,472 of OX422219.1, read as the reverse complement.
CACCTGCAAGTGGGTCGCCACCTGCTCAACTCTCGATTCTGAATCTTGCTCAGTCAGGGGCTAATCTTCCAGTACTTGTGGATTCCAAAGAGTAGGAACTGAATAAGGTCAAAGAGGACCTCAAACTACTGTAAAAGAAGTTCGACCAAGTGAAGATATTCAAAAACTACATGGACTACACCTATATGTCTCCTTATCCCAAAGCTAGACTACCAGAGAAGTTTTAGATGCCAGACATTGAGAAGTTCGAGGGCAAAAATATCCCTATTGTCCACCTTCGAAGCTATCACCGAGCCATGACCTTTCTTGGTGACTCCGAAGATATAATGGCCCAAATGTTTCAGTAGACCTTGAAAGAAAGTGCTCTCCAATGGTTCCTGTCCCTCGAAGAATTCAAGATCCGCAGTTGGGAAGCTATTGCCCAAGAATTTATGTCTTAGTACAAGTACAACGAAGAGTTAGAGGTCACGCGTTAAGACCTATAACTGCTCAGTTAGTAGCTTTATTAGAAGGTAGAGAGATAAAGCCGCCACCATGACCAACACGCACTCTAAAGAGGAACAAACAAGTATTATGAAGAATAAATTATTGACTTATATTCGAGCATCCATGGGAGGACAGTACTACCGACACTTTCGATCCCTCTGAGAGGCTGGTGTGGAAATCGAAGAAGGTATCACCAAAGTGGAATATGAACCGAAGAAGATGAAAGGATAATTTACCCCCAGAAATATGAGAAGCCTTATAATGCCTCAGTCTTAACCATCAACAACATATCATAACTCGCTACCTCTTGGGCACCACAAAGCCGCCCTAATCCGGCCAAAAAAGAGTACACTGAGATCTATGTTCCCTTATCCAAAATTTACTATGCTCTGCTATCCTGAGATCTCATCAAATCGTTAGAACTCCATCCATTATCGAACCCACTCCCTAAAAACTTCAAAACCCATGACCATTGTGACCTCCACCAATCTATAGGACATACCACTAACCAGTTCTTTCACCTGAAAAATGTGATACAAGGCCTAATAAATCAGGGTATCATCGCCCCGCCGATTAATCCCGAACCCAACTCTACTCAAAACCCACTTTCGACTACAAATGACATTTTCTAAGAAAGAAACACAGAGTTTGACCCTTCTACCCAGATCATATCCATCAAAGCATCCACCATCCCCCACAGTCTCACCTAAACCTCTCAAGGTTTGCTTGTCTTTTCTCCTACACCCTACATACCTCGCCGATCAAGCTCTGTCACTACTTACAAGGGCCTGCATTGTCGTCCGTACCCGATCTGACGGGGAGGCATGGTTCTACCAGCTGTGTAAGACCAACTACAAGAGTTTGGGCTGAAATTTCCCACACAGATGTCCTTCGACTACCAGCGATTCAATATCATATTCATGGAAACCCAAAAGCGGGATCAAGAATCAGATGAGTGGGTGGTACTGGTTAAGGAAGTTAGTCTAGATGATGTTTTACAAATCATGGCCAATGTTCTTTGCTAGACCGAAAAAACTCGCAGTATCTCTGAATTGATCATGACCTTGAAAGTTCAGGGATAATTGGTACCTTCAATCCTACACCTCCTCACTGAGTGGGAAGACTTATATGATTTAGCCATAGAGGTGGTTGAGTGCATTGATTACTTTTGGCAGGAAGACATCATTACCACCGAATGGGGGGATAATTTTAACAACTCATATGATAAACCTAGTCAGTGTCGAATGATCTCCTTTGAAGATTTATTGGGAGAAATAAGAAAGTGTTTATTCAGCCCCTAAATAGATGAGGCCACGGGTTCTTATTCATCCCCACATGTGTGAACCACAAAACTAGATCAAGGTGGCACTACACATATCTAATTCCTCTATCAACATGGATAGATAAAGAAAAGGGAATTGTTAAAGATCTATCAATGCCAGAAATGACCATTGAGGAAAATTAAGTACTCAATTAGCTAAAAAAATAAGCCAATTTAACCTTATGGGGACTCTTTATCTCCTCTCAACTGCACTGAAATGCCTTGATAAAGCTCATCACGGAACCCACAGTTTATCCCTCCACTGCACTTGAAGAAGCCGTGAATATGATTGAATCCCTAACCTCTACCAGACTCTTCTCTTTTTTTGAAGAAGAAATCCCAAAGTTCGGCCCTAATCACAACTATGCTCTCACTATCTCCGCCAAAGTCATGGGAAATAAAGTCCTACTATCATTTATAGACAAGGGATTTGCTCTCAAAGTCTGCCCTCTCAGATCCTCCAACTATTTGGGATTGAAAGTCAGTGACTCACTCCTACATCTGCTGTCGTGTGCTCCTATAATAACACTCGTCGAGAAGTAATGGGTTCCATAAAACTCACACTAAGGGCTGGCCCTATCAATCCTCTGAAAGAATTCCAAGTCATGGACATACCTATTTTCTTTAACTTACACCTTGGTTATTCGTTGCCAAAGGTCAGGTTATCACCATTTTGGAGGACGACAACAGTTAAGACAGAGCATGCACCAATAATCTTGTGTTAGAGTTTTAGCAGGGGTCCAATAATATGTGTCTCTTCAGTTTCAGAATTAATAGATAACTTTAAAGACTGAGTCTATCCAGAGCACAACCTCCATGGCAGCTTCAATGTACTTCAGATGTTCAAAAACATGCACTTTATGCTCGAAATGGGGATAAGATGATGCCAAGATGGAACCCTTGAACCCATAGTCCTGAAAGAGGCCCTTCCCCCATGTGTCCTGGGTTACCAACCTTCACAAGCATCGAACGAGATCGAAAATAAACCTAGAGAATGAAAAGATTATTTCTGGGGACTCTTTGAACGAAAAATTTATCAAAGAGGTGAAGGCTTCCCCTTTTATGGATTCTTAGAACCGTGGTATGATCCTGTTGATAAGAAGATGAAATTGGAATTGAAAACCTTTTCCCAAGAAAATAACACTTGGAACAAAGATTGTAAACATGAGGTGTCGCCTCTGATTAACAAAACCATGACAATTACTGAAGACTCTAAGGTAAGTGACTTTGAAGAATACTTTTACCTGCAGACACTAGGGTTGAGTCTCTGCATGATTCGATCAGATATTGCGCCGTCATATCCGTCTACCTAAATCAAAGCAGCTAATATGCCTCTCCTAAACTGAAATGTCATTCGAGTCCAGCCTGCTCAAATTCATCCCAACCCTGCTGTTTATCATATCCAAGTCTTAACACCTATTTTTGTTTCTTCTTTTCCCGATATGAATGTAAGTGAGACCTCTTTTAATGAGGTTCTTAACATTGTTTTCCCTGAAAATGAAATAAATGAAGATTTTGAGTATTTTGTTATGCCATACATTAATTTTGTTGATTCTAATTAAACCTCTAATGATGATGATTTTGTAAACGAAAAATTCTTAACTGATCTTAATAAGGAAAATAATAAACAACATAATTGCGTTCAAACTAATAATGATGAGATTGTTGTTATTAATCTCGTTTCTAGTAGCAATCAACGTGAAATTAGGATAGGGTCCACCCTTAACGAGTATGAGCAATTGCAATTTGAAGAACTACTCAAAGAATCCATAGACGTCTTCGCATAGTCCTATGATGACATGCCCGACATTGACCCAGAAATAACTCAGCACGAGATCTTGACATTCCCAAAATGCAAACCAATCAAGCGAAAATTGAGAAAACTTCGGACCGAATGCTCGCTCAAAATCAAAGAGGAAGTGGTCAAACAGTTGAATGTGGGTTTTATTCGTGTGGTCGAATACCCAACATAGCTTGCCAACATCGTCCCCGTGCCGAAGTAGGGAGAAAAATTTCACATGTGCGTCGAGTATCGGTATTTAAATAAAGCATCCCCGAAAGATGATTACAAATTACCAAACATTGACATGAGCGTAGATAACACGACCAACCATGCCCTTAAATCATTCACCGATGGATTTGATGGATATAAACAGATCAAGATGGACCCTGACTATTAGGAGAAAACTGCCTTTATTACCCCATGGGGAACCTTCTGCTACAGTGTCATGCCATTCAGACTAAAAAATGCCAGGGATACCTACCAAAGGGCTGCCACAACCATCCTGCAAGATCTTATTCATAAAGAGGTCGAAGTCTACGTGGAAAACATGATCATCAACTCCAAGACTTAGGAAGGTCATATTCCCACCTTCCGAAAGTTCTTCGAGCGACTACGACAATACCAGATTTGGCTAAATCCACAGAAGTGTATTTTTGGCATCACGAAAGTTACTATACAGTCACAGATACCGCAGTAGGGGCTTTACTAGCCCAATACATTTAAGAATCCCGTAAGGAAAGAGCCATCTACTATGACTGTAGGAAATTTTTTGGGTACGAGGTTAACTATACCGCTTTGGAGAAAGCATGTGTCACCTTGGTCTGGGTCACACAGAAGTTACGACACTACATGCTTGACTTTCCCATTAGACTAGTAACCCGAATGGATCCCATCAAATACCTACTAGAGAAACTCGCTCTATTCAACTGAATGGCTCATCAGTTGATATTGCTAGACGAGTTCGACATCGTGTACGTCACACATAAATCCATAAAGGGGAGGGCAATTTTATATTACCTTATCGATTACCCTGTGGAAGGAACCGATGTTTAGATATCTAAATTCCCATATGAAGGCTTTCTCTGCACCTCTTAGGAGGATCTCAGATGGAAGATGTTCTTTGATGGAGCTTCCAATAAGAAACGATATGTCATTAGGATACTCTCAATCGCCCGTGATGACTCTCACACCCCCATGACCATCAAATTAGACTTCCCTTGCACCAACAACAAGACTGAGTATGAAGAATGCATTGTAGGCCTCAAGATCGCTCTCAAGAAAGGAATCTGACACCTAGACATCTACGGGGACTCTGCCTTCATTGTTGACCAATTCCTTAGAAAATGGAAAGTCAAAGACGAGAAGCTCTCACCCTTCCATGCCCACCTAATAAAGTTAGGCTCCCAGTTTAAAGATGTCACCTTCCACTACCTTCCCCGTGCAAGTTTTAGTCTAGCTAATGCCCTTTTAACTATGGCCTTCATGGTCGATATGCTCGAGGGAATACCAATGGCCCCTTTCCCGGTTCAGAAATAGGTTATGCCCACTCACTGCTACCATATCGAGCTTATCAATGAAGAAGACTCTGACATTACTGGGTTATGGTATTGTGATATTTAGTGCCTCCTCAAATATGGTAGGTATCCCCTAGATGCAGATAAGAAAGACCGTGCAACCCTTCTCAAACTGGATGCCCAGCATATCATCTGTGACAAAGTGCTTTTCAAGAGAAACTTTTATGGAACCCATTTGCATTGCATAGCAGGGGTTGATATTGAAGTAGTGATGCAGAAGATCCATAGTGACGAATGTGGGCTCCACATAAATGGTCACACGCCTGCCAAGAAGATCATCCATCAAGGGTACTATTAGACCACTATGGTTCAAGATTGCATTGCATGTGCTCGAAGATGCCTCAAATGCCAATAATTTACCAATCTCCAACACTTATACCCTCGAGAATTATACAACATGACCTCTCCTTGTCCCTTCTTTACTTAGGGCATAGACATCATAGAAAAGGTTACTACTAAAGATTCTAATGGTCATGAGTTCATCATGGTCGCCATTAAATACTTCACTAAATGGGTAGAAGCCAAGTCATACGCAGTGCTGAATGCCAAAAAAGTGGCTAAGTTCATTAGAAAGAACATCACTTGCTGATACGGGGTTCCCCACGAATTAATATCAGATAATGGACTCCACTTCAAAGCTGAGGTCACAGAACTGGTCGAAGAGTATGGAATTCATAGACACACGTAACCCTACCGACCGTAAACCAATGGTGATGTCGAAGACGCAAAAAAAAGCCTCAAACCCATCATCAACAAGATGATCGAAAGTTAAAAAGATTGGGCCGACCGGATCCCATATGTTATCTGGGTTACCTCAATTTTATCCAAACATTTACTATGATTACCCCGTATTCTTTAGTATACGACATGGAAGCACTCCTCCTCGTTGAGCTGGAAGTACTTTATTTATGCGTCATGCTCGAAAGATGGGTTAGTATAGAAGACTGACATCCAAGCCGCTATGAAGAACTCTCACTCTTAGATAAAAAGAGACTTAAGGCTCTGTACCACATACAGGGGTACCATCACTCGATAGCATGATCATTCAACAAGAAAGTAAAGGGTCGCGGTATCCAATAAGGAGACCTTATCCTTAAAGAGATTGTAGAACCTGTCTGGGACCCCACACAAAAATTCAAACCGAATTGGAGCGACCCCTACATTGTGAAGAAAATCCTGCCAGGCGGCGCCGCTATGCTCATCGACCTCGATGGAGAGGAAATGGTGTGTCCAATCAATCTGAACCGTCTCAAGAAATTCTACTCTTAGTCTTAATTCTCAGTGCACTACGACTCTTCTCATCCCCTTTCTATTATAAAAAAATCATTCATTTCCACTACCCAAAACTATATGGGACCTGATCCTCTCAAAAATATTTATATCCAAAATGAAACTCATGAAATTTTCAAAAACCCCAGAGGTACGTAGGCAGCCCATACGACATCACAATCCTCTTCTTTTTCACAAAATACTATTTTTTTCTAACCTCTGAGAATGGCAGTCCATCTCATCATTCACATGAATAAAAGGATTGTGTATGTCTTAGTGATTGGTATATATAGTTCAAAAAGCAAGACTCAACGAAAGGCACAATAAAATATGATCAAAATCATTTTTCTTTCAAGTCAATGAATACAACAGTTACATGAAGTATCAGTGGGGGGAGTCAAACAGACCACCCTCTTTCACTAATAAAACCATCTTATAAAACCTACCCAATCCCCACCAAATCCCTACCGACTTCACAGAAAACCCTAAAAATTGCCAGATACCAACACAATCCACCCCAAAACATAAATTTATCCAGCTTCATAAATGCTACCCTAGCTTCACTTATGATGCCTTCAACTACCAAAAAACCCTACCTCATCATCATTTCCTGCCCTCGGAGGTCCCCAGGTCTCCTACTCCTGATTAACGTTTTGTATGCGCTCTATGCAACGGTACGCCTTAATAAGTTTGGCCGAACCCACAACACCCTCCTCCATGGTCTCGAAAGTGACAAGCCACCTTTGCCCCATTTCTTCCTCCATAATCTTTCCCATTACGCGCTTTTATAACCACCTCAGATAGTCCCCAAACACAAGTTAGGCCGCTCCCACAGATTATGACGGGCGGGTAGATAGTCGTCGGCATTGTCACAAGGGTCCCAGTATCATCAGTAAAGACTCAGTCAGGTCATCCACGGGGAAAAAGTTTGTTATACGAGGATGCACTATTTTTTCTCACCCCACTTGGCGCAAAAGCCACTAAGGAAAATAGTAGGAAGTCTTCGAGAGGCCAACTAGCCTTACATATTGATACTATCGTAGTTGCAAAATGAGCTTTAGTCCCCCCCCCCCCACTATGGTACCAATTAACGAAGACACCGGGCTATGTGCTCCACAAACTAATTGACCCAATTCTTTCCTGACGGGCCAAAAATGAATAATGGTCGGACGAAGAAATTAGGCACACTCAACAAGGGATACTCAGGAGAGGCCTCCAGGTGAAACCTATCAAAAAGCCACATGAACATCATCACAGGGCTTCACCCTCAGAAAATCGGAATGGCCCTCCTTCCAAGCATCAAGACCATTCAAGGTCTTCGCTAGCACCACCGCCGCATAACTACAGTGGTAAGACATCCGCGTCACTACTGTGTCCACTTAGGTATCAATCGTCAAGTCCCCTGCCACCAATAACAGCCTTGCAGTCAGGCCCAAAATAATATCTCCAGCAAAACTAACATTAGTATAGTCTCTTTAACACACCGGATTTAGCATAATCCAACAAAGGTGACAAGCTTCACTTTAAATCCAGTTTTCTATCTTCTCATCCATATACGAACCAAGCCTCCAAGGCCTTTTACTATTCAAAAATTTCAATAAATGCATTTCTCAAAATTAGTCCCTTCAAAAGGAAATTCTTTGACACTATGCCTCCAAGGCCTCCTTCTATTCAAAAATTCCAAAAGTACATTCAAAAAATTTCAAAAACACATTCTCCCACTTTTTCTCAAAACAAATCCTCAACATCAAATTAAAGTGCATGTTCAGTAAGCCACTAAATCAAGATAATTAAATAAAAAAGTGCATAATTTTTTCCTTCTCGAGTCACTTTTCAGGTACAAAGATGTTAAATCAATCATATAACATGGTCAGCACCAAGCTCCTCCAGTTATAACGATGAATCTCCAAGAAAACCTCGAACGGAAAGAACTAAAAATAGATGCTACCTCATCTGCCACACCACTCTCTCTCCAAGGTACCAGGCGTACCCGAACTCGTGCGCCACCAACCGTCTCATCTGTTCATGCACTCCCATAGCCCTCGCGACCCTCAAATGAAGACTTCATGTGTATAAGGTCACCTACATCCCTAGAAAAGAGTCAGTATCAACCCAGAAAATTCCCAAAATCCCAAAAAATATGAAGGTGACCTTATACACGTCTCATTTGTTCAAGCACTCCCATAGCCCTCCCAAAATTCCCAAAAAATACCTGAGAAATAGAGAACATTATTTCTCCAAAGAAAAATATTTTTGGAGGACCAAGCCCCTTACAAACTCCCAAAATCCTCACTTGGATTAACCTTACACTCTTAATATCAACATATTCCCCAACAGAACCAACGATGTGCCCACATCCAAGTCTACCACAATTCCCCAACATGAACCATAAACCCACACAATCCCCAATGGGATTTCAAGACAACATATTCCCTAACATAATCAAATGTGAGCATGCACCCAAAGTCATTTTCACCTTCCCACCAGCAGAGCTATCCCATGTACCCAACTTAGATCCTCATAATTAACCTCAGCCCACAGAATTGGCCATAACAAACTTAAGTCCTCAAAATTGACCTCGGCCCGCAGAATTGGTCATCGTAACTTTAGGACCTCTGAATTGACCTCGGCCCGCAGAATTGGTCATCACAACTTTAGGTCCTCAGAATTGACCTCGACCTGTAGAATTAGTTCACAACTTAAGGTCCTTAAAATTAAACTCGGTCCGCAGAATTAATGTTACAACTTAAGGTCCTCAGAATTTACCTAGGCTAGCAGAATTGGTCGTCTTAACCTTAGGTCCTCATAGTTGATCTCGACCCGTAGAATTATTCATCACAACCTTTGGTCCTCAGAATTGACCTCGGCTCACATAATTGGTCATAACAGTTGTAGGTCCTCAGAATTAACCTCGACCCGCAGAATCAGTCGTCACAACTTTAAGTCCTCAGAATTAACCTTATCCCACAGAATTGGTCGTCACAACCTTAGGTCCTCAAAATTGACCTCGACCCGTAGAATTAATCTTCATAACATAAGGTCCTCATAATTGACTTCGGCCCACAGAATTGGTCCTCACAACTTAGGTCCCAAGAATTGACCTTGGCCCTTAGGATTGGTCGATACAACTTTAGGTCCTCAAATTTGACCTCGACCTGTAGAATCGATCACCCCAACTTTAGGTCCTAAGAATTGACTTCGTCCCTCAGAATTGTCCATCAAATCTTTAAGTCCTCAGAATTGTCCTCGACCCTTCGAATCAATCATCCTAGCCCCTTAGGCTCTCAAAATTAACCTCAACACCTCCTCGACCCGCTAAATCGATCGCTACACTCCCTATATCCAAGAATTGACCTCGGCCCTTAGGATTGGCCATCACATCTTCATGTCTTAAGAGTTGACCTCGACCTTACGAATTGGTCACCCTCATCCCCTAGGTTCGCAGAATAAACCTATACTCTTCTCCCCTAACGTCGATGTGGTGTCTATTATTTGATGCCCTTCACTTGATCCAAGCTCTCCCATCGAGGGTATTTGTAAACACCCCATCCTAGGACCCCCTTAAGAACCTCCTTAGGTCCCTAACGCTCATCCTTTCACCATAAATGTAGATCATACTCCGAGTACTAATTTGAATACCACCGGGCACTCCCGAACCCTATTTGACTCTGGTTAACTCTCATGTCTGAGCAAAGGTTCAATGAATCCTTGAAAGGCTCTAAATCCGTTTTCCAATAGCCCGTCCTGTATGCGAATCGTCTTTACGGTTCGGACGAACGGTCCATTTTACTCTAAAAACTAATCTAGAGGCCACCGGGCGCTTTCGGGCCCCGTTTGATTCTGGTCAACTCTCCAACTTGACCAAACCTCAATGGATTATTAAAGGGATCTGAATACACTTTCCAACGGTCCTCCCTGTGCAAGATTCAAACTTACGATCTACATTTTATGCCCATTTTTTCAAAAAACCTGTTCCGGACTACCTATAGGCACCCAGGGACCCTGCCTATCGACAGTGTGCCTTAGGCGCTATGCCGATATGCAAGCCTAAGACCATGTCAACCGGTCCCCTCTTTGTCCTATAAATAAAGTCCATGACCTCACTTTGAAAAACACCCAAGAACACCTCTCTCAGCAAGTCAAAAAACATTATCTCGAATTAAGAGTTGTTCATTTTCCTAAAAAAAAAAAACTTTTTCCCACATTCCCTTCCATCACTTTCTTATCTCACTAGGTAATTCCCCCCACCTCTCCATACCACTTTCATACCATTGTAAGATCAACACATCTATATCTTAAGGTCAACATCAAGCATTCATAAGGAGGTCAAATTCTCCATCCCTTTCTCTAATTCTTCCATTTTAATGTTATTCACTTTATTTCTACTTTAGTACTTTTGTCTCATTACATCACATCCATTAATATCTACTCTTTATTATTAGTATTTTCACATAATCTATGTTCACGACCCCCTCCCCCCCCCCCCCCCCCCAAAAAAAAAAAAAAGAGGGTTCATTAATAAATTCCAAAAGCGAAATTTCCATTTCACACTCTCACTCTTAAAGCACATTTTTTTACACACTTATAAGAGAAATCCCCCGTTTGGATTTATGGATTGAACCCCACCCCTATGCTATTTTCGAACTATGTGAACTTTTATGCCCCATGGGCTACGTAGGCGTCTTGGGCCAATCCCGATATTCGAGTCCTTTCTTTTTCGTATTTATATGCTTCTTTATATCTTATATAAATTTTATGAGTTTTATATTTTCACATACTCGTGTTTCGTCCGATGAACACATTCGTTCTTCCATAGTGACTTTGTGATTCGGCGAACCTCACATAATATTTTTTATTATTATTTTGGGAACACTCCTACGGATGAACTCACACCGTCTCTTTCCATTACGCGAGTTGAATGATTCCATTCTCCACCATCTATATTATACACATCTGCACACACATCACGATGTCTAAAAGGAGAAAATTAGCAATTGCTCATGAGAGACCGAAAGGGTGGGATGGATGCCTAACACCTTTTCATTCCGTAACTTAGTCCCCAGACCTTCGAACTACTTGGTTTCACATGCATTAGTATTGGCCTTGATGTCGTTCTCTCGAGGCGATGACATTCTTTTGCCTATTTTGAGCAAAATAGGCCGGTGACTCTATATTTACATATTGTCCCTCACAAATAACGATGACCGAGCACCCCGAGAAAGGGCGTAACCCCGAGCACGCACCGGATGGAATTTGAAACCCCGGGATGGCCACACCACCACAATCGTTATAAATATTCACTATCACTACACCGCCACCACCATGGTTATCGTACATATTTACTACTACCACAACCATTGTAAAAAAAATTACTACCCTCATCCCACCACCAACTAGGTCTGCAAACGAACTGCGCCGAGCTTAGCTAATCTCGTTTATTAAACGAGCTTGAAATCATGCCCGAGCTCAGTTCATTTACTAAACGAACGAGCTGAACACAAGCCGAGCTCGAGCAACTCAGTTTTAAAAGGTCCAATTGAGCTCGTTTATGCTTTAAAACTCTATCTCGAGTCGAGCCCAAACGATCACACTTTTTTAAATGAGCTCTAATTTTTTTAAGCTCGGTTCATTTGCTCAACAAATGAGCCGAAATCGAGATTCAATCAAGTTGAGCTCGAGTTGTTCACGAACAACTTGATTAGTTTACAACCCCGTCACCAACACAATCGTTACGAATGTTTATTACGACCACCACAACCAACGTAAATATTTACCACCTCAACAAACACTCAATTTAATATTTTAAGGAATCAATCTTGAGATTCAAATGATAAACATGAAGAGCTTAGAAGGGGTGTAAATGAGTCAAGTCTATCCAAATAGAAGGATGCTCAAGCATTGTGTTCAAGTCCGACACAATTATTTCACAAGCCAAAATTGTCAATCTTTTATTCAAACAAACACAAGTTGTGCTTGAGTAATTTGATTGTTTATACATTTTTAGTGCATTTATTGGTCATTAAGCAAACCTTTTTGTTATTCTTCTTCATATGAAAATTTTCCAACTTGAAAAAAATTCCACTATTTTTATTGTGTTTCTGAAAACTTATTATTGTTTTTTTATTTATTTTCAAACTTTTTTTTATCCTTTTTTCCTTATCCCATTTTTTTCTTTTTTATTTATTTTCCAACTCTTTATTTATTCTCTTTCAAAAAGTCACGCGATATTTTTTTAAATAACGTTTTGTCCAAGTTTTTTTTATTTTATTCCAAAAAGTCTTAAAAACATAGGATTTACCATATCGAAAATGAATTTTATCAAATAACGTGGACAAATTACAGGATTTGCATGAAACTTTTACCACCCGAGACATTTTTCATTTGTATCAAATGGACTCTAATAAATTCTAAACTACCACATTATTGCATATTTTTTAATTGAATTAAAAAAATCATATAGGTGATGCTTGCTACATTTCTAATAAGGTAATACTAGGAAAAGTAATTTTTTTTTAAATCCAGTAATGTGTCAAACACACCTAGAGTGATTTTTATAATGAAACCCATGTAAACTAAAAACATCGTTAGGTTAAAAAATGGCTCTAGCTACTATTACTTCTAATATGAGCGCCAAGTAGGGGTGACAATGGGTCGTATCGTGTCGGTTTTGGGTCAGGTCTAATCGGGTTTGTCTCAAAATTACCTCTATCTAAATCCGATCCATTAGGTCTTCCGTGCGTACTGTGTCGTGCCTTATCGGGTTCGTGTCGTGTTCGGATTGTATTCAAGTCGTGCTTTAACGAGTTGTGTCGTGTATTTAGACTAAATGACTAAACTCAAATCCAATTCGTTAAATTATTGTATTTAGTGAATCCACCCGTTAAACACTCGAATTCGTTAAGACGTCGTCCAAACTCACTTAAAAAAATCGTTAAGACAACATATTGAAATGGTGTGTAATATGATAAGCGCCAAGTGACCCTTGCCACAAATTATCTTCTATTTATAAACAAAGACACAAAATATCTACATTTCACTCTCCTCAACCCTAAATATTCAACGACAAACACGTCGGAGGTTCCCTTTGAGATCATCACAGACATCCTCTCCCGTGAACCCATCAAACCCCTCCTACGTTTCAGGTGCGTATCTGAGCTATGGTGTGCTCTAATTGACAGCCCAGATTTTATTAAAACCCACCTCCATAAATCACTTGAAAACAACACCAATCTCACTCTCCTTCTCGGAGGAACGGATACCCACCAAAACACGTTCTATTCATTGGACTTTAATTCATTCGATACACCCACTGTATTTGACAATCAGTTTAAGAATTATGTTTGGGTCATTCTTGTCATGGTTTGCTTAATGATGATGATGATGATGATGAGGAGGAGGAGGAGGAGGAGGATGGCCAAGTTGTATTGTTCAATCCATCTACTAGACAATATCGAATTTTACCGGCAACACCAAAAGGTGATGAAGAAGAGTATGGATTAGGGTATGATTCATTTAGTGATGATTATAAAGTCATTAAGTTAGTTGAGCATGATGATGATGAATCCCCTGCATAATTAAATGTTCAAGCTATGGTTTACAGTTTGAAATCGAATTTGTGGTGAAAAATTCAAAATTTTCCTTATATTATGACGCCCTTACTAAACTCGTGGAGTGGTCAAGTTAACGGCGCTTTGCACATGATTGTCAGGCAAAGTTACAAATTTCATTCGTCAAAACTGATTGTTGCTTTTGACATTGCGAACGAGGATTTTTATTTGGTCCCGAAACCTAATTTTTTGGATAAAGAAAAGACTATGATTAGTGTGGATGTTCGGGACAGGTGCCTTTGTTTGGTGGGTTCTTACTCGGACTATACAGATATATGGGTGATGAAGGATTATGGAGTGAAGGAGTCTTGGACGAAATTGTTGTCTATTTCATCACTGAAGAATAGGTTTTACGATTTTTTGGGTCCATTGGGTTATTCTAAGAGACGTGATGAAGTTCTCTTGACTTGTAATGAACAAAAGTTAATTTGGTATGATTTTAAAAGGAGAGAAATTAAGAATGTTGAGGTTTGTGGTTTGCCGAAAATGTTTCAGGTTGAAATTTATGTGGGAAGCCTTGTTCCCCTTGATGGATATGGGGGAAGTGTGAACCCAAGAAGCAACTTAAGGAAGAGGAAAAAAAAGCCAATGAATAATAAGAAGACGTAAGTCATTTGGATACTTAGCTTTATTTTTATCAGCACTATTATTTACTTTGTTATGGGAATAACTTAAAGTAAAAATTATGAACTTCTTAGTGTAGCTTTACTCTTATCTTGTCTTGTTATCGACACGTATTTGATTCGTTGAAGAATACCATTCAATATTGTGAACTTTTTAATATCAATATGTCTTACATGCATCAGAAAATTTATCATCTTTGTCAAATATGGGTGCCCGGCGATAGAAGCGTAGTTGCTCACGGTGAGCAGCATCCAGGACAGTGGCATTAGGGATAGCAGCGATGCCATAAGTGACAGAGGGGGAGCCTGGCTGAGCAGTAGTGGCGGCAACCTTAGAAGCATTTGAAGAAGCCATAGTAGAGTGGTGATGAATGGCACAATTGGGTAAAAAGGGCTAGGAATAGAGAGGGAGGAGCATAACCACAAGTGGTGGCGTAAAAGATGAGAGAAGGAACCCATTATTGTCCAGCTCTTTAAAGAAGACAGGAGCTTGAAGAAGACTAAGGAAAGAGAAGAGTTTTGAAAAAGAGACGTTTGAAGCCTTTTAAACCTATCTATTGAGTTTCCCACCATCGCACGTGCAAGGCCGCCTATAATCATTTCAAATGAACATGTGGCACTTCAGGAAGTGTTTTGACAGCTGAAAAAATAGCGCCACGTCATTTACGAAGTGACGCCTGGGGAATAGAAAGGGTTGCCTTCCTAAGTAAGTTCGAGTTTTGGCGCCAAAATTTTTATCAGACATATCCAATCAACTCCTAACGAAGAAGATATCCTAACGTTCAAAAAGCTAAGATGTCCCATTGCAAAAGTTCAAATGTTGTTAAATTATAACTCAGGTAATCGGGGAGAATTTCTACTTTTTCGACACATAATAAAACGTTACAAGTGAGAATTTCACAAGTCTCCACGATGTGGGCAGTCCTAACGACAAAATAGGTATTTGAGAAGGTTAGTAGGTCTATTGGGAGAATTTCAAATAGTCAAAACGAGAACGGTTGAAAAGCAGTAACAGGAAAAAGTTGCGATGTCCCTTCGCCAAAACACCCCCGGACCAAGGTACTTCGACTCATTTACATCGGGAGTATTTTACTTTTTTCTTAGAAGTGTTAAGCGCAGTTGGCTGCAATGAAGAAAAGGAGACCAAATTTTTTTCACGCAGAGAAGGTCCCTCGGATTGAGAAGTTTTCGTGCAGACATTTCTTGTTCCGATAACAAATATCTCCACGAAGGGGAAAATGTAGAGGGGGCTTGAAGATAATCCTGAGATTAGGTATAACCCCCCCCCCCCCCCATTAACAACAGTGTTTGGGATTAAATTAGTGTGGCAGCTCAGCGTGGTAGCTCAGCGTGGCAGCTCAAGCGTGGCAACTTATACTTTAACTTGTTGTGTTATTTAGTCATATTGTATCTTTGTCTATATTGACTATGAGCTATAACGATTGTAATGATGTAACGAGAATAATAGCGAGTTTTAGTGTGAGGTCATACGGTACTCGCGAGAGACCAGGCTTGGCAGGGCCTGGGAGAGCTTTCATGCTCTATCGAATGACCTCGCCGTGGGAACTTCAGAGGGACTTGGTTTGGAGTATTGAGAAGTGAGGCACCGTTGGGGCTTTTCCTGACCATCTTAGATACACTAGGTAAAATATCGAAGGAACCTTACCGTGGAACCTCGGGCGGAGCAGCTTTGAGTTCCATCAGGCGTTGAGTTGTGAACCAAATAGCCCTCTACTTAATGTCACATCTACTATAGGTGATGACACTAGCCAGCTAGATAAATGTCAAATATGCACTCGAGTAAACCTCCGTGGTATTTGGGGCTGTCAGAGGGTGGGTAAGCCACCTCTGTGGTGATAGCTCCCTGACACATAGTGGTTAGGAAAAAGGCAGGCCTTGGAATTTAATAGCTATGAAGTGGAGATAACTAGTGCATCAGGTATTTAATGTTGGTGACATAAAGTATGGGGGATGTCTTTCACAGGCATTAATGAGTGAGTTGCCTCGGGGATGGTGTGGGGGCTATTAAAGGACCCCAATCACCTCTGGGGAGGGGATGTTCCTTTGAGAGCTCAGAAGTTATTACTAGTGAGAGTTATTGCAAACCAGAGAGTTTCTCACCCACCATTGTCAATTTATTATGAAGCTTTTAATACTTGACAGAGATTCTTGAGGGTGGTTGGTGTATTTGGCTGCCTGCCAAGGTGTATCTAGGATACTGACTTCTTTCTCCCTCTAAAAGAGTTACTTCTGAGTTCGTTGTTATCTGATTGAGTTATACACGAGAGATTTGTGAGTTTCAACTGAGTTTATCTTCATTAAAGCTGTGTTTGCACATTCCTATAATTAATTCAAGGTTTTGGGCTAGTTAACCTATCATTAATGTACTCAAAAGGGGTTACGCCTCCATCTCATCTAAACTACCTCTTACACTTGTTAACATGCATGATTAGTTATAATTTGATTCTAGATTATTGCCTATGCCTTATACAATAAATTAAAGATTTTGATTTATTTTAGCAGTTTAATGAAGTTGAGCTGGAATTCTTTAATAAGGAGGGATTTAGAATTGCGAAGGAGATTGATAGTGGCCTTGTTCTTTGTATATTATGAATAATTATATGTGGGTATATTTCTAAATATATTTTTTGATTTTAAAACATTCAATATTAAAGTATTGGTCATATATGAAATAAATGGATTGTATTAACATAAGCGGGGTCCATCTAAAATTACTCTTTTATTTTGGGGAGACGATGTACTCTTTAGTTGCTATTTTTCTTGTGTACTTTTAGTAATTTATTTTTGTATATAATTTTGATGACTAATTTTAGGCCAATGTACCATTCAACACATTTTGCTCCACACTAATAAGTCATGTCTGTATTGGTCATTCCCTTAAATGTTTCAAAGCGTATGCACGTTTTGAATAAGTAAGTTCTATTTGTAAATTTGTATTTTATTATAACTCATATACACTTCCTTATATTTCTTTTCACCCCAATAATCATATCCATACTCTTTCTCCACCACCACCTTGGTACCGTCAACCTCACTCTTGTTAGAGGCTTTCTGGTTTACGTTAACCACAACGAAAATTATCGTAAATATTTACTGCCACCAATGCAGTTGTAGTAAATACCACCACCCTATTACCACCACAATCGTTATAAATATTCACTATCACTACCCCGCCACCACCATAGTTATCGTACATATTTACTGCCACCACAACCAATTGTAAAAAAATTATTACCATCATCCCACCACCAACTAGGGCCATAAACGAGCTTGAAATCATGCTCGAGCTCGGTTCATTTACTAAATGAACGAGCTGAACACGAGTCGAGCTCGAGCAACTTAGTTTTAAAAGGCCTAATCGAGCTCGTTTATGCTTTGAAACTCTAGCTCGAGTCGAGCCCAAACGATCGTAATTTTTTAAACAAGTTCGAATTTTTTGAAGCTCGATTCATTTTCTCAACAAATGAGCCGAAATCAAGCTTTAATCGAGTCGAGCTCGATATGTTTACGAACAACTCGATTAGTTTACATCCCTGCCACCAACACAATCGTTACAAATATTAACTACCACCACTACAACCAACGTAAAATATTTACCACCCCAAAAAACACTACAGTTTAATATTTTAAGGAATCAATCTTGAGATTCAAATGATAAACATGAAGAGCTAAATAGGGGTGTAAATGAGTCAAGTCTAGCTAAATAAAAGGGTGCTCAAGCATTGTGTTCAAGTCCGACGCAATTATTTCACAAGCCAAAATTATCAATCTTTTATTCAAACAAACGCAAGTTGTGCTCGAGTAATTTGATTTTTTTATACATTTTAGTACATTTATTGGTCATTAAGCAAACTTTTTTTATTCTTTTTCATATGAAAAATTTTCAACTTAAAAAAAATTCCACCATTTTTATTCTTTCGTGATAACTTATTATTATTTTTATTTATTTTCCAACTTTTTTTATTCTTTTTTCCAAATCCTATTTTTTCTTTTTTATTTATTTTCCAACTCTTTATTTATTCTCTTTCGAAAAGTCACTCGATATTTTTTTAAATAACATTTAATCCAAGTCTTTTTATTTTATTCTAAAAAGCCTTAAAAATATAGGATTTATAGTCTCGAAAATTAATTCTATCAAATAGCTTGGAAAAATTACAGGATTTGCATGAAATTTTTTTTCACTAGGGACATTCTCCACTTGTATCAAAGGGACTCTAATAAATTCTAAGCTACAACATTATTGCAATTTTTTAATTGAATTTAAAAAAATCATATAGGTGATGCTTGCTATATTTCTAATAAAGTAATAGTAGGAAAACTATTTTTTTTAAATCAAGTAATATGTCAAACACTCGTGGAGTGATTTTTTTAAACAGAGTAATATGTCAAAAAATGAATAAATTAAAAGTTCCTTGAAACCTAAAAAAAATAATTCATTCTAGACTCCATTAATTAATCTCTCAATCCAACTCAATCTAGATTCAATTAATCTCTTTTCATCATTCTCCACTCAAATCACATTACACAATGCTACTAATACTACTACATCTATATAAATCTTTTATTTCTAGAAAAAAATTAAAAAAAGTTTTCAAAAATTCCAAATTATTTTTTATATAAATAAAAAAGTTTACTGTTATAAAAATATTTTTAACGTTGTATTTATAGAAAAAAACTTTAAGTTTTTATCTATAAATGACATAAAGGTTTTTAAACTAAAAAAAAAATAAAAATATATATGATTTTTTTTATATAAAACATGTACAGTTTTCTTTAAAGTTTTTATTTATAAAAAATAGTTTTTAAGTTAATTTTTTTTTCAAAATTTCAAATTATATTTAATATAAATAAAAAATATTTTTAGTTATAAAAATATTTTTAACGCTTTATTTATAGAAAAAATACGTACAGTTGTTTTGAAGTTTCTATTTATAAAAAAATAGTTTTTATTTAATAAAATATTTAAAAATAATATACAAATTTTATTTATGAAAAAATTAACCTTTTATAATGGCTTTAAGATAACACATTATAATTATCATATATACAAATTTTTATAATTATTAATGTATTTGTTTATTATACATAGCCCGTGAATCCTACGTCTGCCAATAATTGAAATGGTTTGATTTTTTTTGTATGGGTCATAAATATTTCAGGGCACCCTTATGAAAAGAATCAGTCCAGAACAATATTTTTTTGGTATTTTAAAAAATGAATTAATATTTGATTCCCTTTTAAGCAATTTAAAAACTGTCAAATATTGATTCACTTCTTAAAAATACCAAAACATATTATTTTGAACTTATTTTTTTTTAGAAAAACCCTAAAATATTTATAACCAATAAAAAAAATAAAAATAAAAACTTTTTTATTTTTATTTTTAAAAGACATCTCGCAGGGACTCTCGCATTTAGGATCCGCAGAGGAGCCGCTCTCGTATAAACGAAACCACAAAATATCTACGTTTCACTCTCCTCAACCCTAAATCTTAGACCGTAAACATGTCGGAGGTTCCCTTTGATATCATCACAGAAATCCTTTCCACTGTACCCGTCAAATCCCTACTACGTTTCAGGTGCGTATCTAAGCCATGGTGTGCTCTAATTGACAGTCCAGATTTTGTTAAAACCCACCTCCATAAATCACTTGAAAACAACACCAATCTCATTATCATTCTCGGAGGAACGGATACCCACCAAAACACGTTCTATTCATTGGACTTTAATTCAATCGGTACACCCTCTGTATTTGACAATCAGTTTAAGAATGATGATGTATTGTTGGGTAACTCTTGTCATGGTTTGCTTCTTTTAAAAAGGGATGATGATGAGCCAGTTGTATTGTTCAATCCATCAACTAGACAGTACCGGATTTTACCGGCAAAGCTAGAAGATGATGATGATGAAGCAGAGTATGGGCTAGGGTATGATTCATTTAGTGATGATTATAAAGTCATTAAGTTAGTTGAGTATGATGATGATGATGAATCTTCTGAGAGTGTTCAAGCTATGGTTTACAGTTTGAAGTCGAATTTGTGGCGAAAAATTCAAGATTTTCCTTATTTTTTCCCGCCCATAAATAGCTCGTGGGGCGGTCAGGTTAACGGCGCTTTGCACATGATTGTCCGTCAAAGTTACTATTTTTTTTCATCAAAACTGATTGCTGCTTTTGATATTGCAAACGAGGATTTTTATTTGGTCCCAAAACCAAATTTTTTGGATAAAGAAAAGGTTATGATCAGCGTGGATGTTTTGGACGGGTGCCTTTGTTTGGTGGATTCTTACTCGGACTATACGGATATATGGGTGATGAAGGATTATGGAGTGAAGGAGTCTTGGACGAAATTATTGTCTATTTCATCACTGATCGATGGGTCTAACGTTTTTTTGCGTCCTTTGGGTTATTCTAAGAGCCGTGATGAAGTTCTCTTGACTTTTAATGACAAAAGTTAATTTGGTATGATTTGAAAACGAGAGAAATTAAGAATGTTGAGGTTTGTGGTTTGCCGAAACTGTTTCAGGTTGAAGTTTGTGTGGGAAGCCTTGTTCCCCTCGATGGATATGGGGGAAGTGTGAACCCAAGAAGCAATCTAAGGAAGAGAAAAAAAAGCCAATGAGTAATAAGAGGATGTAAGTTATTTGGATACTTAGCTTTATTTTTATCCGGACTATAATTTACTTTGTCACGTGAATAACTAAAATTCAAAATTATGAACTTGTTTATGTAGCTCTACTCTTACCTTGTCTTGGTATCGACACATATTTGATTTGTTGAAGAACACAATTCAATGTCGTGAACTTTTTAATATCAATACTCTTGATATGTTGTCCAGGATTATTTTGTTATTGATGTGTCAGAGCAAGGATAAGAAAGACGAAAAAATATAATTGAAAGAATTATACATATTAAAAATCATGTGATGACTTGAGTTTGTCGTTGTGAAAGCTAAAGTCGTGTTTGTGTTAGGACTTTTTGACATGAAATCTCGTCGAATGTTTGTCTCTTTTGTTAGTCGTGTTGTGTCATTTTTGTGTTGCGTTTACTTTAATGCGAAAATTATGAACTGTGTTTTATAATGGGTTGTGTTCCTGTGAGGTAGAAAAAACACGATAATGTGTCGCGCTAGTTGAATTCTATTAATTCCGATCATTTTCTATGGGGCCAAAGTGGCTAGATTTTAATTATTGATCCAATTGTGAGAATATGCGGATATCAGATAAGGATTTATACGATTGTATCGTGTAAGAGAGAGATTGCTAGTTTCGTTAAAAAAATTGCAAATTTCAGAAGGTATAAAAAAACCCAAATTTCAAGGCTATGTAATTTTTTTTTTCAACTTTCAAGTGGTGGAGGTGGTAGCCTACAAACACAGTTGATTATTTGGAGAACACAATAAAATATCCATTTAATGCTATTGCTTTTCAACTGCTGGTATGGTTTCTATTGAGCACTTAGGGTAAATGTATTGTCGTACATATCATAGTAGTGTAGATATTTTTTCTTTTTATTAATTATTAGTCACATATCGACCCTTGATTCTTGTAGGGATGGTTTTCTGTCATAGGGAATTATACTGGTGCTATAAGGATCTTGAATGAAAAATGATAAGGTATTTTACGGATATGAAATAATGGTTTTCTGTTTTTGATTTTACACACATCTTGCTGTTTTCTAGGTTCTTTTTTTTTTCAATTGTGGTTACTTTGCTATATTTTATTCGGGTTTAATGACATTCATCTCCTCAAGAGATCCAACCCAACACAATTTTGGCGGGGAAAAAATTCATTAGGAGTCACCATACATTTGTTTTTCTGAAAAAAGTTCATTTCATCACGAATAGTTGACAAATAGCCTAAGGGAAGCATCCTATAGTGACTATAAATGAGTTTTTTGTCGATAAACAAAATCGTTGGAAAAATATGATTATTTTATGGCATAGTTGATCATCGACAATGCTGACTTATGACAAAAACTAAATGTATAGAGATATAGATAAGTGAAATTATTTTGTTGCTAAAACTAACTTGTACCCATTAGCTTTTGGTGTCAAATTATATCTCATTGAAGTTAAATTCTCAAATTACAATAATTAATACCTTTCCATCCAAATATAATACGCTAAAACACATCCATTCATAATATAAAATCCATAATTGAATATCCTATTACCCCAACTTAACGTATATTAATTATGTTTACATCAATTGTTAAAAGATTCATGAATTTAAAGTAGTAAGGGATACGTGTTTACATTAGTTGTTAAAAAATTTATAAATACTAAATAACATGGTTTGGGCCACAAATTCCATTTGCTCCTTTAATATCACCACGAGAAAAGTTATTACACGTCTATAATCCTTGAAGCCTGTGAAAAGATAAGTTTGAGATATTATATGTATAGTTGAAGAAGTAAAGCATATAAAACATGTTCAAAGATATTAGAATTAGTGCAAGATCTCAATAAAATATCAATTTCTCTTTAGTTTAAAACAATACCAACGGAACAAATGGAATATAAAAGAAAATAAAGCAAATTAAGTGACCCTTTTCGGCGGTATCTCATTTACTACATGATCATACAATTATAAATGGACATCAAATACCATGCACACGGCGTGATTGATATCATAATATAAATTTACCACAAAATAAATAATTGGGTCTATTAATTCCAATTATGGAGCTATCCCAATATTATGACTAAATGAAATCCTTGTATCAAATAAGAAAAAGAGGGATACAACTTATACTTAGTTGTCAAAAAAATCTACTTACTAAGTGCTCTCCATACACCAACTATAGTCAGGTATATCAAAATTAGCATAAATACTATTATTGTTAATATCCCACCGAAAGAGTTGTATTTGATATAAACTCATCAACTGGTGGTAGTATTGGCAATGGGTTGCGTTGAGTCGTGTTCGTGTCAGATTTTATTATGCTTTGGCCTTATCGGGTTTGTGTTTAAACAGGTGACTTTTTTTTTATCATAGGATAAAACCATACCCAAACATCATTCGTTATAACGGATTGTGTCGTGTTTACCCGTTATTATCCATGTAGAAATTGATTTATTTTAAATGCTATACGAGTTGACACAAACCTATTTAGACTCATTGAATCATCGACAATACCAAATTTCTTATGGGTATGGCTATATGCACACCAAGAGAGTACTCTAGTGCTCCAAAATATATCTAGGGACACAATATCATGATATTTTTTATCTTTTATGGCAATTTTATACTTTTGATGACATTGTTTGGAGTGCTATTACTATAGGACCTATTTGGAGGCCATACCCTTTCTTACTTATTTGAATAAGAGTATGTGTTACTTCTTATTTGTTACCAATATATTTTAGTGCCTTCAAATTATTTCATCTTAACAGTTTTTAACGTGTAAAGTGGGTTAACGCCAAACTCATCCGCTAACTATCACGCACACCCATTAACCAATAACTTTGTGTTTGATTCGAGGTGCTCGCATTTTGCCAAGTCTAATTGGTGCTAATAATCCCAAAGAAAGTTGTCCATGACTCATTACATGGTTTACATTATTGCTTTAGGGTTTGTATCTTCTTCACATGTTTTCATTTTTACCTTTCCAGCATTAAGTTTTTTATAATAAAATTGTATTGTAATCTTATGTATTCTATTTTTATTATATATTTTGGATTGAGAGTACAACAAATGACTTGCCTCAGGACAACGATGTTGAGTGAAGCCATATATAGTTAAAGGCTTGTCCTCCATAACACCAATTGGTTTTAGGTGAGCTAGCGGCTTGATATCCGACTAGTGGTATCAGAGCCAATGGTCACGGGTTCGACTCTTCTCCATGTCATTTGTTTAGGGGATTGTGTTGGAATGAGATTATAACAAATGCCTTTCCACTGTACGACGATGTTGAGTGAATTTGTAAAAGATTAAAGGTTTGCCCTCCTTAACACCAATTGATTTTAGGTGAGATGGTGGCTTGAGATCCGACTAGAGTATTCATAGAGCTTTAAATGCACGGAGTATCTTGATTTGGGAATCATATTATTAATATAATACAACAAAGAGCATATCCAAATGATCTGAAATCGAAACACATTGACATTATATATCTAGGAACATGAAAACTCACATTTTATAGCTAAGACAACAATAAACAGTTAAATACTTGGGAGTCCCCTTAATTTCTAGTAGATTGAAATATGAAGATTGTAAAATCCCTGTGGACAAGATCTTTCAAAGGGATAGTAGTTCGACTACTCGATTCCTTTCTTATGCCGGGAAATTGCAACTTGTCATTTAAGTTTTACAAGGGATGCAGACCTATTGAAGTGGTATTTTTGAATAGCCAAAGAAAATTATCAAGGATAGAGATCAAATCCTAAGAAAGTTCCTTTGGACAGGATGTGAGATGAGGAAATTTGGTACCAACGTAGCTTGGGAAGATGTATGTTATCCAAAAAGGAAGGAGGTCTGGGAATAAGAGACATTAATGTATGGAATAAAGCTATCATGATAAAACACTTATGGGACCCTTCTATGAAAAAAGATTCTGTGTGGGTTAAATGGTGCCACACCTAAACATTAAGAGGGGAGAGTATTTGGACTATGAGAATGCCTCAAAATTGTTCATGGACGTGGAGGAAATTGGCCAAATTAAGAGGGAAAGTTAGGTACTACATCCATTAGATGGGTGATGGGGAGAATATTATATTATGGACTGATAACTGGCACCCACTTGCACCTATAGTCAATAGGTTTGGACCAAGAATTGTTTATGACACAGTGAGTTCTTTAAGAGTTAATGTTAGTTCCTTTATTGATCAAGGTGAACGGAGGTGGCCTAGACTTATCTCTACTGCACTAAGGGTCCGTTTGGCGACCCAATTCTAAGCCACGGAAATGGAATTGAAAGGCAAATTTTAATTTCACGGAATTGAAATTGGACTTCCAATTCCAATTCCAAGCCTTGGAATTGGGTCGCCAAACGGGCCCCAAGGGAAATTCGATCTTACTATGTTCCTATATATGTTGGAGAGAGGGACAGAGTGGTATCGAATTTGACAGGTAATGGTGTTTACTCTAGTGATACAGCATATGAAGCCTTAAGGAAAAGAAAGCCTATGCAAGAATGGACTTGGACAGTGTGGTTTTCCAAATCCATTACTAAATGTTCATTTATACTCTGGTTGTGTTGTCAAAACAAGTTGTGGACAAGGGAAAAACTAAAAAGTTGGGGTCTCATTGAGGAAGATAGATGTATATTTTGTAACGGAGATACTGAAAATAGGGATCACCTTTTCTTCCTTTATAGGGACACAAAAAGACTTTGGAAACACGTGTCATCTCTAAATGGAGACAATACGAACATTAATGAGTGGAATGAGGTGTTAGCAATTGTTGTACATGTAAACAACGGCAATTATATTCCAGAACAGATTAAAAATATATCATATTCAATAGTGATTTATACTATTCGGAGCGAGAGAAATAGAAAGATATTTCAGAATAAACAGATAGACGAAGATGAGATAGTAAGAAAAAATGAACTATAGTGCAAGAAGCTGTGCATATGTGGGATCTTATGCTGAGAAATATGGAAAAATGGTTTGTATGTTAAAATTGGGGAATCCCAGAGTACAAAATTATCATAGAACATAAAAATTACAATAGCATATTACTTTAGCTGTCGATCCAGTTTTGTATGCAAGCAGAGATAAATTTTAGTTAATTTTCAGATTTAATCATAAAGAGGAAATATCTCCCTGATAATCATGGGCTGCATAATTTGTCTGGGACAGTCTCCAGTTACAGGTATATATCTGTGTGTGATTGACATTGTTTAGACATCATCTAGGTTTGAATGTGGAGAGGCACAATGATGGGAAAAAGGAATTATTGGCCGATGATATGTTGATAGTGCGTGTTAGCTAATTAGCTGGGCTGGGCAGTGTTTCTAAAGTGGTATGAATAGATTGGAACCGTTGATTTGGATGGTGCTTTGGGATTGAAGCTGTCCATATAGTGTTGCTGTCTTAGTGGGCAAGAATCTTTGGGCTTGGTTGTTGGGAGCTGCCTTATGTAGGAGGGGGGACCTCTTTTCTTTGCTTCAAATTGTTTTTGGCCTTAGCACATTTAGTTGAGTAGGCTTAGTGTTGTAGCATGTTGCTTGTCGAAGTTTTGTTGTTGTTTTAGTTGTAGTCCACGTGTGGACGAGGGAGTGACGTTCAGGTTTGTCGCTTCGTTTATTGATAATCTTACATTTTACCAAAAAACAAAATTACATATGGCAAAGCTAACGGCGTCGTTCAAGTTAATGGTGTAATCTAAATAAGGAAGGGTCGATTTTAAGAGAGGACGCTGGGTATCGATTCTGAGAAGTGAGAATGAATTGGGGATAGAGGGTTTTGTAAATAGGGCTAAGATAACGACATTGCTTAAGTTAAGACATTCTTTCTAAAATCAGACCTGACAGCACAGCTAATGAGTTCTTTCTAAAATCTGATGTGACAGCACAACTAAAGAACTGCGCGTTGAAATACTTGTTGCCAAACAGCACACCACATTAGGTGATGACTTCTATTGCAAATTAGAGATTATTTTTGACAAAATAATTCGTCGCCAAACATCATATTTTGGTTGCTAAAAGATTTGTGCCTTCTACCCAACGCTAGGAAACTACTTCGCCTGCCAATCGTCAAGCTACATGGTGGAAAAATTTGATGTTTCGTCATCAGTTATAATAGTTTTGGTCAAAAAATTATTTCATTATGAAATGTCACATGTGGCGATGAAGTTCTTTTGTAGCTAAAAATTTCATCTTTAAAAGTACCATATGCTGTGAGATACAATTGAGTTTGAGCATTTCTTGAATTTTCTATGACTAGACATATCACCATGTCTTTACTCTTGGTATGGAAAACTTCGTTGTAGACAATTAAAATGGGAGGAAATATCCAATTCAATTCTCTACAATAAATTATCTACCTTATATGACAATGTTCTTTTACTCCTGATTTCTTCTAATGTTGGAATGTTTTTTTTAGTTTCCATTTTTTTGATTTTTGATTTCTTCGCTTCAGAATCTTAATTAGTTATAAATTTCTGATTTTCTGATATTTTTCAGAACTATGTTGATCCTATTTTCCAGGGGAAAAAAAACTGATTTTTTCCCCTGAAATTTTGCAAGTATTTCGATTTTTTGGAATTTTCCATTTTTAAACCTGATTGTTGATTTCTGACATTTCGATACTGGGAAAAAATGCAATTGCTAAAAAATTGGAACGGGGAGATAAAAATCTGAAAATTTTCTAAATATCCATGCCTAAACACTGCTCTATTCAACATGTAGAAGATTACTTTCACGATATTTTCATAAATTCTGTCACATTAATTCCATATTCATGAACAACATTTGCATTAAATAGCTGTCTTTTTGCCTCCTTTCGTATGTGAATACTTTTATTCCCCCTTTCGAGTTTGTAGTTGCATTAAAGATGTGTATTATGGTATAATCTGAAATAGAAGTGTTTGTTTGCTTCATTTTATGTGTTATGTATAATGTGTATGACATTTTTTCTCCCTCAGAGCTAACGTTGGACACACAAACGAGGCAGCTGTGGCCGAGTGTGATAGAGTTTGGTAAAATATTAGAAGCTTGTTTCTCTTCTTATTCTCAGTCATTTTGCGTAGTAAAAAGACCCCTATTTTAACTTTTGAATTGAGCCATGTATTGGAGCTCAGAATTCTTATTGTGTTAACGCTCACATTATGTTAAGACAATGTAATTTACAAGCAATTATTACTTTATTTTGTGGGCATCCAGTTTTTGGTAACAAGGGGGCATTAATTGAAACAGGTGAACTAATATCTCAATTAAATTATGTTTACGGGGTGAGTTTTTATTTCTTGTTTGGTTTTAATTTGGAAAATGTTAGGATCAAATACTTTGATTCTTGTTCTATGTTGGTTCCCGAATTGAACTGAAAATGAAATCTAATCTGATTGAAAACTAAATTTTGAGGCATTGGCCGTTTTAGGTTGAATTTATATTAAAGAAAAACATTTTCCCCGAGGACCAAGCAGAAACTATTGGACAACTCTAAAGTTTTTTTCCCTTTCATTTAAATTTATTCTGATTTAAGTTCATTTTGTTTTGGTTTCAAAGTAGGTGACTGATCTATCACAGTTGTGATAATTGTTGAGTCAATAAACTTGCGGAAACTAGTTCATTAACGATTGAAATTCGGCTAGCTTTTATTATTCTAATTTAGGTGGAATGATTTGGGTACGATTTTCACTTTTTGCAGCATTAGAGTGTAAAAAAAAAGTTTCGTGGGAATTAAAAATAGCGTAAAGGCTTTGTTCTCTCTTATCTTCTTCGTTCTTAGTAGAAAATTCTTAACCCATTCATCAACGAAATGAATAACTGATGAAACTCCCAACACAACACAGAATACTAGTAATTTTTAGTTATAATATGGCATATATCATTGAAAAAATAGGGATTACATTGAGGATCAGCTTCTCAGAAGAGCCATTCCCAACCTCAGCCTCATAGTGTTCATTGTGAGCTTTGTCTAAAAAAAAGAGATTATTCAAAATGGCTGCGGCTTTGGACCTGATGATGAGTCTTAACTGGTGCCTGCAAATGAACATGTATGAGTAAAATATGTTATATTTTTAAGTAGACACCAATTAATTTTATCTTAAGAGAATAAATTTGGTCACTTTGTATCAAAATTTGTCGATTGTAGTTTTCAATTCGACAATTCTGTTTCAGTTTCTTTAGATGTTTGGGTAGAAATATACTTTGCAGTACATTTACAATCCAAAAGCATAAAACTGTAAAAATTGGAACCACCAAAACAATATTGGCAGATAGTGGCAACCTGCAATATTTTCGCAGGCAAGTCTTAATTTGAATTGAAAGTCAGAATTCATAGACATTAGTTTACAAAAATCATATCCATCAAGTTGGTGGGTTCTCTGTTTCTTTTGCATTTAAGAGGTGAAATCAGATTTTTCTATTTTATTATTCAGCAATTGCTTGTTGGACTTCTATGTTCTTTAGTCAATGACCAGATACACAGCTGTAACAAGTCCCTGTGAAGGGGGAGATACCGAGAAACGTTTATGAGATAACCAAACACTAGACCTTTGATCACATACAACATTGTTAATGCCAAAGAATTTCCTCAAAATTAAATCAACCCACAAATTATGCCCGATCAAACCATTCTTTATCTTACATTTCTTCAACTCTGTGACTTATTTGCGTGATTAATTTTAACTTTAATAACATCTTTAATGAAATACCATACACAACTTCCCTTCATCATTAATGAATGGAGCATCTGTTTACATTTTTGGCCAATCTTTAGCAAACCACCACAAAGCTCATCTATTTATTCAAATTTTCTTAACTTCTGCAGATTGAAAGGATGCACATTCACTACTTACTTACTGTTAAAACAATTATTTTATCATCAAAAGCAAACCAATATTTCCACTTTTTAATCCTATTATTCATTCCTCCCTTCAATTCAAACACGTGCTAAAAAACCAAGTATATATCTGATAATATATCAAAGATCTACAATCAAATGGAAAGAGAGAACAAGAGGGGCTAGGGTTTCATATTGCCATACACTAGAATGTCTTACAATAAAAGGAAGAAGAGAGAATAAATATATAACCTACTACAACCACCTAATAATAATAGGAGAAGGGAAAATACTAAAATACCCTCAATGCTAAATAAAACTCTAATACCCCCCCTCAAACTCACGATGCTGCAGCGAGAAGCATTGAGAGTTTGCCAACCAAAAAACGAAAACGCTGAACTGGATGAGACTTCGTAAACAAATCAGCTATCTGTGCGGAAGAAGAAACAAAAGGCAAAGTGATGGCTCCATGCGTAAGATGATGACGAGTAATATGACAATCAATCTCAATGTGCTTAGTCCTCTCATGAAAAACTGAATTGTGAGCAATCTGAATAGCACTCTTATTATCACAGTACATAGGAGTGGGCTGAGAAAGAGAGACACCCATATCTGCAAGTAACCGACGTAGCCAAACAACTTCGCGAGTGGTAGAAGCCATAGCACGGTACTCGGCTTCCGTGGAAGACACAGAAACAACAACTTGCTTTTTGCTCTTCCAAGAAACAAGAGAATCACCCAGAAACACACAAAATCCAGTAACTGATTTGCGATCTGCAGGATCACCGGCCCAATCAGCATCAGAGTATGCACGCAGCTCCAAAGAAGAAGATGAAGGAAGTAAAAGACTCTGAAATCGAGTGCCTCTCAAGTAGCGCAATATACGATGAACAGCTGCCCAATGAACTGTAGTAGGAGCAGTAACAAACTGACTAACAACATGGACAGCATGAGCTATATCTGGACGAGTAATAGTGAGATAAACCAAGCTGCCCACAATAGTGCGATATAAGGTGGGATCAGGCAAAAGAACACCATCATACGGGGAAAGATGAACATTAAGCTCCAAAGGGGTATCAACAATCTTAGTATCAGTGAGGCGAGCACGCTCAAGAATGTCCCCGATGTACTTAGATTGTGAGAGAAGATAACCCTTTGGAGAATGATCTACCTCAATACCCAAAAAGTAACGTAGGGGCCCCAAATCCTTCATCTCAAAACAACGAGATAATTCAGACTTCAACGTTGTAATTCCACCAACATCATCCCCAGTAATAATCATATCATCAACATACAAAGAGACCAGAATACGACCACCGGAGGTGCACCTGATAAAGAGAGCTGAATCATTCTCACTTGGAATGAACCCAAGAGAGGTAATCACGGCAGTAAACTTCTCAAACCAAGCCCGTGGTGCCTGTTTGAGACCATATAAGGCTTTCTTAAGCCTACAAACTTCACCAGGACCATGTGGAACACCCGGAGGAGGAGTCATATAAACCTCCTCATGAAGATCACCATTCAAGAACGCATTTTTAACATCCATTTGCGATATATGCCACTGACGAACAGATGCAACAGCAATAAGAGTACGAATAGTAGTCAATTTCGCAACAGGGGCAAAGGTTTCGTCATAATCCATACCATATTGCTGAGAAAAACCTTGAGCAACCAATCTTGCTTTGTACTGCTCAATTGACCCATCTGACCTGGTTTTGATTTTATATACCCAACGAGATCCAATTGCCCGCTTACCAGCAGGTAAGGGAACCAAACTCCAAGTATCTGTCTGATGCAAAGCAGAGAGTTCCTCAGCCATAGCCTGTTGCCAAAGAGGATCAAGAACTGCCTCTTTATAAGACGAAGGCTCAGAGAGGCAGTGAACAGAGGATAAAAATGAAGCAAAAGAATCAGAATAACAAGAATAAACAAAATCTGGTGACTGAGTGGACTTACGTGGACGTTTTGGATAGCGAGAAGGAGGTTCCACCGTTTCAGCAGGTGCTTGGGTGGCCACACGAGAAGGGGGAGCATCAGGAACATCGGATGGCAAAGTACCTGCATCAGTAGAAATAATAGGAACAGGAGCAACATGGGGTGGCACACTATCGGTGGTGCAAGGTACTTCAGATGGCACACTCTCATCATTATCAGAGAACGGATCAATATTGAAGAGATCAGATTTAGTGAGTTCATGAGGGCTATCAGGAATAGAAAAGAAAGAAATATGCTCAAGAAACACAACATGGCGAGAGACATATAATTTTTTTGTAACTGGATCATAACAACGATATCCCTTTTGACCCTCACCATAACCAAGAAAGACACAAATAGCTGACTTTGGAGATAATTTGGTACGTTCCACACGAGGTCGAAGAACAAAACAAGTACAACCAAACACCTTTAAGGAAGAATAATCAGGGGCACACCCATACAACTTTTCAAAAGGTGACAAACCTGAGCAATGAGAGGTCGGAATCTTATTAATCAGATTAACAGCAGTAAGGACAGCCTCTCCCCAAAACTCACTAGGGACATATGCAGATAATAAAAGAGAGCGAGCAGTTTCAACAATGTGCCGATGTTTCCGTTCAACAACACCATTTTGCTGAGGAGTGTCAGTACAAGATGATTGGTGAATAGTTCCATCTAAATCAAGCAACTCACCGAAATTTTGAGAAGTATATTCCCCACCCAAATCGCATCTAAAGCATTTTATAATAGTAGAATGTTGAGTTTTGACAAAGGCACGAAATTTATTATAAATATCAAAAAAATCCGAACGTCGTTTCATGAGAAAAACCCAACAGTAACGCGTATAATCATCAATAAAGGAGACATAATATCGAGACCCTCCTCTTGTAATAATAGGAGACGGTCCCCACACATCAGAATGAATAAGATCAAAGGGTGCAAAAGTAGAGGAAATACTTCTATTAAATGGTAAAGCTGAAAATTTTGCAAGTTTACAACCGCTACAATCAGAGATATCATGGCAATGCAAATTTCCTAATTTTCCTGTGGAAGCCAAATATTTTAATCGTGAACCTGAGACATGACCAAGACGAGAGTGCCATAAATAAAAGCTAGACGAATCTGAACTCAAACGAAAGGATGACAAGTCAACACTGGAAGCTGCAACCATTGGTACATTAAGTTTCTCCATGATGTACAATCCCCCCTGCCTACGGCCTGTCCCAATCACCTTCTGAGACTGTGGATCCTGCACATGACAAAAGGTAGAAGAGAAGGAAACTGAGTAACCGGCATCACATAGTTGACCAACAGAGATAAGATTCATTGTAAGCTTAGGAATGTGGTAAACATTAGAGAGAGAGAAGTTGGGTGATTCAATAGTCCCAAGACCCGTTGAGGGCATGGGAGTACCATCAGCAGTCATAACGGGCAACGAAGAAGTTGGACAAAAAGAACCAAAAGAGGACAAATTTGGTGACATGTGATTAGAAGCGCCGGAGTCTAGAATCCAAATACCTGAGGACTTACCTGGTGAAGAGATGGGCATGGCATGAGGCTGTGTGGCAAGAAACTTTTGAAACTGCTCAGCAAGAGAAGACATGGATGGAGCTAAGGATGAAGAACCTGATGCAAATGAGTCTGATGGCGGTACAACTGCTGCAGTATTAGGCTGTGAAGGCCTATATGAACGCTGCTGAGATTGGTTATTGGATTTCCAACCAGAAAACTGCTGCTGAGATGGTTGACTATTTGATTGTTGTTGTTGTTGTTGTTGTTGTTGTTGTTGTTGTTGTTGTTGTTGTGCTCGCAACTTAGGGCACTGAGACTTCCAATGACCCTTCTCCTTACAGTAGCTACATTCATCACTTGCAACTCTCGAATAAGGCTTGTTCTGATTACTGGAAAGAGGCCGAGAGGAGGCTGCGAAAACAGATGGATTAGGGTCCGAAGAAATTACCTTCCCTGACTGAGTCTTGAGACGAATCTCCTCGGCTAACAACTCGTGAACAACGGAATCAACAGTTGGAAGTGGACTACGATGAAGAATCGACCCACGAAGACCCTCAAAATCATCACGCAATGCCATCAGAAACTGAACCAGGCGTTGTTCCTCCCTATTGGCAACATATGGTGCAAAGGCCCGCAATTCAGCCGACTCTGTGAGAGCCAACTGATCCCATAGATCCGTCATAGCAGAATAAAACTCCTGAATACTCAATTTATTTTACTCAAGAGCTCGAATATCGCACTCCAATTGGTACTTTTTTGCGAAATTAGATTGGGTATACAATCTGCCCAAATGATCCCAAACATCATTTGCATAATCATACTTAGCCAACTGCATACCTATAGAAGGTGCAACGGAGTTGTTGATCCAAGTGATGATTTTCGAATTGTTTGCCTCCCAAACATCCAACAACTCTGCATATTTTTCAACATTCGTCTTATCATTAGGCTTACTTAAATCGCCATTAATGTAACCCCAAAGCTTCTTCCCTTTCAAAAAATTCTTCATAACATAACTCCAATACGTATAATTTTTTCCATCTAATCTGACACTAATTGATTGCAGCGAATCATCTCTTTCACCAGCCATTGCGAAAATAAACAATCAAAAAGTACCCAAACGGAACCAAATCAAACGAACTAAACAATTAATCGAACAAACAGGAGGAAAACGACCATAATTACCTTCAAAACAGTCGAGCGAACAGAAAAAGTAACTTTGATCCCGCTCTGATACCATGATAATATATCAAAGATCTACAATCAAATGGAAAGAGAGAACAAGAGGGGCTAGGGTTTCATATTGCCATACACTAGAATGTCTTACAATAAAAGGAAGAAGAGAGAATAAATATATAACCTACTACAACCACCTAATAATAATAGGAGAAGGGAAAATACTAAAATACCCTCAATGCTAAATAAAACTCTAATAATATCTTCATACATATATACACACAATATATACAATAAATCGAAAGGTCCAATTTCATTAACAAATTTTATTTTCATGGAAAGATATATTTTATTGATTCTATATACTTTCCGTGAGAATCACACATATTATTAGACTCCTTAACTACAAAAGCAAAGTCAAACATATATTATTTCAATCTTCTTTCTGCTCATAGATCTTGGGAAAATAAATATTTCGTAAACATTTTGTATTTAACATCAAGTAGGTAAAATTAGCAGGAATGGCTTATTTTTTGTTTGAATCTATTGTCAACATGGAAATCAATTGTAGAGATATACATAAGAATCCGCAGAACAAAATGAACTTTCTTTTATTGTAAAAAGAATTTTTCCACGGGTATTTAAATAAGCCATAGGGTAAACACTAGTTTTAGGCCCAGGAATCGATGAAACAACTTAATCCAAGACTCTGTCACTACATGATCATTCATCACCCATACCTTACTACCTCCTCCGTGTAATCAACACATAAACAAAAGCATCCCCCAAATACACCTAATATAAAATCATAGAAGGCCACACCAGAAAAATTAGGGGCTTGAAATGGACACTTTAGACCAATATAAAACACAACAATCTTTGTACGGAAGGAAACCTCATTTGTCCAAATAATCTCGTGCAAAGTGCATTTAAGCTAGACCTCCCAACGCTGGTGACATACCTCATATTCTATCATGGTGTTTTTTTGTATTAACAGTTTTATTAGGTTTAAATAGATGTGAAAATTAGGAACTTTGTTAATTGTATCGTTTCTTACAAAGATGTAAAAAATTTATAACTATACCGGGTTAAAAAAACTCAATGTCGTATTGTGTAGTTTAGTGTGAAGCTAAAACACGGTCCAAAAACACAAATTTTCAACCCTTGGGAAACCCCAATCCTTCACGTCAATTTGATTTCAAACTGTAGAATTTAATTTCAGAACAGATCCATTCATCATCTTCAAACTGAACTGCACAAATCACTTTAGAATCACCATTGTTGGAATTAAAGTCAAACCCATAAGATATATCCATATTAAAAGAGTAATCAGAGTATTGCCTACTGGTCGATGGATTACGTGCAAAAAATGTCACCGCTTGCAATTTGACAAGTCTTAGTTTCTACAGTTTTGGCAACTTCAACCTATAGTTAGTTATTTTTTTAAAGGAGTTAGATCAAGATCATCTTATTATTCATTTAAACTGTGAATAAGATTGTCAGAATTCATCGTCATAACTTTGATGGAACCTGGTGTGGACATTGAACAGGTTATATTGAAAATATTTGGAGACTATATATATACTGATACACGATGAATTCTGAACATGTATTTGTTTCTTTCATCACTGGTTTTAAACTATGTTCAGCCGTTAATAGTGGTAGTTAGGAGTTATAACATTAACGTTTATAATCAAATTCCAGCCTATGCAGAGAATTCCAACGCAGATTTTGTTCTCACAAATTTCAAGTTGAAGAGGTCATATAAGTAAGTGAAATAACAAACCTTTTAAAATTGTATTTCACTCTATATGTCATGCAGGGTATTTGGTTCTAGAGAAGGGGCTAATCCTTTTCCTTTTAGAGATATAGGATGGCACCCCAAGTTGGACATGCCGCAACATCCCTCCCCCTCACCCCCCATCCACACAAAGAAAAAAGTAACAAAAGGCAAACTACCTAAAATATCTAGATTACCTGCATCAATCAATCTTAATTTAAACTTGATAATAAAATCAGAATTTGAACAACTCACCCTACTCTTAAACGTAAAATCTTGGAAGATATCCCATAAATGTCTCCGAATATAATAAATTATATGACATTTATCCATCCAAATATATTAAAAAAGAGCTTTATTTTGTGCTTTACAAATTTACCGAGTGACTAGCAGGGATAATGCCGCACAATATAGAGGAAACTCTACTGGATCACATAAATAACTGCCAAGAGATGAGCTTGGACATAAAAGAGAAGCTTTGAACTTTAATCCCCTATTGACGTTCGAAATGCGTCCAGACCTTCATTGTAATAGTACTAGATCATAAGATGATCCATTTGTTTTGTTTGGGGAAACCCAACACAACACCGACATTTTGAGGGCATTTGAAAATCAATGCCACAAATAAAAACACCATCCATCTGAATTGTTTAGTGAAACACTTTCCAAACAGAAAATGACACCTTTAACGAGATTCTTCTTTTCTATATAGATTTAAAAGAGAACCCGGGACGCTCTCTGTTTCTCACAAATTCCCAAAGCCGAGGTTAATAAAAATGAGTTCAGATCTTTCAACCACTTAGGCTCCAGATTATATAAATTAATATACTGTATAGAAAAAACTTTATAATTCTGAAGACGTTTCCATATTTTCGGGGATGAACGTAAACGTGTTGCGTCAAAGATATTCGCAGATTAGCATATTTAGCTCCCAAGAACTCAGCGCAAATTGAGTTGTTGGTGGAGAGGCACCACCATAATTTCAGAGTATAAGCTTAAATAACATCGCGGAAATGTCTTTCCCTTATACCACTCTACCGTGGGAGAACAAATATAGTCCTAAATAATCCAGTGTCGTCGATTCTCACCTCTGAGATCTAAAGGAAAAATGTGAAGCCACATTTAGATCATTAATAACAGCGCCATGAGGATCGAGGGCTGCAAATATGTGGAAAGTCATAGATTGTAAAATGTTGTTTATAAGAATTAACTTACCCCCAGGTGAGAGAAGCCTACTGTGCCATCCATCATTTCTAGATCTGATTTTACTAATCAAATCATCAAATAACAACCATTTTTTCCCGACCTCCATAAGAGAATAATCCTAGGTACTTAAGAGGACGACTTTTACGAATGAATCCTGTAGTACCCTCAATAAGATATCATCTAGGCGAACTGGCTTTGTCCAAGATTACATAACAGCTCTTGTGCTTATTAATAAGATTACATAACAGCTCTTGTGCTTATTAATAAGTTTCATAAATACTAAAAAACTCCATGAAGTTTCAAATCAACCTTTTTTTTTACCATTTTTTAGGATATCATCTGCAAATGATAACGAGATAATAAGCGGGAAACCATGCGGGTGGGTAAAGGGCAAAACCTTTCAGCTTAGCACCAAAGCATTGATTCCCTGGGTAAAAACTTAGAAGCAATAACGAACAGACCTAGAGAAAGAGGTCACTCTGACGCACTCCACAATTTGACTGAAAAAACCTGGGCTACTACCCTTAATAATAATGGAGTATCAACAATTATAGATAAGATGCCACACCATACTGTTCCAAATTTCATTAAAATCGAATGTCCTCATGACCTTCAATAAGTATAACCACGACAGCAGGCCATACGCCTTAGTCATGTTGAATTTGAGGGCAAATGTTAAATCCCCAAACATTTTTATTAAGGCTATAGATCGTCTTTTGCACTAACAGAATATTATCTGAAATCTCTCTTTTTTTTAACACAGCTGCATTGAATGAGGAAATCATTTTTGGGAGAATCAAGCTCAACCAAGAAGCCAAATTTTTTTATAATATCGTATTGGAAAAGTTACACAAGTTAACGGGAAGGAATTCACCGCAAGTCCGGGAATTTTCCATTCTGGGAATGAGAACCAACAAAGTACAAGTTCAGCTTCAATGAATGCCCTGAGAAAAAATTTACAACAGTGATAAACAATTCCTTATGGATCACTTCCCTAAAAGATTGGAAAAAACAGCTTGAAAACCATTCATCCATTTAAAGTGACACAGATTTCAATTCTTCCGACATCATGTTCTTTTTTAGCAGCATATTCTGCTCTTCACTGATTAGTCACGGAATAGAACTCCAAATTCCTTCTTCCACATACCGGAGAGATTCTGCATTAATCTAAATTTGGAAATGTTCGTCAAGAACTCCCCAATTAGAATGTCATTTAAAATCCATTGCCCCTCCTCATTCTTGATGAACTTGCATTAGACCACATGTATCTTGATCCTGTTAAAATTGTAATTTTCCATCGATTAAAAAAACCTTGTATTAGAATCACCTTCCCTCAACCATTTAACCCGAGACTTTTGACACCAATAAGCCTCTTCACTTGCAAGTCTTCATTGAAAAAGAGATTTAGCTCGACTATATTCTTCCCTAGCCATAAGTAGAGTCATCCCTCTCTGAAGCAAATTCCTTCAAGAGAACCAAGTCTTCTATCCCCGGCCACAAGTCTTTAAATTTGCTTCTATTCCAATCTCGTAACAACTTGTAAGACATTTCAAGTTAAGAGTGAAGATATGTCGATAGTTACCCACAATAGGCTACTCCCAACTATATTTCGCCACTTGAGTAGACATGTGATGACGTGTCCACATATTCAGAAATATAAAGTGTCGGGGGATATTTTCATTATGTTATGGAGCCCACCAAAGGAGAATGATCCGAATTCAGTCGATTAAGATGCGCCTCAACGTGTTTACCAAACATATAATGACACTGAAAATTACATAAAATTTTGTCTAGTCGCTCCCACATGCGAGCTTGGAAATCACGGTTATTGCCCCATGTCAACCAAGATCCCGTAAAAGGAATTTGCATTAGACCACATGAATCATGGCGTTGTGAAAGTAGTTCTTTGTTGCCAACTTTAAAGATGCCTTTTTGCATCTATATCTTCACTATGCTCATTCAATGATGGCTTCACCCACCTCCCTCACCTTCTACTTCGCTTCCTTCACCATTTCCCCTTCCATCAACTCTTCCCCATTCAACAACCCATCACATGTCTCCACTCCCAACCCAACCTTTATGTCCTCTGGCACCATCCTGGATTTTGGCAGCTTCTCCGCCATCATTGGCAACACCAGTACCGGAACTTTTGAATATACTCTCCACTACCGAGTTCCACTCACAATGGCTTAGAAATCCACTAACACTCATGCCCAAAACTAGTTGTGTCCCCTGCTTGTTACTTTTGGTATTACCACTAATAATATTGTCGTCTTATTATGTAAGCTGAGTACCTATGGTATCAAATATTATCTTGAAGGAGGAGGATCATCTGCTTGTTGAAGAAGTTACTACAGCTTAGTTTTTAGTTCATTTTCCCAACACTTCAGCAGATCATAATCAAATGATATATTTTTACAATTTCACATGTTCAAATTTTTGTTGAATTTTAAAATTTAACAACTAACATCTAACTAGTAAAGTGTTGTACATGTATAATAATTCTGCGAGAGTCTTGAGAAATAGTAGCTAATAGATGTCTACTTATTTTCTATGCATTTTGGGAAAATTTATTTTTTATAGACATTGATTCTGAAATTCACTATCTGTTCCACTAGTTATTGAATGGTCGATGTACCTTACTAATATCACATATGGATTCATACAAATTTTTAGGCTTCGACCTAGACTGACTGTTGAGATGCAGTGTTTAAAGGGTTTGAATTAACTCAATCCTATTTTCTAAAACTACAAAAAGGGTTACTTAGGATTGTAATTCCCATGAAAAAGTTTGATGCTTTGCAATATTTGAACTTATTATCTAATTCAAATACACTATGGGTGTGTTTGGGAACCACAAATCCATGGCTTGGAAATGGAATTGGAATATTTTCGGTTCAAAATTTGAATTGAAGATTTTCCACTTTTAATTCCAAAGCATGGAATTGGGGTTCTTGAACACACCCTATATGATTCTCCCACTTCATAATAGAGATTTATCATGTATGGTAACTTGGAAAGTGTAACTCTGATTAGAACTTTGATTACACTGTCACTGAATTTATCAAAAAGTCATGATGAAAGAAATGGTATTATTAATGTTTTGCTTAATCTTGTTATGTCATTGTAGAGGAATATTGATCTCAGAATTAGGTTGTAGCATTAGATGGACATAATTTGGACAGATTACTGTGGAATGTTTCAGTTAGTTTGGAAGCATGGTCTGAACCCTGATAATATTTCTAATTTATTTCAACTTTCTTCGAATGCTCAATGTTTGGAACAAGAATAAAAAATTGGTAGCCAATTGAGTAACTCGAGGAACCTGTTTTTAATTAGTTTGTTTCTATTATATTATGTGATTAACATCTATGTTTCTCCATCACTTTACTAACTCATAAAATGTGAGGCTCTGAATATTCATTTTCTAATTAAGTTTTTATAGAGTTCGTAGCATGTGTGCCGAATGTTCTCCAGAACTTATGGGTATATCTCCAATAGCTTAATGCCATTTTTTCCCTGAAGTCATGTCCCTTCTTGGTCATTGTTTATTCTTGTTATTATTTTTCTAGTTTTGATTAAGTTTTTTCCAGATAAATAATTCATCTTTTTCACATATGGTTCTTGTAGATTGGTAATTAGTTTTTAATTTTTTGAAACATGTCTCAAATATCTGAAATGGAGCTTAAGAACAAGAAGAGGTAGAACAACATGGAACTCATGCCACATTATCTTGCCATGTGTTTTAAGGAGATTTTTGCAGTCTTTCTTATCATTATGTACATTCTGCCTAGGGGGTCTTGCTATTTTCAACTATCTAAAGTTCTAGTGCATACAGTTAGAACACATTCTTG
Organism: Sambucus nigra; assembly: GCA_949130495.1. Taxonomy (NCBI): domain Eukaryota; kingdom Viridiplantae; phylum Streptophyta; class Magnoliopsida; order Dipsacales; family Adoxaceae; genus Sambucus; species Sambucus nigra. Next base: position 2,255,841 of record OX422219.1, on the reverse strand, counting down.
TTTCTCTTATGGATAAAATTTTTGTATACATAATACAAGAAAAGAGGTAGGTTAGTAGTTCTTTTGTAGCATTTCTATTGAAGCCTACAGTGTTGTTATTGATATACACACAAAACATATATATATATATATAGTAACTAAACAAACAAAAAATTCTAATAATTTTTATTTAGTAAAGTTCAAACATTATATACATATACACACAACATTTTAGAACGAAGCTCATTTGTCCACTCCAATTCCAATAAAGCCCATCATCGAAACGCCCTGATTTTCACCTTTTATAAAGGATAACAGTAGTGTTCATGTAATTCCCAAATCGTGGTTGGAATCATGCCGAAGAATTTGTTATTCCAATCGTACAGGCCAATTTGTTATTCCAAATCAGCAAGGTGACTGGAGAGACTGCTGTAGGAGAGGTTGAGGAGCTTCTATAGGTTGGAGGAGATCGGGTCGAGAAGGAGGTTTGGAAGAGAGGTCGAGGGTTTGTAGATGAAGGTGGGGTGGGGTGGGGTGGAGAGGTGAGGCTATGCCTCTTTTAATTAAATCATATTTCACCAAAAAAAATGTATACATACACATTCAAGTATATAAGTATACAGAAATGAATAATAAGTTTATATTTGGATAATTTCAGCAATTAGCTATAAAATATAAAGGTATTTTGGACAAAGAATTTTTTTTTTTAACAGTTAATTACGGATCCTATCAAATGGGGGCCAAAAGCCAAGAACTAAAATTTATGGTGGATAGATTCAATAAGCAAAAATGAACAGGTGACAAACCCCAAATTACCCAAAAAAATCACTTAAAAATCGATAACATAACATTCCTAATATCCATCCCCCACCCTAGTTTGGGTAAATCCCATAGGTTCCTCTGTTCATGTCATTATATGAGAAAGACAAGGGAAATCAGTTGATATATCTTTATGGGATGGATTAGGCTTTATCCGTGGGAACTTCATTTCATTATAAGCTTGATTCATAATATTCATTTCCTCTCTGGTAGGCGTCCGAAAACCTGTATTCAATTTAAAGCACATGGGAGCAGCTTTTAGAACACTTTGGACAACATCAATTTTGTTTCACTTGTTACTAAAATCGAAACTAAGCAAGGTCCCAATCATGGAAACTCAATATCGAGTATTCTGTCTCTTAGACTTGTGTATATATTTATCTGTCAATTACATGGATAACAAGATCAAACTCAAACCCATGCCTTGAACAATGTAATAATCTCAACTAATTGGTCAACTCCACTCTCTCCAGTAAACAAAGGCCGTATAAGAAGACGATTAGACAAATAATATAGTAGCATAGGGTCATGAGTGGACATTTTCAGCAAATGTGGTAAAACACATTTCGAGAATCAAACTTCCTGTCCAATAAGTAATTCATCCATCACACAACCTATAAACCATATATCTATCACCGTTGTATATTTAGTGATACAAAATATGAGTTTAGGGGCTCGATAATATCTTGAACAAATGTAGGAAACATTGGGTTCTGTTTTCACCTTACAATATGATATATATCCAAAATAAATATATACAAGTGAATTGAAGAAATAATTCACCAATAAACCACTAGTGCATGAAAGCCTTACCAAAACTTCTACACTTCTGAAATCACAAATTTCAGCCAGTGAGAAGCAACATAGAATGATAAAGATGCTTACAAGTACGAAAGCAGAATAATCATATTAATGTTAACCTTTCCAATCATGATCAGGTCATCCATTTTGGCTATATGGGCACCACTATACATCATACTTAATTGAGTGGTAGAAAATAAATTATTACTTTATTATTACCATGTACAATTTTTTTCCCTAATTTAGCTATTAAATCATTTATGAATATTTAAAAACTTTTGCTTTCATCCCTGAACTTGTCAGACATTAGATTCCAGAAAAGTATATTCATTTTGTAACATTTGATCTTTTGGGTATTTAAGTTCTTCATAATATGTTTTATACTCTTGGTAAGCTGTTTTAGGTGTTTTATCATGTTCGAGTGTAAACATATACTGGTTACCAACTGTCTTATGAAATATAAACGAAGAAGTCAAGCAATACAAATAAAACTTTACATCATCCCAAAACGAATAGAAAAGGGGGTCCTACTAATGTAAATGCAGAGGAAGACTACCAAGCACACACAAACATATAATAACCAACGGGAATTATCTCAATTCCAAATTTCCATAAAAGGTTGATGCTTTGGAAACCAATGTTGAACTTATTAACTAATTTAAAAACATTCTTTATGATATATCAAACTTCATTATGGATATTTATGGGATGTACTCTGCTCAATGCTTTGCATACATAGTCAGTGTCACTATGACTTGATCCCTAGTCATGATGAAATAAATAGCGTTGCTTCATCTTGTAATATAAATATAGTGGAATACTAAGCTCAGAATTAGATTGTGGCATTAGATGGACATAATTCGAACAGATGTCAGAAAAAAAAATCTATTTTTTTTTTCCTCTTTTATATATCATTGTATTGAGGAAAACTTTTTAGACTATCCATCTAACTTTTTTTTACCCAACAAAAAATCTAACTTAGTGTTATCATTATTTTATTGATAAGTTATCTTATCATTGATATTAGAAACATTATACATTTTCATTATGTATTATAGATTTACGAAGCACGGATTCGTCAAAACGCCCGCACCTGCACTAAATTTCTGAACTCATGCCTTATTTTGACGAATTGCTGCATCCTTGCCCCGTGCCTTCCACAGCACCCCTCCACATCCATGCTTCATATTTATAATCTTATAGGATTATCCTACTTTAAAATAGTATATATTTAGCGCTGGTTCCTAAAACTTGGTCAACTTAGTAGAAAATTCTTGTCTTGAAATATTTAGCGTTTGTCCCTCGTGTTGTTCAAAACTGTAGGGTGCAGACCCCATCAAAATATATTTGCATGCTGTAAAATTTTAGTGAATGCGAGTTGTGAAATTTTTCTCAAAAAAGGACCCATATTCTGCCCAAATGTGATACTAGGGAAGGTTTAGCGTCGCTGCAGTGAAGGCAGCATCACTGCATCCAAAGGGGGCTCGCTGACCCAGAGTTTTCGGGCATTTTGTTTTGGATCTTGCGATCAGTGAAGGGCCCGGGTTCACTACAGCGAACAGGCTCAGCTTTGTGCGAAAATGGTTTTTTAAAGTGGAGTATTCTGGGAGTTTTCACATGTAACCTTTGGATTAAAATTCAAATGATATGAGAGGTTTCACATGTAACCGCTCTTTGAGAGAGCTATTCATCAAATAGAGGCAAAGAAAGCGAGTGAGGTTTAGTTTTCTAAATTTGATTCCAATGTGAGATTGGAGTGTATTTGGGGTTTGGGTTGAGAGTGTTCATAGCTCTTGTAAGATCCTACCATTGTAACCTTTTTTTCTCAAAAAGCGGAATTGTTCCAACTCTCTCTCTCTCTTGGATGTAGGCAAGCTAATATTGCCGAACCACATTAAAGCTGGTGTTCATCTTGTTGATTTTATGCTTGTTTATATTTTCATCAATCTTGCATCTATATTTCCTTGTTTTAGTTGGGTGTGGTGCCATTGGTACACAACACGAGTTGTAAGCTATCAGCATAAAATTTAAAGAGTAATACTAAGAAGACCCTCAAATTGTACCCAAAAATCAGACCCGGGTGAGTTGTCAAATACACATTGGATGATGTGTGGGAACCATATGGGGTCCATTTAAATATCATCCGATGTGTATTTGACAACTCCACGGGCTAATTTTTGGGTACAATTTGAGGGTCTCCTTAGAATTAGTCAAATTTAAATATCTTCCCGGACGGTAATATATCAGAGCAAGGGACCACACATTAAAGTGCAAAAAACATGCCTGTTTGACTATGATATCTCTACATCAAGCACTGGACCTACGACCCCCTTCAGAATATTTCATCTTAGAAAGCAAGCTTAAATGATTCTTTTAGGCATGACTCACGTGCCGAGCAGGAGCTTACTCTACAAGAACTTTAGTTTTCCAAGCCAATTACAGGGCATTTGTCAGTAGAATTCTATGGAATTTGTCCATTTTTTTCCACTTCACCAATTCAAATCATCCTTAAACTTTAAACTAGATTGATTTGAATATTCATAACCCATAGCGCCATAGCAAGGCTTTAAACATGGCTATTGGTTTCACCAATTCAAATCATCCTTTGGATTTTCATATATTAGAAGGGATTATCTTTCTTTATATTATTTTATTTAAATATTGATTTTAAGGGATGATTTTTACGGATTATGTAGAAATTATCTTGTTTCCAGTGGTGTTGCTCTAATTAGTTGATTACTACAATTAAGAATGAAGTTGTTATTAGTATCAGTTAGGCTTTTGGTCCTCTCTTTTAATTGTTTAACTGTTATGAATGAAGGAGAAGATGGATTAAAAAGAAAAACCTTATTTATATGTTATGAATCAACACCCCTTGGTGGCGATTGATTTGTAGCAACAAAATATTGAGCAATACCCTAGACCTAGGAAATTTAAAGCTCAATTGAAGCCGTCAAGTAACCCTTGCCACGTCTGATGAGGTTCGTAGAACTCTCCCCAAACAAAAATATACTGGGGGTGTGTCCCTATCTTCTTTTCCACTACCAATTGACTATACTGCTTCCATTTGGGAGAAGGAATACCGCAGATGGAGGAATATTATTGAAAAACTTTTGAGGAAAGTTAGGTAAAGTTGAGGAGAGGGAAACTGAAGGCCCTAAGGTGCAAGAGAGAAATTTGGACTTATCTCAATTGCTTGGTAAAAAGAATGTTGACAAAAGTAGAACAGAGTGGGATGAGCTACATTTGAAATTGAATTACGGAGTTGTCAAAATTACAAATTTTTCTTCGCTGAGCTCTATACAACTGCAGACACGAATGTCCCTGTTTGGCATCCCATCGATTTATTCAACAAATATTCCTACTAGCCAGTTGTGGCGAGCATGTAAAGTTCTCCTGTGTGATTTATTTTCCACCAAGTTCAAGGATGGAGAGGGTTTTTTTGTCAAGAATTTTTCAGACCGGGTTTATTATCAGGACCTATTTAACTTTTTTGGTGAAATCGGATGGTCGATGCATAGAGGAGTTTTTTGGTGACTTATTTCCTATATTTGGTGTTATGACTTTTTTGGTGAGATGTACAGAGGAGTTATGACTTTTTTGGTGAGATGTACAGAGGAGTTTTGCATTGGTGACTTATTTCCTATATTTGGGGGGAGGAGTTGATATTCCTCCAGGGTTTGCTTCATCTAGTGGTGTTGAATTAATTTTCCATCCTTATGGGGATTTGGGATGATTTTGAGTCCCGAGTAGGGCTGGTAGATCAACGCTTACTTCCAAGGTGTGGTGTTGTCTTCCTCCTTAAGTGAGCAGGTATCTAGTCCTCCTCATGGTAAGTATTAGGGGTGAGTTTGGGTTCTTTGGCATTGGTTTGGCTGTTTCACGACTTTCACTTCGAAGTTTGCCAAGAATATTTTCCAGGATCCTTGTCAAGTGGAGGAGTTGATGATGGTTTATTTCTATGACAATAATGTTTTTTCACGCTTCCACTCTCGAGATGAGCTTTCTCAAGTGTGGGGTGGAGCTTTCTCAAGTGTCGAGTGTAGGACCCTGACCGATTTTCAAAAGTAGGAAGGGATTATCTTTCTAACTATTTATTTATTTGTTGATTTTATGTTTTGATGTTTAGTAAGATAGAAGAAGTCCTTTTGTTTCCTTTCTATCTATGTTTCGCCTTTCAGTTAGTCACTGAAATTAGGACTCCGAATATAATATTAGTTTATATAAGGTCGTTGTAGTCAATGGATTATTATAAATATCTTTTGCATAAAGAGGGTCTAGTTCAGAAGATTTTGAAGACAAAGGATTGTGCAGGCTAATTATAGTCCCTTAAAATTTTTAGCATCCAAAATGCCCTAACAAATACAAAAAACAAAATACGCTCAAATAATCCTTGTTTCACATTTCTCTTGTCGCAACACGACTCCTCTATGATGGTGGCAACACGGACCTTGCCCAAAAATCCCGCTAGAACATAATGTTTTGTGTATTAGAATTCGTAAGTCCTTGTGCATAATTTTCAAATAAGCAGTAGCTACAGTAAAAAAGTTTCATTCCAGTTATAGGAAAATGAAGAAGTATGATGTGTGTGTGTGTGTGTGTCGACAAATTTCAAGTGTGATAATGAGTAGGTCTCAAGTATCATTGAATTGAATGAATAAAAAGCGGCAACTAATTGAAGGGCATCATGTATTTCCATATAAGCACTCCTACTTTTGAGTTTCTTCATTAATTTTTTTGTAGCCAATCCTACATTTTTGAGTCGCTTAATATCTCATATGGAAGTGAGTGACATAATTATTCAACTTATTCAATCATAATTATCATTTACTTCTATACTCCCACCCGGCTATGCATAAGTCATTTTGTAGCTCTATTGGCTTCGAATTTAGCGTTTGAAAATTTAGTATTTAATGAAGATGAAAACAAGATGGAAAAACATGAGATATATTTTCAAAGGGCTTTCTTGTCTTTAATGATAAATTAATGATACAAGTTAGGTTCAAATTTCGTTACTTTCTACTTGTGAGCTTCAGGTTTTGATCAGAAGTTCGTTATCAAGAGTTGTTTATTATCAAGCTTACTAGCTGGTTGTAGTACTATGTTTAAAGCTATTAGTAAATCATTTTCATTTTGTTTTTTTGAGCAAATAAGTTTGTAAAACATTCTACATTATTAAACTTCTTTTAGATGTTTGATGATATTTTTTAGTGAAAACTAAAATTTTAATTATATTACATATTGTAGAGTTAGTTTTTTATTGGAAAACTTTGAAAGTACAGAGGGAACTTTAATAAAAAAAAAAGGAAAAAGGGCACTTTTTAATACAATTTTTGTTCATTTTCCTTTAATGTTAGTTGGCCTTGTTTGGGTTTTATCTAGAGGCATTAAGTTCAAAAGGGAACACAAGTTATTTAGTTTTGTGGATCACCATCACTAAAGACTAGAACTTTTTCAAGAATTTGTGAAGTTTGCTGAAGTCAGTTCAATGTTTATAGTTGCAGAGATTTATGGCTTTTGTTTCAAATAAGGTGTGTTCAGGATTATTACGCACTCAGTAATAGCAAGACCCAAATAATATATTATGATGTAGAGGGTCCAAGTTATGTTGGATCACTTTCATTATTATTGGTGGTTTAATTGGGTGCTCAGTGCAATTTAATTTTATTTAAAATTCAAGTACCCATGAGTATTAATTAAGATTTAATCCTACCTAAAATTGAATTTGGTCTCTTCAATTTTTTTACATATTTTAAAATGTTCACGGGTGTGCACTATGGATAAGTACACCATGAATTAATTTATATTTCAATTTCTTTTAGCTCCAAATCATAGAAACAGTGCGCCATATGCAGAGAGAATTTGTAGCCATAGGTATAATGGAGACAAACTGCATTGGAAATTATATCACCTACAGAATACAGATATCATGATATGTTCTTCGAGAGGATTCAGATAGCTTACCCATTGTTATTGTAAGATGTATAATTTGAGACTCCCGATTCTCTTAAAGTAGAACTCAGCACTCTGAATCAATAGAATAGTTAAGAGCCAGATCATTCAATTACTAAACACTGTATTTCAGAATTTCGCGAATGTCTAAAAATTTTGGACTTTTGCTTCTTATAAACTTTTTCACAAGTTTAATGTAACTTTAAATTGGCTCTAGCTTCATTTAACTCCTCTCTCGTTAACTTGGCGTTGTTCACTTCTTGAGCTAGCTAAAAATTCATAAATAATTTTGTAGTGCTTTCGGAACAAAAATTTGAGGGAATAAAAAAAAAAATCAGCTCTATAGAAGGCTGAATTTTGTGACTGGTGTGGCTAACACCTGTAATTCAGTTTCGATACTTTGGAGTGAGAAATGGGCTTGTGAAGTCATTAACAATGAGGTGTGAGAGAAGAGGCTTTTGTTATGTCTGTCTACGCGAAATATGACAGATTAAATCATGAAGGTTTTGTGTGAAGCCTTTGGTGATATATTTGCAGCAACTCCTATTGGATCTTGGATGGTAAGTGGTAACATTAATATCGTTCTTGAGGCTGATGAGAAACTTGGCGAAAATGGAATTGACTTTGGAGCCATTGAGGACTTCACACGGTCGTGATTCACGCGGTTCTAGTGTCAATTCCTCTTCCGAGATCTAGGTTCACTTGGTGCATTAACCGTGATTGCCAAGCTGGCATTTGAAAAAGACTAGACATAATTTGATGTAATTTTCAGTGGGTTTTTTAAGTTTGATAAACACGCGGTGGCTCATCATAATTAGATGAATTCGGATCTTTCTCCTTTGGTGGGATCCATATCAAACCATGATGGAAACGTATATTAAGACCCTTTAGATTTCAGATTATGTGGACTCATCATCGCGGGTTTACTCAAGTGGTGAAATATAGTTGGGAGTAAGGCTGTAAACGGATATTCGAAAATCCGCATCCGTCCGATATCCGAATCCGAATTTGCGGATATTTATCCGAAAATATGGAAATGGATACGAATATGGATACTCTTTAAAAATATCCGAGAAAACGGATACGGATACGGATAGTACTAGTATCTGACACGGATAATCCGTATCCGAAGCGGAGTATCCATTTTATCGGATATCCTACCGGATATCCGTATCCGTCAAACATATATTTAAAATGTTACTAATAATATTAGTATTAATATTACTAATAAAATAATATTAAGACAAATCTTAATCGTTTATTCCCAATACAAAATAAACACATACTCCACTCAAAATAAAAATACCCTAAAGTTATTGTTTTATTGGGTATATTATAAAATGTCAAGCATTATTATTTAATTGGGTATATTATCATGGAGTTACACTAAAGTTACAATACACCTTATCACACACAACATACATCGACCAAAGAACATATACTCCACTAAAAAAAAACTAACTTCATTTCATTTCTCCTTCGTACAAAATAAGAGAAAATAAACTCTCATGTGGTTGTTCGTTAGTTTCCTTAATTATAAATAAATGTAAGAGAGAAACAAAAAAGAATGTAAGAGAGAAACATAATAGAATGTAAGAGAGAAACATAAAAGTAAAGAGATGGTTTTGATTATAATGAGAACTGAAGTTAATGACATGTATATTATATACAAAATAAAAATGTATACTTATTAAAATAAAAATATCAGCATGTTTTGAATACAAAAGGTCCATGAGGTTATCATTCTCAATAAATTTGATTAATCTAAAAGGTGCATATTTATTTCTACTGTCATGAAATGCGACTGTTATTTTTTTGGATGGCTTTAAGCTTATATGGTTGTAAAGTATGAATGACTTTAAGCCATATTATCATTATGGAATGATACTATTATTATGGAATCCATAATTGGTGATGTTAGGAGGCAGTAATTTTGTTACATATTTATTTGGATTGGATTTCATTGGATTTGATATTTTAATTGTTATTTTTTGCGATGGCTAAATAATGTAAACGGATACGGATATTATCCGAATTCGAGGTATCCGAGCGGATACGGATATGGATAGTTGTTTTAACTATCCGTGCGGATACGGATAATACATTCAGATAGCGGATACGGATATGGAAAACATGGTATCCGATCCGTATCCGTCCGTTTACCACCCCTAGTTGGGAGTAGCCTATTTTGGGTAACTATTTACATATCTCGCTCTTAAATTGAAACATCGTACAAGTTGTTGCGATATTTGAATAGAATGCAATTTAAAGACATGGCAGGGGATCAGGGAGGCAATAGACTTTATTCTCTCAAAGGAATTTTCTTTGGAGAGGGATGACTCTACTTGTGGCTAAGGAAGAATATAGTCGAGATAAATCAATTTTTGCAACAAAGACTTGCAAGTGAAGAGGCATAACATCGTCGAAGTCTCGGGTTAAATGGTTGAGGGAAGATGATTCCAATAAAGGTTTTTTGAAATGGAAAATTATAGTCATAACAGCATCAAGATTTATCGCATAAAGAACGAGGAGGGCCAATGGATTTCAAATGAGGTTCATATCGAGGAAGTCTTGACGAAGATTTCCAAATTTTGTTTAATGCAGAATCTGTCCAGTGTGTGGAAGAGGTTTAAACGCATTTTTATTAACCTTGGGTTTGGGAATCTGTGATAAACAGAGAACTTCCTCTGTTCTCTTTTAAATATGTGTCGAAAATAAGAATCCCTTTAAAGGTATCATTTCTCGTTTGGAAGGTGTTGCACCGAAAAATTCCGATGGACTATGTTTTTATTTGTGGCATTGGTTTTCAAATGCCCTCAAAATGTCGGTGTTGTGTTGAGTTATCCCCAAACAGAAGAAATGGATCATCTTCTAGTCTATAGTACTATAGCAAAGAAGGTTTAAACGCATATCGAAAGACAATAGAGGATTAAAGTTGAAAGCTCCTCTATTAGATCAAAGATCATCTCTTGGTGGTTATTTGTGGGATATAGTAGAGTCTCTTCTTTATTGTGTGGCATTATCCCTGCTCTTGTAATTTGGGAAATTTGGAAAGAACAAAATAAAGATCTTTTTCAAAATATTTGCATTGATGAGCGCCATATTATTCATTGAATTCGGAGACATTTATGGGATATCTTCCAGAATTTTCCATTTAAGGGTAGGGTGAGTCATTCAAATTTCGATTTGATTATCAAAATTAAGGTAAGATTGATTGGTGTACACAACTTAGATATTTTGGGTAGTTCGCTTTTTTTTTCCTTTTTTGGGTGGTGGGTGGGATGTTGGGGTATATCCCCCCCCCCCCCCCCCCCGATAGCTCTCGTAAGACACTAAAGAGAGGTTTTTACCACTCAACCTTTTTAGTAGAAGAAAAATGGAGGTGCCATCCCATTTCTTTAAAACAAAAAAAGCTAGCGCCTTCTCTAGAACCAAATACCGTGCATGACATATAGAGTGAAATACAATTTTAAAAGGTTCGCTACTCCACTTTCTTATATGACCTCTTAACCTCTTCAACTTGAAATTTTTTATAAAAAAAATAAAAAAATTCTTTGGATTTCTCTGAATAGGTTTGGAATTTTTTTATAACAGTTAATGCCATTAACTATAAAGACTGAACGGAGTTTGTAACCAGTGAGAACTGAAACAAATACCTTTATAGAATCTACCCTGTAAGTTTACATATAGAGGCTTAATATATTTTCAATCTTACCTCTTCAATGTCCACACTAGGTTCCATCAAAGTTATCATGATGAATTCTAATAATCTTATTCACGGTTTAAAAGAATAAGAATATGATCTCGATCCAACTCCTTTAAAAACAATAGCTAAATATAGGCTGAAGGTTGTCAAAACTTTAGCAAGTAAGACTTGTCAAATTGCAAGAGGTGACATTTTTTTCATGTAATCCATCGACCAGTAGGCAGTACTCAGATTGCTCTTTTAATATGGATAAGTTTAGTTCAAAGATGATAAATGGATTGGTTCTGAAATTAAATTACACAGATGGGTCGTCCATTGATGATGAAGGGAAGTTGTGTATGTTAATTAATTAAGGGTGTTATTAAAGTTAAAATCAATCTCTCAAATAATCCATAGATCTAAAGAAATGTAAAATGAACTATTTGAATATGCCTAATTTGTGGGTTAATTTGATGTTTTAAATATTCTTTGGTGTTATCCAACAAAGTATGTGATCAAACATCTAGCATTTGGTTATGTCATAAACTGACGTTGACCCAGTATCTCCTCTTTCAGAGGCACTTGTTACAGCTCTGTATCTGATCGTATACCAAGAACACATAAGTCCAATAATATATTATTTTTCTGGTTCCAGTTTTAACTGTGTAATGCTTTTGGATTGTAAATGTAATCTATATTATCATCACACACGCTTATCTAGATTACCACACATTTACTACCGGGTGTTACTCTCTCCACTCACTCTTCTCTCTGTGAATAAGTGCGTGAAACTACTTATTTTCATCTTCATCTCAAATTCTCTTACTCTCCCGGCCCATCATTTATCTCTATTAAAAAAATACTAAACCCCATGAATGTTTCACTCCACCTCCCAATTATAAATTCTGATAACCCTAACACCCCCATAGCCAATTATAAATGTCTATCCCGGCGTTGGTGTCAGTGGTATTCACCTGAGATAAAAGAGGTCACCCAAAGCACACCGCCCGAAGTCCAACATCGATAATGCTTTAGAAAGATGTTTAGAATAGCCGTGAAGACGGAGAATGATCCGTTAAATTAGGCTTCTATCTCAAAACTCAGGCATCATTAACGGCTACGATTTCATGATGAGGGATATCAGCGTGGCAACACTGGTTGGCCCAATTAGATGTGAAATCTGATGTTTGTACTTTGTGTTTGATAGATTATTTTCTTATAATAAGTTTTAAACTTCTAAGGAGGTTACAAGTTTTGAGATGGGATTTACATTCTATTTTGTTCATGCAATTTTACATGATATAAAGGTCTTTCTACTGCTACCGGTATATAGATGTTTGTGCATATCGTGCGTGATTAGAACATACATTATGATTTACTAGAAGTTGCAACTTAAGTTGTGGATTACATCATGAAAAATTAAGATACAACAAAGTAAATCTCATGCACCTCCCATACAGACACACAGAAAAAAATAGTGGTGCTCGATATGTTTGGGGTACATTTACTTTTATATTATTTTTATTTTTTAAAATTTTGTCATTACAAATTTGGAAAATACACTCGTCATTATTGGATCCAATTTTAAAATTGTATGCATTGAAAAACTTTATGATTAACGCCATACTCTATTCCTCCCTTAGTGGAAATGAATTGTGTTTAGAGATAAATTGGGCATTCCTTTTACTATAACAAGATTTTGCTTTATATAGATATGAATTTGGCAAGGCTTTCTGTCATTTACAATATCCATGAAGAAATTCATTCTGTGATGAGATGTGTTACTCTATCTTTGTTGTATCTTAAAAAAATGAAAACTGAAATTGTAAAAAAGTCCAAATGCAAAAGTTTAATTACTTTAAAAGTTCCCAAACTAGTTTAAATGTATATCATTGATACAATGGACAAATTTTGATACAAAATAACCAAATTTATTTTTTAAGATAAATTGACTAGTGTCTATTTAAAAATACTCCATCCGTCCCGAATTAAGAATCCATGTCTTTATTTTGTATAGGTTAAGGATACACCCAGTCAATGGCCAAGATTGACTCTTGTTCACCATCATGGAAATTGGTTTGTTGATTATAACCTCAAAAGTAAAGTGAACCCTTAATTTGGGACAATCCAAAAAGACATAATGAACTCTTAATTTGGGACGCAGAGAGTATTTCTCATACATGTACATTTGGAGGGAACAATTATAGGCACTTTACTTTTGAGACAACAGTTTAAAAACCTCACTTCCTTTAGCTCCTCTCTCTCTCTCTCTCTCTCTCTCTTGTAATCCTGTGTGCTATATGATAACAAGAAATTATCAGTATTCTGAAAATCAATGTGATGTGTTGGGAGTTTCATCAGATATTCATTTCCTTGAAGAATGTGTTAAAAAATATCCACTAAGAATGAAGCTGAGACAGAAGAAAGCCTTTACACTTCGAAAATTATCACTACACTTTTTTAACAAAAAATGCAAAAAGTGAAAATGGTACCCAAATCATTCCCGTCAATCAAAATAATAAAAACTAGCTGAATTACAATTATGAAAGAACTAGTTTGGGCATGTTCATTGGCTAAACAATAACCAAAATTGTGATATATCTATGATATATCAGTCACCTACTTTGAGACAAAAACAAAATGAACTTGTATCAAAGCAAATTCAAAATAAAGGGAAAAAAACCTTTAGAGTTGTCCAATAGTTTATGTTTGGTCCTTGGTGAAAATGTTTTTCTTTTAATATAATTTCATCCTAAAACGACCAATGCCTCAAAATTAAGTTTTCAATTTGATTAGGTTTCACTTTCAGTTTAATTCAGGAACCAAAATAAAACAAGAATCAAAGTATTGGATCCTTTAAAACAATCATCAAAGAAAAAAACTTGCTCCCCAAACATAATATTAACTGAAATATTAGGGTTCATCCATGTCAACTAATTAGGGTTCATCCATGTCAACTAATGACCCTTGTTACCAAAAAAAATAATTGCACAATAAGAATTTTGAGCTCCAAAACATGGTTCAATTTAAAAGAAAAAACAGGGGTCTTTTTACTATGCCAAATGACCAAGAATACGAAGAGAAACAAGCTTATAATATTTTCACAACCTCCGTCACACTCTGCTATAGCTGTCCCGTCTGTGTGATCAACGTTAGCCCTGATGGAGAAAAAATGTCATAAACATAATATGTAGGGAATACATAAGATGAGGCAAACAAACACCTTTATTTCAAATTATACCATAACAAACATCTTCAATGCAACTATAAATTCAACAGGTGGAACAAAAGTATTGACATACGAAACACATAAGATGAGGCAAAAACACCTCTATAATGAAAACGTTGTTTATGATTATGGAATTAACGAGACAAAATTAATGAAGATATTGTGAAAGTAATATTCTTCATGTTGAATAGGGCAATGTTTAGGCATGGATATGCAGAAAAGTTTCAGATTTTTGTCTATGGATTCCGTTTGTCTAAAATTTGTATTTTTTCCAGTATCAGAAAAATCAGCAATCAGTTTAAAAAATGGAAAATTCAGAAAAATTGGCATACTTATAACATCAGGGGAAAAAATCAGTTTTTTTCTGAAAATAGGATCAACATAGCTATGAAAGATATCATAAAATCATAAATTTATAAGTAATTAAGATTCTAAAGCAAAAAAATCAGAATTCAAAAAATGGAAACTGAAAAAAGCATTCCAGCAATAGAAGAAATCAGATTGGAGTTCGAAGAAAAACAAACTTCGAAAGAAAAGCACACCCACAGCACTGAGGATATCTTAGGCGACTGTCTAGCCATCCAATAAGCAAAAAGTTTAATATCACCAAAATTTTGACAAAATATTGCATTTTCAATTCAATCATGAATAAGATAACATTGTCATGTAAGGTTGATAATAGTTGAAATGGATATTGCTTCTCATTTTGATTGTCTACAAACAAGTTTTCCATACCAAGAATAAAGTCTCTAGACATGGTGATATGCCGGTAGTCATAGAAAATTTAAAAAATGCTTAACCTCAATTGTATCTCATTTAAAGACAAAAATTTTAGTTACAAAAGAACATCGTCAAATCTGACATTTCACAACAAAATCATTTTTTGACTATTATAACTGATGACGAAACATCAATTTTTTTTGCCACATAACTTGACGATTAGCTGGAAAAACAGTTTCCCGCGTTGGGTAGCCGGAACAAATCACTTAAACGACCAAAATATGATGGTTGGCAAATTTACAACAGAAGGTTGTCATCGCCTAATGTAGCATGTTGTTTGGTTACAATTATTTCATCGCGCAATTCTTTAATTATGCTGTCTGGTCAGATTTTAGAAAGAACTCATTAGCAGTGCCGTCAGGTCTGATTTTAGAAAGAACGTCTTAACTTAAATGATGTCGTTACCTTAGCCCTATTCACAAAAGCCTCTATCTCCAATTCATTCTCACTTCTCATAATCGATACCCCCGTCCTCACTTGAAATCGACCCTTCATTATTTTGATTACACCATTAACTTGAACAACGCCGTTGGATTTACCACATGTTATTTTTTGGGGTAAAATGTTAGATAATCAATAAACGAACAATATTACATCCCCGGCAAAAGGGCGACAAACTGAACGTAACTCCCTCGTCCACACGTGGATTACCCTGACAAGCAACATGTTACAACACTAAGACTACTCAACTAAATGTGTTAAGGCCAAAAACAGTTTAAAGGAAAGAAAACAGGCCTCCCTCCTACACAAGCAGCTCCCAATAACCTGACCCAAATATTCTATCCCACTAAGATAGAAACACTATATGGATCTTCAAAGCACCATCCAATTCAATGGACCCAATATTCATACCACTTTAAAAACACCGCCCATCCCAGCTAATTAGCTAACACGCACTATCAACAGATCATCGGCCAAGAATTTCTTTTTCTCATCATTGTGCCTCTCTCCACATTCAATCCTAAATGATCTCTGAACAATTTGTCAATCACACACAGATATGTACCCGTAACTGTAGACTGTCCCAGACAAAATATGCAGCCCGTGATTATCTGGGAGAAATTTCCTCTTTATGATTAAAGCTGAAAATTAACTAAAATTTATCTCTGTTTGCATACACAACTGGATCGGCAGCTAAAGTAATATGTTATTGTTATTTATATGTTCTATGATAATTTTTTACTCCCGGATTCCCCAATTTTAACATACAAACCATTTTTCCATATTTCTCGGGATAGGATCCCACATATGCACAACTTCTCGGCATAGGATCCCAATTTTAACATACAAACCATTTTCCCATTTTTCTTACCATCTCATCTTCGTCTATCTATTTATTCTGAAATATATTTCTATTTCTCTCTCTCCGAATAGTATAAATCACTATTGAATATGATATTTTTGTAATCTGTTTTGGAAAATAATTGCCTTTGTATACATGTACAACCATTGGTAACACCTCACTCCACTCATTAATGTTTGTATCCTCTCCATTAAGAGATGACACATGTTTCCAAATTCTTGTTGTGACCCTACAAAGGAAGAAAAGGTGATCCCTACTTTCAGTATCTCCATTACAAAATATACATCTATCTTCCTCAATGAGACCCCAACTCTTTAGTTTTTCCCTTGTCCACAACTTGCTTTGACAACACAACCAGAGTACAAATGAACGTTTAGTAATGGCCTTGGAAAACCACACTGTCCTAGTCCATTCTTGCATAGGCTTTCTTTTCCTTAAGGCTTCATATGATGTATCACTAGAGTAGACACCATTACCTGTCAAATTCGATACCACTCTGTCCCTCTCTCCAGCATATATAGGAACATTATAAGATTGAATTTCCCTTAGTACAATAGAGATAGGTCTAGGCCACCTCCGTTCACCTTGATCAATATAGGAACTAGTAGAGGCTCCTAAAGAACTCACTGCTTCATAAACAATTCTTCGTCCAAACCTATTGACTATAGGCCTAAGTGGGTGCCAGTAATCAGTCCAGAATAGAATATTTTCCCCATCACCCATCTAATGGATATAATACCTAACTTCCCCTCTTAATTTGGCCAATTTCCTCCATGTCCATGAACAATTTTGAGGCATCCTCATAGTCCAAATACTCTCCCCTCTTAATATACAGGTGTGGCACCATTTAATCCATAGAGAATCTTTTTTCATAGAAAGGTCCCATAAGTATTTTACAATGATAGCTTCATTCCATACATTAATGTCTCTTATTCCCAAACATTTGGATAACATACATCTTCCAAAGCTACATTGGTACCAAATTTCCTCATCTCACATCATGTCCAAAGGAACCTTCTTAGGATTTGATCTATTATCCTTGATACTTTTCTTTGGCTATTCAAAAATACCACTTCAATAGTTCTGCATCCCTTGTTAAACTTAAATGACATGTTGCAATCTCCCGACATAAGAAAGGAATCGGGTATCCCTTTAAAAGATCTTGTCTGCATGGATTTTACAATCTTCATATTTCAATCTACCTGAAATTAAGGGGACTCCCAAGTATTTAACAGTTAATTGTTGTCTTAGCTATAAAATGTGAGTTTTCATAATCCTAGATATATGATGTCAATGTGTTTCAATTTCAGATCATTTGGATATGCTCTTTATTGTATTATATTAATAATTTGATTCCTAACTCAAGATACTCCGTGCATTTAAAGCTCTACGAATACTCTAGTCGGATCTCAAGCCACCATCTCACCTAAAATTAATTGGGGTTAAGGAGGGTAAACCTTTAATCTTTTATGGATTCACTCAACATCCACATACAGGGGAAAGGCATTTGTTGTAATCTCATTCCAACAACATCCCCTAAACAAATGACATGGACAAGAGTCGAACCTTGGCTTTGATATCACTAGTCGGATATGAAGTCGCTAGCTCACCTAAAACCAATTGGTGTTACGAAGGGCAAACCTTTAATCTTTTATGGGTTCACTCAATATCGTTGTCCTGAGGCAAGGCATTTGTTGTACTCTCATTCCAACAAAGACAATAAAAATACAAAACATAAGATTACAATACAATTTTATTACGAAAAAAATTAATGCTAGAACGGTAAAAATGAAAACAAGTGAAGAAGATACATACCCTCTCTCTCGCAAAGGTTCCTAAAGCTATAATGTAAACCATGCACTCACTCATGGACAACTTTCTTTGGGATTATTAGCACCAATTAGACTTGGCGAAATGCGAACGACTCGAACCAAACACAAAGTTATTGGTTAATGGGTGTGCGTGATAGTTAGCGAATGAGTTTGGTGTTAAACCACTTTACGCATTAAAAACCGTTAAGATGCAATAATTTGAAGGCATTAAAATATATTGGTAACGAATAAGATGTAATACATACTCTTATTCAAATAAGTAAGAAATGGTATGCCCTCCAAATAGGTCCTGTAGTGATAGCACTCCAAACAGTATCATCAAAAGTATAAAATTGCCATAAAAGATCAAAATATCATGATATTGTATCCCTAGATATATTTTGGAACGCTAGTGTGCATATAGCCATACCCATAAGAAATTTGGTAATGTTGATGATTCAAGGAGTCTAAATGGGCTTGAGTCAACTCGTACGCGATTTAAAATAAAACAATTTCTACATGGATAATAACGGATAAACACGATACAATCCGTTATAACGAATGATGTTTGGGTATGGTTTTATCACATGATAAGAAAAAGTCACCCATTTAAACACAAACTCGATAAGGCCAAAACATAATAAAATCTGACACGAACACGACTCAACGCAATCCATTGCCAATACTACCACCAGTGGATGAGTTTTTATCAAATACAACTCTTTTAGTGAGATCCACTGACAATAATAGTATTTATGCTAATTTTGATATACCCGACTATAATTGGTGTACAAAGAGCACTTAGTAATTTTTTTGACAACTAAGTAAAAGTTGTATCCTTGTTTTTCTTATTTGAATACAAGGATCTCATTTAGTCCTAATATTGGGATAACTCCTTAATTGGAAACATTGATAGACCCAAATCATTTATTTTGTGGTAAATTTATATTTTGATATCAATCACACCATGTGTACTATATTTGATGTCGATTTATAATTGTATGATCATATAGTAAATGAGATATCGTCAAAAATGGTTTTTAATTTACTTTATTTTCTTTTATATTCCATTGTTCCGTTGGTATTGTTTTGAACTAAAGAAAAATTGATATTTTATTGAGATCTTGCACTAATTCTAATATCTTTGAACATGTTTTTATATGCTTTAAATCTTCAACTATACATATAATATCTCAAACTTATCTGTTCACACACTTCAAGGATTATAGACGTGTAATAACGATTCCCATGGTGATATTAAAGGAGCAAATGGAATTTGTGGCCCAAACCATGTTATTTAGTATTTAGTATTATAAATCTTTTAACAACTAATATAAACACTTATTCTTTACTACTTTGAATTCATGAATCTTATAACAATTGGTGTAAACACAATTTATATACTTTAAGTTGTGGTAATATGATATTCAATTCTGGATTTTATATTATGAATGGATGTGTTTTAGCGTATAATATTTGGATGGAAAGGTATTAATCATTGTAATTTGAGAATTTAACTTCAATGAGATATAATTTGACACCAAAAGCTAATGGGTACAAGTTAGTTATAGCAACAAAATAATTTCACTTATCTATAATTCTATACATTTAGTTTTTGTCATAAGTCAGCATTGTTGATGATCAACTATGCCATAAAATAATCATATTTTTCCAACGATTTTGTTTATCGACAAAAAACTCATTTATAGTCACTATAGGATGCTTCCCTTAGGCTATTTGTCAACTATTCGTGATGAAATAAACTTTTTTCAGAAAAACCAATGTATGGTGACTCCTAATGAATTTTTTCCCCGCCAAAATTATGTTGGGTTGGATCTCTTGAGGAGATGAATGTCATTAAACCCGAATAAATTATAGCAAAGTAACCACAATTGGAAAAAAAAAAGAACCTAGAAAACAGCAAGATCTGTGTAAAATCAAAAACACAAAACCATTATTTCATATCCGTAAAATACCTTATCATTTTTCATTCAAGATCCTTATAGCACCAGTATAATTCCCTATGACAGAAAACCATCCCTGCAAGAATCAAGGGTCGATATGTGACTAATAATTAATAAAAAGAAAAAATATCTACACTATTATGATATGTACGACAATACATTTATGCTAAGTGCTCAATAGAAACCATACCAGCAGTTGAAAAGCAATAGCATTAAATGGATATTTTATTGTGTTCTCCAAATAATCAACTGTGTTTGTAGGCTACCACCTCCACCACTTGAAAGTTGAAAAAAAAATTACATAGCCTTAAAATTTGGATTTTTTTTTATACCTTCTGAAATTTGCAATTTTTTTTAACTAAACTAGCAATCTCTCTCTTACACGATACAATCGTATAAATCCTTATCCGATATCCGCATATTCTCACAATTGGATCAATAATTAAAATCTAGCCACTTTGGCCCCATAGAAAATGATCGAAATTAATAGAATTCAACTAGCGCGACACATTATCGTGTTTTTTCTACCTCACACGAACACAACCCATTATAAAACACAGTTCATAATTTTCGCATTAAAGTAAACGCAACACAAAAATGACACAACACGACTAACAAAAGAGACAAACATTCGACAAGATTTCATGTCAAAAAGTCCTAACACAAACACGACTATAGCTTTCACAAACACAACACAAAAATGACACAACACGACTAACAAAAGAGACAAACATTCGACAAGATTTCATGTCAAAAAGTCCTAACACAAACACGACTATAGCTTTCACAACGACAAACTCAAGTCATCACATGATTTTTAATATGTATAATTCTTTCAATTATATTTTTTCGTCTTTCTTATCCTTGCTCTGACACATCAATAACAAAATAATCCTAGACAACATATCAAGAGTATTGATATTAAAAAGTTCACGACATTGAATTGTGTTCTTCAACAAATCAAATATGTGTCGATACCAAGACAAGATAAGAGTAGAGCTACATAAACATGTTCATAATTTTGAATTTTAGTTATTCACGTGACAAAGTAAATTATAGTCCGGATAAAAATAAAGCTAAGTATCCAAATAACTTACATCCTCTTATTACTCATTGACTTTTTTTTCTCTTCCTTAGGTTGCTTCTTGGGTTCACACTTCCCCCATATCCATCGAGGGGAACAAGGCTTCCCACACAAACTTCAACCTGAAACAGTTTCGGCAAACCACAAACTTCAACATTCTTAATTTCTCACGTTTTCAAATCATACCAAATTAACTTTTGTTCATTAAAAGTCAAGAGAACTTCATCACGGCTCTTAGAATAACCCAAAGGACGCAAAAAACCGTTAGACCCATCGTTCAGTGATGAAATAGACAATAATTTCGTCCAAGACTCCTTCACTCCATAATCCTTCATCACCCATATATCCGTATAGTCCGAGTAAGAATCCACCAAACAAAGGCACCCGTCCAAAACATCCACGCTGATCATAACCTTTTCTTCATCCAAAAAATTAGGTTCTGGGACCAAATAAAAATCCTCGTTTGCAATATCAAAAGCAGCAATCAGTTTTGATGAAAGACAACGAAAATTGTAACTTTGACAGACAATCATGTGCAAAGCGCCGTTAACCTGACCGCCCCACAAGCTATTTATGAGCGGGAAATAAGGAAAATCTTGAATTTTTCGCCACAAATTCGACTTCAAACTGTAAACCATAGCTTGAACACTCTTAGGAGATTCATCATACTCAGCTAACTTAATGACTTTATAATCATCACTAAATGAATCATACCCTAACCCATACTCTGTATCATCATCAAAATCATCATCTTCTAGCGTTGCCGGTAAAATCCGGTACTGTCTAGTTGATGGATTGAATAATACAACTTGCTCATGATCATCCCTTTTTAAAAGAAGCAAACCATGACAAGAGTTACCCAACAATACATCATCAATCTTAAACTGATTGTCAAATACAGAGGGTGTACCGATTGAATTAAAGTCCATTGAATAGAAATTGTTTTGGAAGTCATCCACTACTCCGAGAATGATAATGAGATTGGTGTTGTTTTCAAGTGATTTATGGAGGTGGGTTTTAACAAAATCTGGACTGTCAATTAGAGCACACCATGGCTTAGATACGCACCTGAAACGTAGTAGGGATTTGACGGGTACAGTGGAAAGGATTTCTGTGATGATATCAAAGGGAACCTTCGACATGTTTACTGTCTAAGATTTAGGGTTGAGGAGAGTGAAACGTAGATATTTTGTGGTTTCGTTTATAAGAGAGCGGCTCCTGTGCGGATCCTGAATGCGAGAGTCCCTGCGAGATGTCTTTTAAAAATAAAAATAAAAAAGTTTTTATTTTTATTTTTATTTTTTTATTGGTTATAAATATTTTAGGGTTTTTCTAAAAAAAAATAAGCTCAAAATAATATGTTTTGGTATTTTTAAGAAGTGAATCAATATTTGACAGTTTTTAAACTACTTAAAAGGGAATCAAATATTAATTCATTTTTTAAAATACCAAAAAAATATTGTTCTGAGCTGATTTTTTTTATAAGGGTACCCTGAAATATTTATGACCCATACAAAAAAAGTCAAACCATTTCAATTCTTTGCAGACGTAGGATTCACGGGGTATGTATAATAAACAAATACAATAATAATTATAAAATTTTGTATATATGATAATTATAATGTGTTATCTTAAAGCCATTATAAAAGGTTAATTTTTTTATAAATAAAATTTGTATATTAGTTTTAAATATTTTATTAAATAAAAACTATTTTTTTATAAATAGAAACTTCAAAAAAACTGTACGTATTTTTTTCTATAAATAAAGCGTTAAAAATATTTTTATAACTAAAAATCTTTTTTATTTGTATTAAAAATAATTTGAAATTTTGAAAAAAAAATTAACTTAAAAACTATTTTTTATAAATAAAAACTTCAAAGAAAACTGTACGTGTTTTATATAAAAAAATCATATATATTTTTATTTGTTTTTAGTTTAAAAACCTTTATGTCATTTATAGATAAAAACTTAAAGTTTTTTTTCTATAAATACAACGTTAAAAATGTTTTTATAACAGTAAACTTTTTTATTTATATAAAAACAATTTGGAATTTTTGAAATTTTTTTTTAATTTTTTTCTAGAAATAAAAGATTTATATAGATGTAGTAGTAGTATTAGTAGCATTGTGTAATGTGATTTGAGTAGAGAATGATGAAAAGAGATTAATTGAATCTAGATTGAGAGATTAATTAATGGAGTCTAGAATGAATTATTTTTTTTAGGTTTCAAGAAACTTTTAATTTATTCATTTTTTGACATATTACTCTGTTTAAAAAATTCACTCCACGAGTGTTTGACATATTACTTGATTTAAAAAAAATAGTTTTCCTAGTATAACTTTATTAGAAATGTAGCAAGCATCACCTATATGATTTTTTTAAATTCAATTAAAAATTGCAATAATGTTGTAGCTTAGAATTTATTAGAGTCCCTTTGATACAAGTGGAGAATGTCCCTAGTGGAAAAAAAAAATCATGCAAATCCTGTAATTTTTCCAAGCTATTTGATAGAATTAATTTTCGAGACTATAAATCCTAAATTTTTAAGGCTTTTTAGAATCAAATAAAAATACTTAGATTAAATGTTATTTAAAAAAATATCGAGTGACTTTTCGAAAGAGAATAAATAAAGAGTTGGAAAATAAATAAAAAAGAAAACAATAGGATTTGGAAAAAAGAATAAAAAAAGTTGGAAAATAAATAAAAATAATAATAAGTTATCACAAAAAGAATAAAAATGGTGGAATTTTTTTTAAGTTGAAAATTTTTCATATGAAAAAGAATAAAAAAAGTTTGCTTAATGACCAATAAATGTACTAAAATGTATAAAAATATCAAATTACTCGAGCACAACTTGCGTTTGTTTGAATAAAAGATTGATAATTTTGCCTTGTGAAATAATTGCGTCGGACTTGAACACAATGCTTGAGCACCCTTTTATTTAGCTAGGCTTGACTCATTTACACCCCTATTTAGCTCTTCATGTTTATCATTTGAATCTCAAGATTGATTCCTTAAAATATTAAACTATAGTGTTTTTTGGGGTGGTAAATATTTTATGTTGGTTGTAGTGGTGGTAGTTAATATTTGTAACGATTGTGTTGGTGGCAGGGATGTAAACTAACCGAGTTGTTCGTAAACAGCTCGAGCTCGACTCGATTAAAGCTTGATTTCGTCTCATTTGTTGAGAAAAGGAATCGAGCTTCAAAAAATTCGAACTTGTTTAAAAAATTACGATCGTTTGGGCTCGACTCGAGCTAGAGTTTCAAAGCATAAACGAGCTCGATTAGGCCTTTTAAAACTGAGTTGCTCGAGCTTGACTCGTGTTCAGCTCATTCATTTAGTAAATGAACCGAGCTCGAGCATGATTTCAAGCTCGTTTATGGCCCTAGTTGGTGGTGGGATGAGGGTAATAATTTTTTTACAATTGGTTGTGGCGACAGTAAATATGTACGATAACCATGGTGGTGGCGGGGTAGTGATAGTGAATATTTATAACAATTGTGGTGGTAATAGGGTGGTGGTATTTACTATAACTGCATTGGTGGCAGTAAATATTTACGATAATTTTCGTTGTGGTTAACGTAAACCAGAAAGCCTCTAACAAGAGTGAGGTTGACGGTACCAAGGTGGTGGTGGAGAAAGAGTATGGATATGATTATTGGGGTGAAAAGAAATATAAGGAAGTGTATATGAGTTATAACAAACTACAAATTTACAAAAAGAACTTACTTATTCAAAACGTGCATACGCTTTGAAACATTTAAGGGAATGACCAATACAGACATGACTTATTAGTGTGGAGCAAAATGTGTTGAATGGTACATTGGCCTAAAATTAGTCATCAAAATTATATACAAAAATAAATTACTAAAAGTACACAAGAAAAATAGCAACTAAAGAGTACATCGTCTCCCCAAAATAAAAGAGTAATTTTAGATGGACCCCGCTTATGTTAATACAATCCATTTATTTCATATATGACCAATACTTTAATATTGAATGTTTTAAAATCAAAAAATATATTTAGAAATATACCCACATACAACTATTCATAATATACAAAGAACAAGCCCACTATCAATTTCCTTCGCAATTCTAAATCCCTCCTTATTAAAGAATTCCAACTCAACTTCATTAAACTGCAAACATAAATCAAAATCTTTAATTTATTATATGAGGCATAGGCAATAATTTAGAATCAAATTATAACTAATCATGCATGTTAACAAGTGTAAGAGGGTAGTTTAGATGAGATGGAGGCGTAACCCCTTTTGAGTACAGTAATGATAGGTTAACTAGCCCAAAACCTTGACTTAATTATAGGAATGTGCAAACACAGCTTTAATGAAGATAAACTCAGTTTAAACTCACAAATCTCTCGTGTATAACTCAATCAGATAACAACAAACTCAGAAGTAACTCGTTTAGAGGGAGAAAGAAGTCAGTACCCTAGATACACCTTGGCAGGCCGCCAAATACACCAGCCACCCTCAAGAATCTCTGTCAAGTATTAAAAGCTTCGTAATAAATTGACAATGGTGGGTGAGAAACTCTCTGGTTTGCAATAACTCTCACTAGTAATAACTTCTTAACTCTCAAAGGAACATCCCCTCCCCAGAGGTGATTGGGGTCCTTTAATAGCCCCCACACCATCCCCGAGGCAACTCACTCATTAATGCCTGTGAAAGACATCCCCCATACTTTATGTCACCAACATTAAATACCTGATGCACTAGTTATCTCCACTTCATAGCTATTAAATTCCAAGGCCTGCCTGTGTGTTAGGGAGCTGTCACCACAGAGGTAGCTTACCTACCCTCTGACAGCCCCAAATACCACAGATGTTTACTCGAGTGCATATTTGACATTTATCTAGCTGGCTAGTGACATCACATATAGTAGATGTGACATTAAGTAGAGGGCTATTTGGTTCACAACTCAACGCCTGATGGAACTCAATGCTACTCCGTCCGAGGTTCCACGGTAAGGTTCCTTCGATATTTTATCAGGTGTATCTAAGATGGTCAGGACAAGCCCCAACGGTGCCTCACTTCTCAATACTCCAAACCAAGTCCATCTGAAGTTCCCACAGCGAGGTCATTCGATAGAGCATGAAAGCTCTCCCAGGCTCTGCCAAGCCTGATCTCTCGCAAGTATCGTATGACCTCACACTAAAAATCGTTATTATTCTCGTTATATCATTACAATCGTTATAGCTCATAGTCAATATAGACAAAGATACAATATAACTAAATAACACAACAAGTTAAAGTATAAGTTTCCACGCTTGAGCTACCACGCTGAGCTGCCACGCTGATTTAATCCCAAACATTGTTGTTAATGGGCGGTTTATACCTAATCTCGGGATTATCTTCAAGCCCCCTCTACATTTTCCCCTTCGTGGAGAGATTTGTTATCGGAACAAGAAATGTTTGCATGAAAACTTCTCAATCTGAGGGACCTTCTCTGCTTGAAAAAAATTTGGTCTCCTTTTCTTCATTGCAGCCAACTGCGCTTAACACTTCTAGAAAAAAAAAAGTAAAATTCTCCCGATGTAAATGAGTTTAAGTACCTTAGTCTGGGGGTGCTCTGGCGAAGGGACATCGCAACTTTTTCCTGTTACTGCTTTTCAACCGTTCTCATTTTAACTATTTGAAATTCTCCCAGTAGACCTACTAACCTTCTCAAATACTTGTTTTGTCGTTAGGAATGCCCACATCGTGGAGACTTGTGAAATTCTCACTTGTAACGTTTTATTATGTGTCGAAAAAGTAGAAATTCTCCCCGATGTACCTGACTTATAATTTAACAACATTTGAACCTTTACAATGGGACATCTTAACTTTTTGAATGTTAGGATATCTTCTTCGTTGGGAGTTGATTGGATATGTCTGATAAAAATTTTGGCGCCAAAACTCGAACTTGCTTAGGAAGGCAACCCTTTCTATTCCACAGGCGTCACTTCGTAATTGACGTGGCGCTGTCTTTTCAGCTGTCAAAACACTTCCTGAAGTGCCACGTGTTCATTTGAAATGATTATAGGCGGCCTTGCACGTGCGATGGTGGGAAACTCAATAGATAGGTTTAAAAGGCTTCAAACGTCTCTTTTTTCAAAACTCTTCTCTTTCCTTTGTCTTCTTCAAGCTCCCGTCTTCTTTAAAGAGAGAAAATTGTGCGAAAACCCCCATTATTATCCAACTCTTTACCCAGTTTCTTCCTTCTCTCGTCTTTTGCGCTACCACTTGTGGTTATGCTCCTCCCTCCCTATTCCTAGACCTTTTTACCCAATTGTGCCATTCATCGCCACTCTACTATGGCTTCTTTAAATGCTTTTAAGGTTGCCACCACTACTGCTCAGCCAGGCTTCCCCTCTGTCACTTATGGCATCATTGCTATCCCTAATGCCACTGCCCTGGATGCTGCTCATCGTAAGCAACTACGCTTCTATCGCCGGGCACCCATATTTGACAAAGATGATAAATTTTCTGATGCATGTAAGACTTTCCATTTCTTATCCAAGTTTGACCCTTTACTATTGGGTGATGAGGATATGGATTCATCAAAGTGAGGCTATCTTCCCCCAGAGGGGACTCTGCGCTTTCGTTTGGACCGTGGTGACTTCCCCTATTCTCAGATTGACTTCGAAGCACCTGGGGGGTCGCCAGCCCATTTCACTGCCTGGCATACATACATGCAGAGTTCTTACGCTGCTGCTCTTACAAAGGTTGGGCTTCATCGAGCTAACTGGTTTTGGGAGTTCACCCTTTCTAAGCATAACACAACGCTCCAAGTGCTAGTTTACAGATGGAACATCACAACTCACACGTTCTTTGCTACATAGGGAGAGTTCACCGTTATGTTAGAGGACGTCTATGAGTTCCTTGGGTTTAAGCCCATGGGTGAGTTCACATGTCACGATAAGGCCCTGAATGCCAAAGAGGCTATTAATCGAGCAGAGTTGGATGGAATCTGCCATAATTGCACCGGTTCTTTGAACAAGGCCACATTTACTCCCCTCATCAATTATTTTTTCGAAGCTCCAACCTCGAAGGATGTAACTGCTGCAACGGTCCGAGGTAGAGGTACA
Source organism: Sambucus nigra (assembly GCA_949130495.1). Lineage (NCBI taxonomy): Eukaryota > Viridiplantae > Streptophyta > Magnoliopsida > Dipsacales > Adoxaceae > Sambucus > Sambucus nigra. Next base: position 2,227,343 of record OX422219.1, on the reverse strand, counting down.
TCCCTGGAACTGTCAGCCTACATACTTGTGTTACTTTCACGCTTCTTCCTGACTGGGAAACCCAACGACCAACCCAGAAGGGATCTTATATATATTTCCATCCGTTTGGCTGGGGGTTTCAACCTTCCTCTGACCAGCATTACCTTGGGGTCCCTCTATACCTGGCTGGATTGAACTCACATCGACATGGCACAGTCACTAGGTTATTATAACTTGGCTAATTTTGCCAACACCATCATTTTAATAGGCTTCCTTTACACCCATTTTCTTGCCATTGTCGTCAGGTATATTTCTCTCCCCGTGAGTGAAGGTATTAAGCACCCATACCTCCTATGTTTCCATAAAAAAATAGAGTCGAAAGGAGATAATAGAGGTTTTTTATCGTTTGGACTCTTTAGTGATGAGGCCGTATAGCGAGTCTATATTCGCCCATCATTGGGATTTCTTTCCTTCTGCAGCCTTAACGGTCAAGTTCATCCCAACTATAGAAGATCCCTCGTTAGTCCATGGTTTCCTCAAATGTAGGAGGGTACTTTAGATTATATGTGGAGGCATAACCCCTATTGAGTATGGTAATGACAAGTTAATTGGCCAAAGCTTTGGGTTAATGATAGGACACATAAACATGAACCCAATAAGGATAGACTCGACTTAAACTCACAAAACTCTCGTGTATGTCTTAGGAAACGGTAATGAACCTTAGAAGTAACTTAGCTAGAGGGGGAGAGAAGTAAGCACCCTAGATACACCTTGGTAGGCAGGTAGAACCACACCAAATACCCTCAGGATTCCTTGTCCTGTATTAAAAGCTCCGTAATGAATGACAATGGTGGTGGGTGAGTCCCACTTTTCTGGTTTGTAATAACTCTTTCTAACTCTTAAAAGGATCATCCTCTCCTCAGGGGTGGTTGGGGTCCTTAAATAGCCCCCCACGCCACCCCCGAGACAACTCGGTCATTAAAGACTATGAAAGACATCCCTCATATGTCACAACATTAAATGCCTGATGCACTAGTTGTCTCTACGTCATAAACATTAAATGCCAAGACATGCCTTTTTGCCTAACCACTGTGTGTCAGGGGACTGTTGTCGCAGAGGTGGCTTACCAACTGCCTAACAGCCCCAAATACCACGGTGGTTTACTCAAGTGCATGTCTGACATTGTTTAGATGGCTAGTGACATCACCCACAGTAGATGTGACATTAAGTAGAGGGTTGTTTGGTCCATAACTCAATGCTCGATGGAACTCCAGGCTGCTCCGCTTGAGGTTCCACGGTCAGGGTCCTTCGGTGTTTTACCAGGTGTATCTAAGATGGTCAGGGCAAGCCCCAACGGTGCCTTACTTCTCAATCCTCCAAACCAAATCCCTCTAGAGTTCCCATGGTGAGGTCATTCGATAGGGCATGAAAGCCCTCCCAGGTCCTGCCATGCCTGGTCTCTCGTGAGTACCGTTTGACCTCACCCAAACTATTTTATTATTATTGTTATGTCATTACAACCGTTATAGCTTACAGTGAATGTAATCAAAGATACAATATGACTAACACAACAAGCTGAAGTATGAGTTGCCACGCTAAGCTGCCTCACCAAGCTGTCACGCTTGAGTTGCCACGCTAAGATGCCTCACCAAGCTGCCACGCTTGAGTTGCCACGCTGAGCTGCCTCACCAAGCTGCCACGCTTGAGTTGCCACGTTAAGCTGCCTCACCAAGCTGCCACGCTTGAGTTTCCACGCTAAGCTTCCTCTTATTGCGTTAATCTTCAAACACTGTTGTTAATTAGGGAATTATCCCTAATCTCAGGATTACCTTCAAGCCCCCTCTACACTTCCTATACTCAATGGGGATGTACCTCAGAACCTTACAACCCCAATAGATGTAGCAGGCATTTTGGGTTTGATCAAGGAGCCCCTCGACCTGTGTTTCAACACAACCACACAAGGGCCACTTTCGCTGAAGCTTTCCCCTTCTTTACTGTAGCAGTGGTTCTTGGTGTGACTTCTACCATCGATGGGCGAGTCACCCTTCCCAGTGCCACTAGCAAGGGGGACGTATCCACCTCTTATGCCACCGAGTTCCATTTGGTGCAGTTGAGAATGATTCGTGAGTATATTCAGAGTCCCCCCCTAATATCCCCAAGTCCTTTTTTTCTCTTCTTTTGAACTGGGTCTTAAGGGGAACTCCGTGCTTGGAGTTGAGTTTCCTTTGAGTAAAACTATTAAAGAACCTCCCCAGGAGCTACCCCCTTATTGACCGATGATCCCTACTACCACCACGAAGCCCAAGGCCATTGCAAATCCCAAATAACCTTCCCCTTCGATCGAAGCTTCAACAGGCGAAGGGCCTTCTCAGCCATTTACCTAAAAGACTAAGAAGTCAAAAAGTGGGGTTTCCTCAAAATCCAAGTCCTCAAAGTCCAAGTCCCAGGCTCAAGCACAAACTCCTTTAGAGGCATTCCCTATTGCCTCTATTCCCCCTCCTATGTCTGTGGAGGTAAGTGAAGAGCAGAGGAGGAAGGTTCAAGCTGAGGTCGAGAGAATAAATGCTGGGTTTCAACGGGGCTCTATCGTTGTTCCTCCTTCGGCTGCCTTTTCCACAATCGTGGTTGATCCAACTGTGCCAACAGAAAAGAGGAGGAAAAGTTCGAAGGTCCCCCAAGGTGCTGGGGCAACGGGCATAAGGAAGAAAACTCTGGGTACCAAGTCCCAGAAGAAATGAACGCCCGAGATACATCCCTTCCCCGTTCCTTTTATTGTTGCATCCTCGCTGCCTTCACCAGTGGTTATATCTTCTCGTTCTCCTTCTGGATCTGAGGTATAGGTGCATTATTTTTGTTCTTATTCCCATGTTATTAAAGCAAGCTACATCTGCTTATTTCCTGATAACTTTGGTGCAAGGAGTTGAAGAAAAAAGGCCCATTCCCCCTATAAGCCGTTTCGTGGGGGGTCATTTCGGTATCCCTCAAACCGACACTACCCTTCCCTGTTCCCCCTGATATGTCTTACTTACTCTCGCTATTTGTCCTCCTAACAGGCTAAAGATGTTGTTGTGGGGGCTGCTACGGTTGAATCGGTCGGAATATCTTCCTAACCAGAGATAAGTCCCCCATCTTCTTCTGAATTAGAACCTCAGCTCGAGGTTCTTCTACCCCTTGTTTTAGCTGTTAGGTCTGACAACCTCTCTCTCTCTTCCACTCCTTTTTTGTGTGTTTAATATGCTAAAATTTGATGTGTTGGGGTGCCCCAAGTTAAAATGACGTCTCTGATAGCTAACCTTTTTCTTCCCACTGTACTGACGATACCCTTGACTACAATCCCCCTTTTTGGTTCTATAACTGAGGTAAGTAACACTTATAAGTATTTCTCCCTTTTTGAGTACTTATTCATCGTTTCTAACACTTAGCTTTGTTGCTGCAGCTTTCACCAAGTATCTCACCACCCTTTGCTCTTGGTGGTATGCATAAGGCCAAGGTCGATGCTGCTGCTCATCGTGTTGGTTCTTCGGTGCCTAACCCTGCTGGGGCATCATTTGGAGGTCCATCGCCTTCTGTCAGCGAAATGGCTACGCTGGCCTTGGTACCTTTTGTTGGCGAGGGAGTTTTGCCTATCGTTGAGGCTTCTTCAGCTAAGGGCCCAGTTGAGGCTTCTTAGGCAATGAGCCTGCCTCCAATAGTTCCTGCCCCCACTACACCAAAAACAACAATTTGGCACACCCTAATGTTAAAAATCTGGCACTGTTTAAAACTGTGCCAGATTTTGGCACAGTTTAATAGCAATTTGGCATACTTTAAAACAATGCCAAAATTTGGCACTGTTTTAAAGTGTACCAAAATTGAGTACCCTTGATTAAAATATAAAAGACCCTAAAAAAATTATTATGTTTACTTTCCCTCTTCTCTTTCCTCTCTCATCTTTTAATCTCCCGCTGCCGACTCTCTCCCTCCCCTCACCCGCTTACCAACTCCAGTAGCTCCGTCCGGTAAGGATACACACTCTCTCTCTCTAATGCGACAAGGCTACACACTCTCTCCCCTCTACTGCGGTAAGGCTACACCAGCTTCAGCCGCTCCGTCTACTACGGCATCAAGCCGCTCCGTTTGGCTACGGTAAGTCGCTTCCATCCAACCTCAATCATGTATTTTATCCCAGTTTCATGTATTTTGTCCTGGGTGATATGATTTTGACAATTTCTTGAGTTTTATTGTAAATTGATGTTTATTACACATCTATATTAGATATAGTTTATGTATATAAATATATTAGACGTTTATGGGGTGTTCAGTACTAGTTCGGTGCGAAGAAATTGGTGATCACAGATTCGTCGTTGATTATAAAAAACTAGATCCAGAAAATTTCAAAGATGATTGATGATCAGGACCTGGGCTTTATTGCTAATTTCCTTGGTATCTTTATCTTCGCAATGGTAATTGCTTATCATTATGTGGTGGCTGACCCAAAATATGAAGGCAACTAAATATTCATTTTGGTTCACTGGGAATGTCATACGAGTTTAGTTTTATAGATACAGATAATTCAAAATATATTGTACATTGACTTGGTTAAACTCCTTCTTGCAACTGTAAGTTGTATGGTTGCTCCTATTTGATAAACAAATTAAGGATCCATTCCTCATGTGTTTCTACCCTTTAAAAAAAATATTAGAAAGAGAAAAGACCAATGAAGTATTAATCCAAACAGAGAAGGTACTTAAACACATATCATCATACAAAGTGTTGAAGCAGGTGTGCGGATTCCTCATATCCTCACTTTCATTCGTTGAGTTGGTCGTCACTTTAATTCTTATGGTGGTTAGATTTTTATCGGTGATAAAGGCTTTTAATATACAATTTAGCTTTGAATACCCCATGAATATACAATCCATATGTTTTTACTAGATAGAAATACATAATATACGGATATGAAGTGGTACCTCCAATGAAAAGAAACAATCAGGTTGTTTATGATTCCAATTAACTTCAAAGAAGTGGTACCTCCAATGAAAAGAAATTATAATTGTGACAATAGTACCGATTGATAGAATATAACTTTTCCCTTGATATACATGTACAATAGAGATTGATGAATAACATGTGGTCTTTTAGGATATGAATCACTTGTGCAATTGTTTAAGAACGTGTGCTCTTTTAGGATATTCACATCTAATTATAGTGTCATTTTATACTTTCATTTATGGTCCTTTTACATTTTCTATATTTGCATTTATGGTCCTTTTATATATTTTTATGTGTTTGAGTTTAGTTGTCTTCACATTCTTCATTTAGTAATCAATTAGTAGTGGGAATTTCTCTAGGGCTTCAATAAATTACGTATATCTTTGTATTTATGGGCCTTTGATGATGCTAATAGCAGCTTCAATTGACCTTTTTCCATTGCCAATTATCCACATAATATTGAATTTGATAATGCTAATAGTATCTCTCTAAGAAGGCCATATGAAGGTAATTTTGTAACCGCCTTCATTATCCATGATATTAAATCTATCTTTTAAGAATTTACACCAAGAGGAGTCTTTTTTACATGCATCCAAAGCTTGCTTTAGAGCACTTGCTTCATTAAAAAATATTGGATTTCTCAAATCGAGTACACCTTCGTCATACGGAAGATAAGAAGTTTTCTAATCAACACTAAATAGCTTGAATGAAGAAGTACTACAAGTCCATAGGTTCTTATCCACAACTTGTATGTGTCAAAAATTTGTGTATATATATGTATGTATAATGTATGCATTTGTTGTCATATTCATTTGCTCACTTTTTTTTTTATCTCACTTACTTCTTTGTTGTGCAATTAGTAAGAAGCTCTTGCCCATGTAGATGTTTCCTTCGAATAGGATGGGTGTGTTCACCAGTTTGACATATGGAAGCAAACTTACTTGAAGACTTGTTATGTTGTTGATCAAGAGCTAGAGCATCATCCCGGGATTGATTCTTTTTATAGCGGTACCACAGCTTCAACAATTGTTAGATAGGTAAGAGGAATGCTAATTAAATAAGATTTTATGGTAACCTCGGGTAATGGTATTATCAGACTTAAAAACTAAAGAAAACGTTTGACTTGTGAACGATGTTAACGTTGTAGAAAGAATAACAACTTTATGCAAAACTTGCTCTAGTTATTGAAGTCACCACAAATTTTGAGTTCCCGTATAATAAGGCAATAGTTTTATAATTTTTCCTACATTAAGGCATGGGTAATGAAAAATGTATATACGTTTTGATTAAAGCTAATGTCACTTGAATTGGCCTTTACTTTTCCTTTACATTCGTGTTGAGTTGAAAAATGTATATAAGTTTTGATTATTAGTTTTGTTCTCTTAGTTTTAACATATGTGTAGAAAAAAAAATAATTATTTCTGGATGAGAAGAAGAGTTCCATGGATGATCAATCAAATCCATAATTTTTGGATGAGAACATCCAAAATTTATGAACATATCTTGATTACTTAATATCGACCATTCTAAGACAGAACGTATCTTGATTATGTAATAGATATTTGCAGAAGTTTGTAATAGTAGGGGAATAAGAGGTTTGCTTGTAATACCTTCTTTTTCATCAATTGGTATTAGCCCTTATGACTTGGATACTTCGTTTTGTTTAATCTTCAACTCTGGTTACTAATTTATCTCATTCTCTGATTGAAAAAGGTTTTATCGATACTAGAGGGAACTAAAGTTGAATATAACAGTTTATATGTAATTGATGTACACCATATAATAATTTATATGTAATTGAAAGGGAACTAAAGTTGCTAAATTTCCAGTTATCTAATACAGCAAATCCATCCATTGGAAATAATGGTTCATTGACTGAAAGCATTGCATTACATACAGTGATGTATATATGTGGCTTGGACCTGGTAGTTATTGGACCTTTTGGCTTGGGATTCTTGTTGGAATCTGCATTAGGATTCTGATAATTATTGGACCTTTTGTCGAGAAAGAATTTCTATATTAGAATCTGCATTAGTTCCTAGAATTCCTATTGTTCGCAAAGGAGGCTCTTCAAGGATATCAAAGGAAGTTGTTGCAGTAGCAGCTGCCTCTACAACATCTTCTGCCAACATCCAAATTCGCATCTTACTGGATGATGGGACCTCAAATATATTAATGAGGTCTGTTTGTGGTTGTAGTGAACCTAGGGTTTGTTTAATATCTTCAGTTCTCGTTTGTTCTATTATGTTTGTCTGTTGCACCCAGTGATACTAATTTTGATTTTTAGAATAATTTAATCATTATGTTTGCAGTGTTGGTCGCAAATCTACTTTGGGGGAATGGATAGCTAAGGGCCAACTCTGTGATAAGTTACATGAGCCAGTAAGTTCCATGCCATTCTAAAATATAATTTAAGAACAGACAGTTTTGGCCCTTTGGGGACACACTTTGATGATAATGATGATGACGCAGTGATGTGTTGTGAATGCATGGGTCGATATGCAGGACCTCATTACTAAGCAATTTTTTACAGTCCATTGCGTTCATGCCACGTCACTATTTCAGTCAAAATGTACCCCGAAATCGTGTTAGCCTAGAATTACTCTTTTAAAATTTGTGATCAACTTTAATATCATTGTGGTCCTAAATTTTATGCCATTTATTTATAGGTGAGAGTTGCGATGGTTGGCAAGTATACAGGCCTTTCTAATTCTTACCTATCAATACTGAAGGTGAACTTTTCTTTGACTGGTTTGCCATTAAATTATATATTTATCTAGATGTTTCGTGCACATTTAAAACACAACTTCTATATATCTTTGTACAATTATTGTGGACTTATATATCTATCCACACTTTTCATACTACATAGCGCTGCGATTGTTCTTTAGACAATGTCAAAGACATGATATATTTGATGCCATTGTTGTTAATGTGTTCAACCATATATATAATTTTAACCCTGGATAACATGTCATACCTTTTGGATCAAGCTAGAATTGGCATTTTCTTTATCCCCCACTCACTAAGAAATAAAAATATACGAAAGATAAATCATCTAGTGATTAGGATTGTTTGGTTTATCTGCAGCTTTCATAGTTTCGTGCTAGATTACCTATTAACAAGTAGGACACGTAGATAATTACAGAAATATTATAATTTTTTTTTAATTCGGCATTCAAATCCTTATTGCAAAAGATAATGAAGTCCTCCTTATACATCAGAGCCTTTGCTTGCATTTGAAAAGAGAATTATTTATAAGCGAACTTGTCAAATCATTAGTAGAAATCCTATGACTTGTGAATCGAAAATTGTACCACGAATCAATTTGTAAGATTCGGTAAAATTTTATAAATAGAATAACATATAAATATGTAAAAAAACATTGCATATTAGGTAGTAAAACATATTATGACGATAATTTGAAAATATCAAGACTTTAGCTTAAAAACACCTCGCACGGGACCAATGTAACTCGTACGAACTGACCGCGTAGTCCCGGGTCTCCCAATTTGAGAGTATGAAGATAATTTCAAAATACGTAGATTAGTCCTGTAAACAAGCCGTTTGAGGGTGAAAACCCAAACCAGCCCCTAAACAGCCCCGTAAGAGGAAGGAACACACCTCGCACGGGACCAATATAACTCGAACGAACTGACCGCATAGTCCCGGGTCTCTCGGTTTGAGAGTATGATGATAGTTTCAAAATACGTAGATTAGGCTTAAAAACATGCCGTTTGACGGTGAAAACCCAAACCAGCCCCCAAACGGCCCCGTAAAAGGCACGAACACCTCGCATGGGACCAATGTAACTCGTACGAACTGACCGTGTAGTCCCGAGTCTCCATGTTTGAGAGTATGATGATAATTTCAAAATACGTATATTAGGCTTGAAAACAAGCCGTTTAAGGGTGAAAACCCAAACCAGCCCCCAAACGGCCCCGTTAGAGGCACGAAAACCTCGCACGGGACCAATGTAACTCGTACGAACTGACCACGTAGTCCCGGGTCTCCCATTTTGAGAGTGTGATGATAATTTCAAAATACATAGATTGGGTTTGAAAATAAGCCGTTTGAGGGTGAAAACTCAAACTAGCCCCTAAACGGTCCCGTAAGAAGCACGAACACCTCGCACGGGACCAATGTAACTCGTACGAACTGACCCCGTATTCCCGAATCTCCAAGTTTGAGAGTATGATGATAATTTCAAAATAGGTAGAATAGGCTTGAAAATAAGCCGTTTGAGGGTGAAAACCAAAACCAGCCCCCAAACGGCCCCAAAAGAGGCACGAACACCTCGCACGGGACCAATGTAACCCATACGAACTGATCGCGTAGTCCCAGGTCTCCCGATTTGAGAGTATGACGATAATTTCAAAATATGTAGATTAAGCTTGAAAATAAGCCGTTTGAGGGTGAAAACCCAAACGACCCCGTAAGAGGCACGAACACCTCGCACGGAACCAATGTAACTCGTACGAACTGACCGTGTAGTCCTGGGTCTCCCGATTTGAGATTATGATAATAATTTCAGAATACGTAGATTAGGCTTGAAAATAAGGCGTTAAGGGTGAAAACCCAAATTAGCCCCCAAATGGTCCCATAAGAGGCACGAACACCTCACACAGGACCAATGTAACTCGTACGAACTGACCGCGTAGTCCCGAGTCTCCCAATTTGAGAGTATGATGATAATTTCAAAATACATAGATTACTCTTGAAAACAAGTCGTTTGAGGGTGAAAATCCAAACCAGCCCCTAAATGGCCCCGTAAGAGGCACGAACACCTTGGTTGTGCATCCACACTCTTCCAATCAGTAGGTGGTAGGAAGTTGCACTCTCTATTACTTGGAACTTGATATGGGAAATCAGATTTCCCATCATAATCCCAACATTCACATACCCAATAGACTTAGAAGGTTTGTTGACATATCCTGAAATTACCAAGGGCATGAGGACCAACCTTTCCTCTGGAATATTAACTGCATGAAAAGGGTTTATTGGCATAATATTGATAGAATCTACCCCATTCATGAGAATCCTTGCAAAACTAACTCCGTTGACACTGGCGATCACATACAGTGGCCTATTATGAGGGAATCTTATAGCCCTATCTGCGTCGTTAAAATTTACTTCTGACAAAAACCTCTTTACTAGCCTGGCCATGGGTCCTTTCCATCTTAGCGAAGGGACTGCATTTTTCTTTGTAATGTCAAGTATTTCCTGGGTTATTGCTAACCTATTCTCCTTTGGTATCCCTACTTAGTCAAAGAACCAGGTGAACTTTGGGGATTTTGAAATTGTACAGTACTCTAGGACTGGGTCTGTTTCCTCACTTTTAACGTTGTACACATCCTCCACATCTTTAGCGCTTGCTTCATCGTAGGCCAATACTACGATGGCCATTCCCCCAGCACAGACTTCCAAATCTTCTTTGAACTCCTCCTTCTTCGTCGTCAGCTCCCTCACTTCCTTCTCTACCTCCCCGTCGTAGGCCACCACCAGATTGGCCCCATGTGCTTGGAGCGGGTTGTTGATAACATTTTGTGGAGGGATTTGCAAAGTTCCTGCCTTAATATATTTGTCAATTATTCTCCTTAGCGTGAAACAACTCTCCGTTGGATATTGGATCTTTCGATGAATCTGACAATACTTTGGATCCGCCCTAGTCGCAGCATCCGGTTCTCCAATGGGGATGCCCTTCGGTTCATACACCGTTCCTCCTTGAACCATTGCATTGTAACAGCTGACAGCCTCTTCTACTGTGCAAGGCAACGATGGTGGGTCTTCTATATCTCTTTTGAACTTCCTCTTATTGTCCTTTTTTGGTGCTCTACCCCCATTTGTTCCTTCGGTATACCCCACCCGTGGGGGCTGAGACCTTCCCCACACAGGTTGTGTCGGTTATCTGAACTTCATGGGCACCACCACTGGGTTTGGTCGTATAACCAATGAGATATTTCTTACCGCTTTTAGGAACGCTGAAAAACTTCCCTCGCGCGTCTCATTAATAAGGTGGCAGATGTACTTAGAAAGCAGCCCTTTTGCACAGATCTGTAATAGTTTAGACTCTTTGGCCTCCTCTTTTATGTCGAGGGACCTCTCCCTGAACCTTCGAACGTATGCCATCACTTTTTCCCCTGGTCGTTGTTTCTCCCTCCCTAATTGAGTCAAAGTAAACTCATCCTCTGCCAGAAAGAACTTCTGTATAAACAATACATGCATCTCCTCCCACGTAGAAACACTCTTGTGAGCTAAGTGAGAATACCATGTATATGCCTTATCGGTTAAGGATTTAGAGAACTCCCTCAACCTGAGCTTCTTATTGTTGCAATGCGCCCCCAAGTGTTCAAGAAAGCGCTTAATATGCTCCTTCGGGTTTCCACGTTTTCCTGTGTATTTTCAAAGATAGGAGGAATATAATATTTTGGATAGGGTGCATCGTTGTATTCCTGGGGCTAAGGTGTTCGGAAGTCATCATAGACCGAAGCCACCTCACTCACAGATTGCGAGGAAGCTTGCATGAACTTCAGCATCTCTTTTTGCATTTATTTCCTCATTTCCTCTATGGATAATGCCACTGGAGCAACGACCAACGGGACCATAGGCTGAGTACCCATTGTAGCTGGAGTGATCATTATAGTTGGAGCCGTAAATACCCCCGAGGCATCCACTAATGATTCATAATGGTGGGCACACTTGCTAGGACTGTTCTCGTTACGCTTGTACCTGGTGGGGCCGTTGAGGCTGCCCCTGGTGTTACGAAGAAATTGGCTTCAAATCCTCCCAAAACTGTTGAAGCTACCGGAGTTTACAAAAACTCGTAAAACTTATTCATGAGGAGTGCCACCTGAGCTGGTCCCAATCCAGGACTCATGGAAGCCTGTGTTACCCCTGGAACGCCTATCGTTGCCTGAACTGGAGGTAACTCCATTTGAGGACCCCCATCCCTTGGAGCCTCCAGTTCTCTAGCTTCTTGTTCTTCATTGTGTTGGATGTCATCAAAGTTGAGCCTTCGATTAACATTATCATGCGCCATACTCCTTACTTAGAAGAATGCCTCCCCAGTAAAGTCACCAAATATAAGAGGGTAGTTTAGATGCGATGGAGGCGTAACCCCTTTTGAGTACAGTAATGATAGGTTAACTAGACCAAAACCTTGGATTAATTGTAGGATGTGCAAACACAACTTTAATGAAGATAAACTCAGTTTAAACTCACAAATTTCTAGTGAATAACTCAATCAGATAACAACGAACTCAGAAGTAACTCGTTTAGAGGGAGAAAGAAGTAAGTACCCTAGATACACCTTGGCAGGCAGCCAAATACACCAACCACCCTCAAAAATCTCTGTCAAGTATTAAAAGCTTCGTAATAAATTGACAATGGTGGGTGAAAAACTCTTTGGTTCGCAATAACTCTCACTAGTAATAACTTCTGAACTCTCAAAGGAACATCCCCTCTCTAGAGGTGATTGGGGTCCTTAAATAGGCCCCCACCATCCCCCAGGCAACTAACTCATTAATGCTTGTGAAAGACATCGCCCATACTTTATTTCACCAATATTAAATACCTTATGCACTAGTTATCTCCACTTCATAACCATTAAGTGCCAAGGCTTGCCTTTTGCCTAACCACTATGTGTCAGGGAGCTGTCACCACAGAGGTAGCTTACCCACCCTCTGACAGCCCCAAATACCACGGCGGTTTACTTGAGTGCATATTTGACATTTATCTATCTGGCTAGTGACATCACCTATAGTAGATGTGACATTAAGTAGAGGGCTATTTGGTTCACAATTCAATGCCCGATGGAACTCAAAGCTGCTCCACCCGAGGTTCCACGATAAGGGTCCTTAGGTGTTTTACCAGGTGTATCTAAGATGGTCAGGACAAGCCCCAACGGTGCCTCACTTCTCAATCCTCCAAACCAAGTCCCTCTAAAGTTCCCACGGCGAGGTCATTCTATAGAGCATGAAAGCTCGCCTGGGCCCTGCTAAGCCTGGTCTCTCGCGAGTACCGTTTGACCTCACACTAAAACTCGCTATTATTCTCGTTACATCATTACAATCCTTATAGTTAATAGTCAATATAGACAAAGATACAATATGACTAAATAACACAATAAGCTAAAGTATAAGTTGCCACGCTTGAGCTGCCATGATGCTTTAATCCCAAACACTGTTGTTAATAAGGGGGTTTATCCCTAATCTCAGGATTATCTTCAAGCCCCCTCTAGAACAAGAATCTTTAATCTCATATAAGTTCACATCTAAATCTTCCTACATAGAGGGATCATAACGATGTGTACCTTGGTCCATATTGCCACTTGTCTTGACCTCAAACTTAGGTTTGTTGCCTAAAATTAGTTTTGAATTTGAGCGTGGACTAATCCTGAATTTGGAATTTTTTTGAATTCTTCAAAGTGTGTTGAAATGGAGAATTAAGTTTTATTACTATTGCCCTTTAAATTTCATAATTTCCTAGAATGATGGAGAGACTATAATTTATTTAAAAATAGAGGGAGGACCTAGGAGTCTCCTAATTAATTATAGAATCTTGACATTTCCCAATAAACATTGCATTATCCCAATAAACTCTTTAATTTTTGAATTGTTATTAAGACCACGTAATTGTAGTTTTTAATTTTAATTATGAGATTATAATTAAAATCTAAAGTTTTCCCACTTGATCCAAATAATAATATAATGATTTATTAAGTAGCCTGAGACCATTATATACATTAGAATAATTATAGATTATGGTTTCCAATACCTTATTTTATTAAACCACTAATGTGAGTCGTGGAGGTTGCATACTAATTCAAGAGCATGTTCCTGATTAGGTGAAAATCGAGTGTCGTGTATATACGCTTGTCGTTGTCATCGGTGTTAGACAACAATACAAAAACCTACATTTCAACTACATATGTTTTATATATATAATGGGGAGTTCGTTTATCGAATCCACGGATAATGTTGTTTAAAATTTAATTGATTTATTACTTTAAATGAAAAGTGAAAAAGACGATTTTTATTTTTTAAATGTTTTGTATCGCAATTAATCTAGGAGAATATTTAAACTAAATTAATTAATAAATATGAAAACTATAGTTGAGAATTAAATCCCTCATCTCAAAATATGTAGCATAAATAGTTGCATAGTTAGACATGCTTGAAATATGATTAACACTCGTTCAAACAATTATTTAAATTCATGGTGTCACTCTCCAGATTTAAAAAAAAAGTCTAAATACGAGTTTGGCGTCAACAATATTCTCAAAATTACACATGCGAGGTAGCAAATATGGTGCATATGTGATATATCACATTAAGGTTCCTAGGTGTAAAAATGAAAACAATCAACCCCTGAAAACGAGTTTATATCATCATACCATAACAAAACAACTATGTACCCAGAGTGAGTTCATTAATCTCAACCTAATTTAATTAGGTAGAAAGAATGTTTAATTAATTAAATACAACGTTATGAGAAAAACGATAAACTAATAACACTTATCTGAACATGGATGAAATAAAAAATGAGAAGAATTTAGATTTAATATTTGAGTGTGTCACTCAATCTTCATATTAGAACCTCATAAATCTCTCGAAAAAATACTGAAATAATATATTTTTTTAAATATTAAAACTAATAGAAAATTTCTTGCTCCACTAATTATATATATACACTACATGTTGGATAATCTACACTACAAATTGGATTTTTTACACTACAAATTGAATGTCTAAATGTGTCTCCAAATGACCCTATTTATAGGTTGGAAAAATTAATTTAGGGATTAAAAATGAAATTATACAATAATGGGAGATTTAATTAAATAATTAAAAGGTGGTTATGGAAAACATAATTGTTATATAAGGGCATGTGATGGTTGATAAGAATATTATGGAAGAGGAACAAAAAATGGGGGAAAGAAAGAAGAAGGTGGGAGAGAGAATGGGTGAAAAAAGATGGGAAAAGAAATTGGGTTAAATTATGGGTTATATATTAATGGGTACATGATTATTATCAAATGTTCGCTTGGTTTGATGGCTAAAGGAAGGGAAGGGGGAGGGGGAGGTCGTGGGTTCAATTCTCCCCAGCCTCGTTTAATTTTAAGAAGCATCAACAGCGCCATGCGTCATGATCATATGGTGCCACTTGTCATGATCTGATGGTGTCATGTGGCATCATCCAACGGTGTCACTTGTCTTATCTTATGGTGCCATGTGTCATCATCCCGCAACCCTCAATTTTCTTAATTATATTTTTTGCCAAAAAGCTTGTAATTTCTTCGTTTGACCTCAGATTCACGCATCGTTTGAACCAATATGTTCCTCGTTTCGATATCAATAAATTATGTAGATTTCGGGTTATAAGGTTTGACTTTTTTATTGACTCGAAGCTTTGACAATGATTTTTCTCGATTCTAAAGCTTTTTGAGACAATCCTAACCATCCATATGATCTATCCCGAAATATTTATATCCCGGTCACGTAGGATTCATCACCCATATATTTCATTTCAAAGTTTTGAGAAAGAAATTTCTTGGTTTCCCATAACAAACCAAGATCACTACTGGTTATCAATATATATAACCAAGAATATAAACTTACTCCCACTGATTTTCAAGCAAATACACCGATCCAAAGTGTTTTCCTTAAACCCAAAGGAGGTAATGGTATCATGACATTTAAGGCACCATTGACGAGAATCTTGTTTAAGCCCATGTATTGACTTTTTTAATAGACATGCCATGTCCTCTTTACGCTCTATAATGAAGCCTTCGGGTTGTGAGATATAGACTTCTTCAAATAAACTTCCATTTCGAAACTCCATTTTGACATCCATCTAATGAAGATCTAAATCATAATGAGCTACTAATGCCAATACAATTATGAATGAGTACTTTTTAGAAACAGGAGAGAAGGTTTCATTATAATCAATGCCTTATTTTTTATTAAAGCCTTTGGCCATTAGTTTTTCTTTATGTTACTCAAAATTTCCATTTGAATCGTGTTTCATCTTGAAGACCCATTTACACCCAATTCTTTACAACCTTGAGGCAAATCGACCAATTCCCAGACTTTATTATAGTCCATGGATTTTAATTCATCTTTCATTGCATCAATCCATTTACTAGAATTCTTATTATCAATGACTTGCTAATATGTAACTCGATCATCTATATCCCCTATGTTAAATTCATTCTCTTGTAAATACATCATATAACGACCTGAAATACCTATCCTTCTAGGACGTTGAGACCTTATTAATGTTGTTCAGGTGGTGTTTCTACAACATATTCATAGGTGACGGTTTCAAGGTGGGGTTCAATATGCGATTCATTAATGGGATATTGATTATTAATTTGTTGTTCACTATTATTACCCGAAGCTATATGATTAGGAACAACAAATTCATTATGAACTCGGGGTAAGGGAATTGATACCTTGACTTCTTGAATAACCTAATCCCTAACTTTATCACTCCCACTGACTTCACCATTCTTAATGAATTTATCATTATCGGATTCAAATATTCTAGTGTTATGGTTAGGGAAGTAAAATGTATATCCTTCTAAGTTTTTTGGGTACCCAATGAGAAAACCACTAATAGTCTTGGGATCCAGTTTCTTTTCAAGTGGATTAAAATTCTTCCTTCCGTAGGGCAACCCCAAATATGCAGGTGTCTAAAAATATGTTTCCTTCCCGTCCACAGTTCAAAAGGAGTCTTTGGAACTAACTTACTAGGAATCCTATTCAAGATATATACAATGATTTTGAGAGCATACATCTAGAGGGATAAAGGCATATTATATGTACTTATGATGCTTATAACCATATCCATAAGTGTACGGTTACACCTTCCATCCACACAATTCTGTTGAGGTGTACCCAACATTGTGTATTGCACGACTGTACCGAAATTTTTAAGGAGCCTAGATAACGGGTCAGGATGTTGTCTTGTTTCGTCATATTTATCATAATATTCACCGCCCCTATCATACCTAATATTTTCACCCTTTTCCCTATTTGTCTTTCAACTTCTTTTATATAAATTTCAAAAAACTTAATTGATTAAGGCTTATCATGCAAAGTAGAAAGATAGCATAAATGTGAAAAGTCATTTATAAAGGTGATGAAGTACTTTTCTCCACCAAAGGATGGAGCATCAAAAGGACCCCAAATGTCTGTGTATTATCTATAGGAGATCGTTACTTCTTGTCGCTCATTATTTGTATGTTTGGTTTTACTTTCTTTGAATGCAGTCCACGCATACACCAAAATCACTAAAATGCAAGTAAGGGGGAATTTCCCCTCTTACAAGACTTTGAACTCTATACCTGGATATATGACCTATTTTTTTATTCCATAAGAAATAAGAATAATTATTAGCAAAAGAACGTTTAATTCCACAGTTGGGCTGCAGGGTAAGTAATGTTTTTTCAAAAATTTTATTTAAATTAATTTGATACAAACCATCAATTATAAAACCAGAACCATCATAATTAGGACCTTTAAATAAGTTGAAGTCTTTATTCTTAAATTCAAATGAAAAACCATCAACAGCAAGTCTTGACAAGTAAATTAAGTTTCTCGAAAGACTAGGAACATAAATAATGTATTTTAAATCTAAAATAAATGTGGAATCCAAAACAAGTGTAAAAGTGCTAATAGGTTTAACTTTGGTTGTTTTTCTGTTTCTCATGTATAAAAAACGCTTGATTTGGTCATATGTTTTGGGTTGAAAGGTACCCTTACAAGGATGTGGAACCATGAGTGCTTGAACCAGAATCTAAAATCCAATAATTTGAAGAAACTTTGGTAAAGTTTGATTCGAAACATACTAAAGCCAATTGCTTACCCTTCTTTTCAAACCAAGCTCGCCTTTTCAAGCAATCCTTTTGGAAGTGTCCAGTCTTTTCAGAAAAATAACACTTAATATTCTTCTTATTATTCCTATTCAGCACTGAATTTGGCTCTGGTTCAGATCCACTAGGCTCGCCTCGCTTTATGCCCTTCCCAGTTGTGTTCTTTGGAGCATTCTTCTTCCGAGAATTCTTTAGCACGGTAAAGTGACATACCTGAATTTTTTTATTTCTTTAAGCGTTCCTCTTACGAAATCAGTTTAGACTTCGCCCCATTTGTACTCCGCTTATCCTTAATAGTCTTGTAGTTTATTACAAAATGATGCGTACTAGTCTGGCAGCGAGTTGAGAATAAACCGAAGAACAAAGGCACCGTCCAATTGTATTTCCAAATTCTTTAATTTAGATGTAAGGTTGTTCGTTTCCAGAATGTGCTCTTTCATGGTCCGGGCCCCATTAAAGATAATTATAGTGAGTTTTCCCATTAGTGTCCCTACTAGGGACGTATAAGCCCATCGAAATCTCTGTTTAACATTATTAAAAAGTTCCTTAGCTATTTCAGTTTTGGGTAGAGAATTTTTAATTGATGGAGTAATGGTCAACTTCAAATACATTAGGC
Organism: Sambucus nigra; assembly: GCA_949130495.1. NCBI lineage: Eukaryota > Viridiplantae > Streptophyta > Magnoliopsida > Dipsacales > Adoxaceae > Sambucus > Sambucus nigra. Next base: position 2,208,900 of record OX422219.1, on the reverse strand, counting down.
TCAGCCTATCGGGCCTTTCCCACTCTTCAGATAACTCCTTTTTCTATATCGTTGCTCTCATCAGTAATGGGAGCTGACCGTTTCACAAGAAGAGAGATATCAAGGTAAAGGACTCTTAGAGTGAAATGCACGTGCTCAATCCAATCAGAAAAATCACTTCCATCAAATGTTGGAGTGGATGAAGTTGTATTAAAAAGGCTAACTGACATTGTTGTAATAAAATCATGATTATACATTAAAATATCGCAATAAACATAAGAACGATAATTTTCGAGGGACATATTTTATGAATCGCATAATGATCTCAACAAATATTAATGAAATCGTGAGTAAGAAGTGTGTATATAAATCAAGGAAAGATACAGACTCTTTGGAGCAACCAATATATTTACCTAAATTAACAAACATTTTACCCCTTAATTTAATTCAACCATTGCAACTGGACTCTTTGGAGCATCCAAATCATAGTGGCTTCATTACCATAATGAAATCAGTATTAATTTATACATTCAAAAACCATATATGGACACTTTGGAGCAACCTAAACACGGTGTTTGAATGCAATCTCACATTTTAGTATTTATAATTTTTAGATTAGACCACTTTAGTGATATTGTAATCTAACAACTAATAAGTACCGATGTGAAAACCTTTAGGGTATGCTTTGAATATCCATAAGTATGTTGTACATAATGATCATATTCAAAAAATAATGGTTTAAAATATATAAAGGTTTATCATTATAAAACAATAATTTTACACTATTTAAAAATAAAATACTAAATTTCGGAGGCTTGAAGGATTTAAAATGGCTGAAAAACGACATTCATAAGTAGCAAATGTATTGTGTTTAATACAAAATGTAAGGCCCTAAAACATTATTAGGAAGGACAGTTACATGATTAAGTATAAGTTGATGATGCAAAAAATATCACCACCAGATCAAGGTGTTGTTGAGCTCAAACAAATATAGCAATGGCAGCAAATAACCAATGTAACTGTAGAAGGGGATGCGAAGAAGAGGAATAACACACCAATATAAGTGGTTCAACCTATCTAGGCTATGCCCACTGTGCATGTGGGTGATCTTCACTATATAATAAGGGCTCTAATGGCCTTGTGATACAATACCCTAGCTTTCTCTCTCTACTTTGTAGTTTAACCTAGCTTTCGCTAGGGTTTACAGTCTCGATTCCCCTACAAGGAAGGGTAAGACAAGTATATATAGTGCTTGGGGGTGTAATTTACCCCCAAGCATGCAATGAGCATGTGCGTGATGATCTATCCAATCTTATAAGGACACCTGGCTGTGCCACATACAGGTAATGATGACCAAATATTCCCTCACGTGAGGGGAATGATTTAGTCATAACGGTTTTATCCGCGTGTTCCATGTATTCCATGTGCATGCGTATACTCGGACCTGTGAGATCATCAAAGGTAACCTCGTCCTAGCCAAGTACAATATTTATGATTCCGATAGTTGCATTATTCTTCTAACCATGAGTATAACCTCAGCAATAAAGACTAGTCGAGGTTGGGTAAATAGTCATCTCTGTGATGTCGGTTAATGTCGAGTATGCAAATAGTATTAATTTAGCCTACGAAGCTGTTGGTGACCTCGGCTGCTTCTTAGACGAGGTTGATATAAGAGAGGCCGACCTTACCAAGGATGGCCTTCTTACTGGCTAGCGTGATAATCTTGGCAACTCGGCCCTGATATGGGATGATGTTGTTACTCAGAGTATGAGGGTGTACTTTGGTAATATCAATCACCCTTAGCCCTTAGCCTTCTATGTGAGTAGATGATTGAGGGGTATATGTGCTCAGGCGATGAAAAAATGTTTCTATATTTTGGGATATATGAGTAGTCACTTTGACACATATCGCCCTTTAAACTGGCTTGCGTATGCCCCAAGGCAATGACTGATGTAACAGCGCCCTTCAGGGGTTTTAAGTGAAATGATGAATGCTTTGGGCCTCGCTCTTAATCATTACAATGGTTTAAATACCATTTTCTCTTTCTATTCCTCTTTCTTCTTCCTTTTGTTTTCCCGCTTTATGCATTCTCTGCAATAAAACTATCAGAACCTCCATAGCTTTCCTGCTCGCAAGGTTTTCTTTTCTTAACCCCTTCTTCCATCATCCATACTTACTCAGGTACTGTTCTCCAACCTTTATTTTTCATTTCTGGTTCTCAATTGATTGCTTGTCTTTTTTGGTGACATATTTATTTTTCGACGAGCTTCTCCACCACTGTCTGGTGGTATTAAGGTCAAGATCGTGGTAGTTGAGTGCCCTTCAGGCCATACTTGGTCGTTATGTGGTTGCTTTAGGCTAAAATCCCCACTTTTGGGTTTTCTGGTGGCCCTCCAGTCACCTTCTCCAATGGGCTGTTTCTTAAGTGCCCTTGGTGTTCTTGGTAAAAAACATCCAAATTCTAAGCTTTGATCTTCGTCTTAAGTAGTAAAAGTTGTTTACCTGTTTGTCTTTTTAGTAGTTTTCATTATAAGTGTTGTGTCATCTATCGAATGCTATGACATTTGTACAAACTTGCTAAAGATTTCCCAACTCTGCACGAGCAGTGTTTCAAAAAATAAGACAGATAGAGTTAGTCTAAGTCGAGGCTTTTCCCCTTCGACCAATTTTTCCTCCTCTATTAGCTATCATACGCCCTAAGCTGGTTGAGGTCACTGACCCTATGTTAGAGTCAGCTGCTTCAGACTCCATGTCCAAATCTAAAGCTGCTGAGAGTGTAAATTCATTCCAAAAGGCTATGGATTACTCTCCTAAACAAAGTGGAGCTTCTGAAGATGAAGGGGTCTCAGACCGTGCCTCGTCTCATAAAGATGTTGGGCCTTCACGCAGATCTCCCTCAATAGAAATTTTAGAGCCTAATGTAGCCTTTCCTCCTCCCATTGATGCCATTCCTCCTACAGTTGCCACTGGTGTTGAGTTTATAGAGAGGTTTCTTAGTGGTGCCCCCATTGATGCCCAGGGTGAAGTTGCTGAGGGTGATGAAGATGAAGAGAGTGAACTCGACACCTCTGTTGTAGTTGGATACGAGATCACTGTCAACGAGTATGACCTTCTGGTCTTCAGACACCTATATTCTATTGACTCCTCAATCACCCTAAGGAAACCTCTGAAGGAAAAGAGGGACTTCGATGGCTGAGAGGGTGAAATTTATGTATATGAGCAGATGTTCAAACTAGGTTTTTGCCGACCAATTCACCCAACTATTCGAGCCATTCTTTCCTATATAAACCTTGCCCTTTCCCGACTGTCCCCTAATGCATGGAGGGTACCAACCTTCGATTTAGGGTTTTTATTGAATATTATACTCCCTCGTCTACCAAGAATCATCCAAGCTACTACCACTTTGTAGCCATAAAATCTGAGAAGAAGATGCTCTTAGTTACCCAAACTTCCAACCATAATTGGAAACCTCGGTACTTATTCATTTCAGGAGCTTAGGAGTTAGGCCTAAATGAGTCTTGTGGGACGTCTGATCCACATACACCTCTGAGATTGAGCAAAGTCTCTATTTCGGCAAAAGCTGACCATGGTTTAAGCCAGGATAACTCTAAAGACATTAAGGACCCTCGCAATCAAGGCGAGAAGGGTCGTCTCATCAAATATGAACATCTGATGACCCCTATTACCTTTATCAGACAGGTTTGGCGGGTTGTCCTTTGGAAGAGCTTCGTAAGTAACAACAATTTGTTACAAGTTGTACCTTGTATGTTTTATTTATCTGATATTCTAACTCCAATACTTTTCTTGCAAAACGACCAAATGGTATTTTTAATGATTTTTGGGAAATGTCGGCCCCTAGCCTGATAAATATCCTTGAGAGAAGAGGTGGCAAGAATGCACCTCCCCCAGCTCAAACAAAAAAGATCATCGACACTTCAAAGGTCAATACTTCCAAGAAAATGAAAGCTCTTACTGATCCTGCTCATACCAAGCCGAGCATCACTCCAGCTAATGACCGTGCCATCCCAATTTCCACTTTTGACACTTTGGCTGCTTTTCTGTCGTAACTAAAGATAGGTGATATCATGATTGTCCATAGCACTCAAGCTGCTGATGCTATCGGCACCATTATGGCTGAGGAAGACAAGCGCTTTCTCCAAGCCTTGGACGTCCCTTTACTAGCCGAGTTTACCCTTCACAGGGCAGTTCAGGTATCAACCTTTTTCTTTCAAGTGTTGTTTTTTCTTTTTAAAATTCATCATTATTCATGTATTGGATCTCTGCAGGGTGTGGTATCTCTTCACCGCTTAGCTGACTGGACCCTAAAAAGGTTGCCCTAATCCAAAAGGGCAGGGATGCTGAGAAAACAGAGGCCGATCTCAGGGTCAAGTTGGTGAAGTTAACAAGAGATATGAAGGAGAGGGATAATCACATAACTCAGTTGAAGGAGGATAATAAAAAATCTCTAAAGTCAAAGGATGAGAGCCTTAAATCAAAGGTTGATGTTGCTATTAGGGCTGCGCTGGCCGACGCTTCAGAGAAAATCATTGATGATTACAATGTCTCTGATGAATTTATTAGATTTGGTTTTGAATACTTGGAGAGAGGCATCAAGGCAACTAGCCGATGGTCTGCTCTTAAGCAGGGTGAATCTGGGAGCCTATCCACTGAGGACTTTGTTAGTCTTAGCTTTGCAGACCCTCTCCTTGCTCAGGCTTTGGCCGAGGTGGAAAAGGATGGTGCTGCAACAGAAGAGACAAGTCTCTTGGATGTCATGTAAATTGAAGACCTTAGTCATCATGAGGATAAGGTTGAATTAAACACTGGTCTTGGCAACACAACTCCACCTAATGATGGGTCGACTCCAGTTGAGGGAGAAACCCAGTCTTGAATGCTGAATTTTTTTTGTGAAGCTATCTGTAACTCTTCTTTTTTACGAACTATGGTTGTATATTTTTGGTTATTTTGAATATAACCTCCCATAAACTCTTCTTGTTATGGATATAATGAAATTCCACTATTCCTTGTTTCTATTGCTCTCTTATCATGATGTTTTATTGTTCTACAATTACCATTAGTGGAATCACTATCGATAGAAACAATCCATATTAGTGAAATCACCATTAGGGTCTGAGGTTACCAAACTAATGATGTTCTATCCTTATAATTCACCAAATTAATGATGTTAAAAGTCCGAGGTTACCAATTTAATGATGTGTTATCCTCATGATTCACCAAATTAATGATGTTAAGGGTTTGGGGTCACCAAACTAATGATGTTTATCCTCATTATTCACCAAATTAATGATGTTTAGGGTCTGAGGTCACCAAATTAATGATGTCGATCCTTCGAGGTCACCAAATTAATGATGTTTATCCTCATAATTCACCAAATTAATGATGTTAAGGGTCCGAGGTTACTAATTTACTGATGTTTTATCCTCATAACTTACCAAATTAATGATGTTTAGGGTTTGAGGTCACCAAATTAATGATGTTTATCATCATTATTCACCAAATTAATGATGTTAAGAGTCCGAGGTCACCAATTTAATGATGTTTATCCTCATTATTCACCAAATTAATGATGTTTAGGGTCTGAGGTCACCAAATTAATGATGTTGATCCTCATTATTCACCAAATTAATGATGTTTAGTGGTTTAGGATAAACTAACACAAAAAATATCCAAATAGATAAACAACAATATGAGGGAACAATTGATATTCTCATTGATATTCACTCTCTTTGAGTTTGATACATGTATTACAATAGTATGGAGGCAAAAGTTTATATGCTCATTGGTAATACTTCTTCAATTGATCAACATTCCAAGGGTTTGAGAATGGTTCCCCTTCTAGATTCTCCAACTGGTAGGTGCCGGGGACGACCTCATCAGTAACTCTATAGGGGCCTTGCCAATTTGGATGGAGTTTGTTGGGCTTTTGCCATGTCTTTTTTAGAACTAGGTCTCCTACAACTATCGACCTTTCTTTCACCCTTTGATTATAAAATATGGCAGCTCTTTGCTGGTAGGCTTCTTGCCTCACCTTGGCATCTTCTCTTCTCTCCTCAATTAGATCAAGATCAAGTCTTCTTTCTGTCTCATTTATTCGAGGGTCATACATCTAAATTCTATGAGTCGGAAGACCAATCTCGGTATGGATAACAGCCTCTGACCCGTAATCTAACATGAATGGGGTTTCCTCTATGGGAGTTTTGACTATCGACATGTAGGCCCATAGCACAGCGTACACCTCTTCAATACATCTTCCCTTTGCCCCCTCTAGCTTATTTTTAATCCCATTAAAGATCGCCCAATTTGTTACCTCGGTTTTCCCATTTACTTGAGGTCGACCATGGGTGGAGAAGAACTACTTGATCCCAACTCTTTCACAATATTTCTCTAGAGAGATATTATTAAACTGAGTTCCATTATCTGAGATCAATGTATTTGGGAGACCATACCTGCAGATGATGTTTTTCCATATGAACTAGAAGGTCTTCTGCTCTATAATAGTGATCATTGACTTGACTTTTACCCACTTTAAAAAGTAGTCTATCACCGTAATCAAGACCTACAGTCATTCACTGCTCTAGGGAAGGGTCCTACCAGATCGATTCCCCAAACTGTAAATGGCCAGGGAGATTTAATTGAGGTTAAAGGTTGATGAGGTTGGTGTGGGATGGTAGCAAACCTTTGACATTTGCCTAATTTCTTCAAATATTCTACTGCAACTTTGGCTAAGGTCGGCCATTAGTACCCCTGAGTTATGATCCTTTTAGCCAATGACCTTCCTCCAACATGGCTAGAGCAGGAACCCTCATGCACATCTTGAGAATATATTGCACCTCAGATGGATGGACACATCTGAGCAATGTGAGTAGAAACCCCTTCTTATACAGAGTATCCCCTATGATAGAGAACTTGGCAGCTCTGTATCTTAGCTTTCTTCTTTCGACTTTTGATGGAGGTAGCTTCCCCTCTTTGATGTATCTAAATAGTGGATCCATCCCTGAAGCTCCTCTGTTCAGATTCAGACAAGATCCAGTAGAACTATGATCTTCTTCAAGGGTCGACCGAAGTAGTATCTCAACTGGAACTGTTCATCAACTGTCAATTCTGGTAGCTGAGGCTGACCTTACAAGTGCATCAGCTCGGCCGTTTTCTAGCCTAGGTATCTTCTTGAGTTCACTTCTTTGAAAATTTTCATCATTGACCTTACACTTTACAGATATTTGGCCATTCTTCCGTCGTTGGCCTCATATGCCCCCAAGATCTGATTCACAACCAATCTAGAATCACTATGGACTAGGAGGTGGCCAACACCAAGAGCTCGGTCCAAGGAGAGACCTGCTACCAAGGCTTTATATTCCAACTCTTTATTGGAAGCTTTGAGGTTAAAACTTAGAGCATACTCGATGTCTGTGTCATTCGGTGCCGATATTATCAATTCGGCACCACTTTCATTTTCACAGGAAGACCCATCAACAAAGAGGCGCCATACAACATCGGCTTCTGAGAAGTTTCCCTCCATCAGGATCCTCGTTTAAAGAGATATCTTCCCTCATCATTCTCAGTTTCTTTTTCTCTGACTGTGCCTATCTCGGCCTCATCTGTGGCAAGACTGAAACTTCATTCGATCTCAAATTTATTGTTTTTAACCTCAGCCTCGTCCCAAGTGAACTCGACCACAAAATGTGCCAATGCCTAGCCCTTGATTGCCACCCTCGGCTGGTAGATAATATCAAACTCTCCTAGATCAATTACCTAAGCCATTAGTCTCCCTGATTTCTCGGGCTTATGGATGGTTTGTCTGAGCGGTGTCAGTGAGGACGATTACGGAGTGAGCTTAGAAGTACAGTTTCATCTTTCTAGAAGCATGAATCAAAGAATAAGATAACTTCTCCATCCTAGGATACCTCTACTCAGACCCTTGAAGCGCTTGTCTATTGAAATATACTGGGAAGTGTACCCCATTATTTTCCCTCACAATAGCAGCGCTAATGGACGACTCCGATACGACTAGGTACACATACAAATTTTTTCCTTGGACTGGACGAGATAGGAGTAAGGGATAACTGAGGTAGGAATTAATCTCTTTAAAATCTTTATCAGATTCCTCATTCCATTCAAAGTCTTTCTTGAGGATTTTAAAAAATAGAAGACATTTATTTGTGGCCCTAGAGACAAACCTGTTAAGGGCAACACTCGACCAGTAAGTCTCTGAACCTCTTTTATAGTCTTTGGTGTCTTCATTTCCAACAAAGCCTTTATCTTTTCTGTATTAGACTATATCCCCCTTTTGTTGACAATGAAGCCCAAAAACTTTCCAGCTCTGACCCGAAAGATGCATTTGGCAGGGTTGAGTTTCATCCTGTACTTTTCCATGGTATCAAAGGTCTTTTTAAGGTCGGCCAAATGAGTGTCGACCTTTAGACTCTTCGTCAACATGTCGTCAATATAGACCTCCATGCACTTTCCAATTTAATCCTCAAATCTCTTATTCACCAGACGCTGATATGTAGCCCCGAAATTCTTCAGGCCGAAGGGCGTCACTTTATAGTAATACGTACACTTGTCTGTAATGAAAGATATTTTCTATAAATCAGTCGGGTTCGTAAAGATTTGGTTATATCTTGAATATGTATCCATAAAGCTCACCATCTCATGACCTGCTATGGCGTCCACCATCTGATCAATAAGAGGAAGAGGAAAACTATCCTTGGGGCAAGACTTGTTCAGATCAGTAAAGTTCATGCACATTCTCCACTTCCCATTGGCTTTTGGCATTATGACGGCATTGGACAACAACTCTGGGTAGATAAATTCTCTAATGAACTCGACTTCTTCAAGTTTCCTTACCTCATCTCTTATAACATCATACTTTTCACGGGAGTAAATCCTTCTCCTCTACTTAACGGGCTTGGCATCTTTCACTAGATTAAGCTTGTGACATATGATCTTAGGGTCAATACTTGGCATGTCTGCATGACTCCAGGTAAAATGCTCTGTCTCTTCTTCAGGAGCTTGACCATCTTGTCTTTGATCTGAGGCTTTAGGGCTTTGCCAACCTGTACAGTTTTTTTCGACTTATCCTCATTGAAGACGATGGATTCTACCTCTTTCGTGGCCTCTCCCTTTTTGAGCATTGTCTTATCTCTCGGATCAAGAGTGTCAATATTGTAAGTAGTGGTAGCTTTTTTATATGCCTCTCTTTACTCAACAGAGTTAAGATAGCATTCTCGTGCCGACGTTTGGTCACCCTAAACTTCCCCTACTCCATAAGGAGTCGGGAATTTTATCATCTCGTGGTCGTTGAAGGCATGACCTCAAACTCTTTGAGGGCCACTTGTCTAAGGATGAGGTTGTAGGCTGAGAAGACATTCTCATCCATAACAAAAAAGTTAATTTTTCTAGTTAGCCATTTTAGCCACTCATCTCCCATTATTATATCCATCTCATACATCCCTAATGGGTGGACTTTCTCTCCGATGAAGCCGATTAGTGGACGGTGGTAGGGGACGAGCCTTGCTCGGCTAAGCCCCAACGCCTTAAAATAAGGCCAGAACATGACATCGGTCGAGCTTCCCCCATCAACTAAGATCCTCGGCACCTCATATACATGCACTCTTATTGTAATGACGAGAGGGTCATCATGTGGAGCTAGGATACCCTTAAAATCTAGTTTTGAGAAGCCGACTATTAGGGTGTCCATGTCCACCTTCTTCCTCTTCTCAGACTTCACATTAATTAAAGCTGAATACACAACCTCGGCCTTTGTTGCCTTTTCTTCTACGACATGAGCTTTTCTATCGGCTATCTTAGAGCCTCATCCTGCTAATCCTCCATAAATCGTAGCTACATCGAAAGATATTATGTTCAGTCTCTTTATTGGGCCATTATCATCCTTTGGTGGGAGGTCAGGGTCATCATCGTCATCGCTTGAGGGATCATCATACCAGGTTGGGGAATTTTCCCTGCACTTATCATTCCTTTTCTTTCTAAGCTCAGCTCGATCGCCCTTTGAGGCTCTAGTATCCACATACTTCCTTAGATTCTCGGACTTCAATATATTCTCAATCTCGTCCTTCAAGGCAAAACACTTGTTAGTCAGATGGCCGTGGTCTTGATCAAATTCATAATACAACTTTTTATTCCTCTAATGAGGAGGAGGCTTTAGCTTCTCTGGCCACCTTAAATACCGATCGCCCTTTATCTCATTGAGGATATGTTCACAACATATAGTCAACAGAGTGTAGTCTTCAAACTTATCGCAATCGATCTTTTCTTCCCATCCTTGTTCTTTTTTTGAAACTTATTTCCACTACTGTTTCCTTTCTCATCCTCATAATTAACAACCATTGCTTCCTCAGCATTCATAACCTTCCCAACTGTTGCCATCAACTCGACCATTGACTTGGGAGGGTCTTCAACAAGCTTCCATAATAGCTTTCCCTTTTGGAGACCTCCGATGAGGGCTATCATAGCTATGCTTTCTTCATAGTCCTCTACTTCCAACTTTTCTTTTTTGAACCTCGCGATGTAGTCTCTTAGACTTTCATTTTTCCCTTGCTTTACATAAAGCAGATAGGTCATCTTTTTCTGAGGTCTCACCCCAAAACAGAAGTTATGGATAAATTGCTCAGCTAATATTTTGAAGTTTTTTATGGAATTCTTTGGAAAGGATGTAAATTATATATGTGCAGCTCCAGTTAAAGTGCTTGAGAAAGCTCAACACGACATCTCATCAGAGATGGAGTAGATATCTGCTGTCGACTGTTAAATTTCAATATAATGGATAGGGTTAGTGCTTCCATCATACTTGGGAGACACCACAAGAGGCTTGAACTTAGTCGGGGTTGGAAAGCTGACGATCTTTGCCACGAACGGTCAACCCTCTGAGTACCCCCTATGCAAAGGGTCTCGGCTTTTTAAGATATCCCCAATCTTATCTTCAAGCCTTTTAATTGAGTCGTTCCATAATTTAGTAACATCGGTATGGCCGAAGTTATCCTCTGCCATCTCTAAGGGTTCAACTGGGGGGTTCCCCTGCTGCAGCGCGACGTTGGTTATTGACCTCTCCTAGCCTCCATCTCGACCATGTGGGGGTTGGCCATGATGGGGCCGATAATCTCCCCCTTCTCTTCTGGGGCCAACAAGACTTTATGACCTTGATAACCTATCCCTCGGGTCATTGACTGGGTCGAGCCTTTAAAAGGTTGAGCCTTTTCTCAATTGATCAAATGCTGAGCCTCTTGGGTGAACATCAGGATCTCGTCCACCACACTGACCTCGACTATGCTGAACAGGTCACACAGTACTGTTGGGAATCTCGTATGGCTCCCAACATTACACTGGAGTATCATCGACTTTTACATCATCATATTGGTCCTCAGGGGAAGGGTGTCCTTGCCTCCCCTGGCGAAAATGCCTGGGGTCACCAATGTCCCTCCACCATTGGGGAGGAGGCAAAACTTTGTTGCTGGAGTGATCATCTCTGGTGATATTCTTGGTGGCTTCATCATCATGTTTTGGCTGAACTGGGTAAATTGCTCCTTCATAGCTTATTGACTTGCCACCAAGGACTTCAAGTCTGCAGCCACCTCAGTCATTTTGGACTGTGGTGGTGCGTGGATGGAACTTGACCCTCCACCACCAGATGGTGGATGAGGTAGTGGTAATTATAATGCCATATATTTGAGATGTGATTAAGACACTGGTGAGCTTAAAAACCTTAATGGATCACTTTTAATGGTGAAACAACTCCACGCAAGAGGGAGGATTGGTTCACCACTTGAGTCTCCGGTGAGGCCAAGCTTCAAGAAAGAAGAGATATAGCTTCTCGTTCTCACAAACGATGCCACACTGATGATGCTAAAAATAGCATCACCAGATCAAGGTGTTGTTGAGCTCAAACAAATATAACAATGGCAGCAAATAAGCAATATAAATTTAGAAGGAGATGAGGAGAATAGGAATAACACACCAATATAAGTGGTTCAGCGTATCTAGGACTACGTCCACTGTGCAGGTGGGTGATCTTCACTATATAATAAGGGCTCTAATGGCCTTGTGATATAATACCCTAACTTTCTCTCTCTACTGTGTAGTTTAACAGAGCTTTCGCTATGGTTTACAGTCTTGATCCCCCTACAAGGAAGGGAAAGACAAGTATATATAGTGCTTGGGGGTGTAGTGTACTCCCCAAGCATGCAATGAGCATGTGTGTGATGATCTAGACAATCTCATGAGGACACCTGGCTGTGCCACATGCAGGTAATGATGACCAAATATTCCCTCATGTGAGGGGAATAATTTAGTCATAACGGTTTTGTCCACGTGTTGCATGTATTCCTTATGCTTGCGTATGCTCGAATTTATGACATCATCAATTGGAACCTCGGCATAGCCGAGTATAATATTTATGATTTCGATAGTTGCATTATTCTTCTAACCATGAGTATAGCCTCGGCCATACAGGCTAGCCGAGGTTGGGGAAATAGGCATCTCTGTGATGTCGGCTGATGCCGAGTATGAAAATAGTATTAATTGAGACTGCGAAGCTATTGCTGACCTCGGCTGCTTCCAAGTCGAGGTTGATCCATGAGAGGCCGGCCTTACCAAGGGCGACCTTCTTGCTGGCTAGCATGACAATCTTGACGACTCGGCCCTGATATGGGACGATGTTGCTGCTCAGAGTACAAGGGTAAACTTTGTTATTATCATAAGTTTTGATTTATAAGTTTGGTTATGGGTGTTAAACATGGTAATTATCATGTTTAGGGGATGCATACTCATGTGATATATATGTTGTTTACATTAGATTCTAATCGAGCTTATGATTGGAGATTACATGTTTATAGCATATGATTAGTTATATGGTTAAATGCATCATAAAATAGGTTTTTAATGCATCATTATGTTTATAAAAGTAAACTAGGGTAGTAGTGAAAAATTGGCGATGTTTTGTCGCCAAATGTGAAAGTTTTGAGATTTTTGGTAAATTGCTACTTTCTTGTTTGAACCCAAATTAGGCATACTAATTTTATGATTTTGGAAAAACACAAAATATAAAAGTTGTATATATATAAGTTATCTACATGTAGACGCAAAGTGGGAATAAATTAGGGCCTGTAATAGGAGTTATGGTGATTTTACAATGGCATGACAAATCTGTCATTAGTGGAATTGTTTGATTGGACTGTTCGTCTAACCAATCATGCGTTACCACAGGCCTTATGTCTATTGGACCCCTTATAACATGTGTTCTAATTAAAAATCATATGTATATCTTCTTCCTCATAATAAATGATGAGGTTTGTGAGATTTTTCCTATGGAGAGAGAAAAGGGGAAGTTAAGGAAGAAAATTCTTCAAAAAATTTCGATAAATCGAGGAGTTCTCGTAAGGTAATTACCTCTATGTTAAAGTTGGTGACATGATTGAGTTTTACACTTTGTATGTTTTTGTTTCTGATTTTGATAAATATTTAAATGGTACCCATATTGCCTAATTGTATTAAAACAAGGATGGCTTAAGAACATACTTAAGAACGCGCGCTAGGATAACAAATGTTTGCTTGAAAGTCCAAGATTTACATCACCTTCCCGTGAAGCTTTTTGATTTAGGAAATTCATGCATATGATGTGGGTATATATGAAAACATGTTTAGTATGTGTTTCCATGATTTATACCCGAGGTGGAGGTTATGTATGCTTAAAAATGTTAAGTTATGCTTTAATGTTCTATTCCGACCAAGTTGAACTAAAAATGGTATAAATCATAGGATAATTATTGAAATCAAGTGATTTCAGTTGGAAAAATTAGATAACATATATTAGTATGACATACTCGAAGATGAGAATAAAATACCTCTTGGTTTGTCTTAAGGGTTGTTTTGAAGTTAAAGTTTTGTTGTTATTTTTCTAGAGAAACAATTTGGAAAAGGTTATAATAAAATGGCCATAACTTTGTCTAGAGAATTCATAATTTAATTACGTAAATTGTGTTAGAACCTTAATGAATAGGGTGTTATAGAAATTTGAAGTATCATATTTAATTTCTTTTCAGTTAATTTAGATTGACCAACTAATGTGATGTGTTACGGAGTTTAATATTATTTGGTGTGTTCAAATACTAATGATGTTGAATTGATAGGTGGGGAAGCGACTAATACTACCATACCAAGGAAATAGTTTTGGTATTAAACTTGGTGCCTACTTCAAGGTGAGTGAGCTGCCCTATGAAATATAGATGTTTATATGTTTTATATGGAAGTGTATAGCTTAAATACATGTGTTGTGATGCTTGTGTAATGATGTGGTGTTTATGAGACTTATGCATATGATTAAAAATGTTAAGTGAAGTCATCTAATGTTATGGACTGTAGTGGGTTATTTATCTAATTTAAGGACTGTGGTGGGTCATACAAGATGTGATAGTCCCGTTAATCCAACTTAAAGGTTTGTGTACTCGGGCCTAATAAAGGGATGTGGTGGTCCCCATTAACTGCGGTGGGTTAATTGGACTGTGGCGGGTCTAGGCTTGCGACAGTTTCACAATTCCTATTGGGTTATAAAATTAGAAAAATAATTATTAAAATTGGTTATATGTGTGGAGTGTGTGTATATGATCATTCACTAAGCCTTTATATCTTACACTCCTATAGTATTTTCTTTCAGGTATGCTTATCATTTGGAGTTCACTGCCAAGTTAGGACCTTAAAATGGGGGGAGTGACAGATACCTAATATGGATTGAATATCAATAAGGTTTTTGCAAATGTTAAACAAAGGAATATCATGTATGTAAAGTTGTGTAATGCTTGTAAGTTACATGTAAAGTTTGTTATGTTTTCATCTAGACATGCCTTTGAATTGAAGAAAAATAATATTGTGTTATTTTTCATGAGAGATTAAAAGTAAAGTATTGTTAAAGGGAATTTATCTCCTAATAAAAGGATGATTTTAACTTAATTAAGTCAGGGCGCGACAACTTGGTATCAGAGCGTGGCTATTAGGTTTTGGATAGGGTGTGAGGGTCTAGATTGGAAGTGAACAATAGAAAGTGAGTTTGCTATGGTTTAGGATTTTGACTAACAATGTTAATGTTAAAATGATCATGTTGTATTTTATTTAAGATATTTATATTGCAGTGAGTTATGGATCCACACGAGCCATATGATAGATTAGAGGGTGAGGCATCTTATGTTCCTAATAGTCAGTAAGGACATGGACATATTAAAGTGGATGCACCAGAGGTGCAACAACAACATATTGATGATGTGGGAAGCATATTACATGATGTAGCATAACTAGTGGAACAAGCAAGAGGTGGAGCACATGGTGGAGATAGGGATAAATTGCATTAGAGGTTCATAAAGTTAAATCCTCTAGCATTTACAGGGACTATTGATCCGTTAATGGCGGAGGGGTGGATTAAAAAGATGGAAACAATATTCAAGGTAATGGAAGTGCGAGATGAACAAAAGGTTTTGCGATCAACCTTTAGGTTAGAGGATGATGCAAAGTTATGGTGGGATGATACAGAGAGGTTACTTACTACAATTGAGGGAATCATGCCAGAAAATCCTCCACAAATTACATGGGAGAAGTTTGTGAATGTGTTCTTTGAAAAATATTTTCCAAGGTTGTATAAGAAGGAGAAAGAAGAAGAATTTATTATGCTGAAACAGGGGAAACAAACGGTGGCAGAATATGAAGTTTTATTTATATCTTTATCTAGATTTGCACTTGATTTGGTGAGGACAAAAGAAAGTAAATGTGATCGATGTTCAGACTGGGTTGAATGTAGATATAAAAAACATGGTTGCCAATATAAAGATCACAGATTACGTGGACTTGGTGGATAAAGCTATGGTGTCAGAAAAGTCAATGAAAAGAATGCAAGCTGAGCATTTGAATAGCGCTAGACACAATGGTACAAAACCATATGGATGGGAGACGGGAACCTCAACTCAAAGTATCGCACAAGGAGTACCTAAGGGTCAAGGATTTAAAAATAACATAAATGTACCTAGAAGATTTCAAGATCGAGGTGGAAGGACTGGAATAAGTCGATCAGAAAATGCATATGTCTTGGGACCGAGGGACATGTTTTATTATAGATGTGGTGGTCAAGGGCATATATCTCGGGAGTGTATAATAGTCGAGATGACACCTTTATGTTTCCATTGTCATCAACCAGGGCACTTACGGAATAATTGTCTAGTAATGGGAGCTATAACATCAGTTGGGAGTGTGACGGTATGGGGTAGGAGTTTTACACATAATGTACATAGGGGAGGTAGAGAAGGTATATCTCAAAGCCAAGGTCAAGGCAGAGTGTTTGCACTGACGTAACAAGATGCATAAGCTATGCCTAACGTAGCGACATGTACACTTCCTATTTCTGATAAGGATGCTTATGTGTTGATAGATCCTAGTTCTACACATTATTTTGTGCCTTTTCTTTATCTATTGCATCTTAATAAACCATTATCATCATTAGATTCTGGTTTAGCTATTATTACTCCAGTGGGGGATTGGTTTTTATTGATATGGTGTGTAGGGAGTGTGTGGTGCGAGTAGGGGAAAATGAGTTGTTGGTTGACTTATTAACTCTCGATATGTGTGACTTTGATGTGATACTGGGTATGGATTGGTTGGCCTCATATCATGTATGTATATACTGCTTCAGAAAAAAGGTAGTGTTTCGATTACTGGATGAACAAGAGTTTGAATTTATAGGGGATCGAAATATCACTGCAACATGTTTGATTTCTACTACAAAATCATATAAACTACTAAGGAAAGGATGTCAGGGCTATCTTGCTCATGTGGTGGACACACGACAAAAGGTTGGAAAATTATCATATATACCAGTAGTTAATGAGTTTGTACATGTCTTCCTAGAAGAACTTCCAGGGTTAGCACCAGACCGCGAGGTAAAATTTATGATTAAGTTAGTACCGAGCACCGCACTGATATGTATTGAACCATATCGTGTGGCACTTGTAGAATTAAAAGATCTAAAAATACAGTTGTAAGATTTGTTAGACCAGGGTTTTATAAGGCCTAGTGTATAACCATGGTGAGCCTCAGTATGTTTGTAAAGAAGAAATATGGAACCATGAGACTGTGCATTAATTATCGTCAATTGAACAAGGTAAGTATCCGTAACAAGTACCCACTACCCCACATTGATGACTTTCATGATCAATTGCAAGGAGCCAAAGTATATTCCAAGATCGATCTCAGATTCGGATATCATCAGTTGAAAGTAAAAGACTGACATTTCAAAAACTAGTTTTCGTTCCAGGTAGGAACCGCATATTTCATCCATACGTGGATTCTTTTTTATCATCTTCATTGATTATATTTTGATATATTCTCATAGTAGGGAGGAGCATGAACACCATTTGCATATTATTTACAGACCTTGCAAGAGAAGTAGTTATATGTTAAATTTACTAAATGTGAATTTTGGCTAGATAGGGTAGTATTTTTGGGGCATGTTATTTCTGCTGATGGCATTTGTGTTGATCCCAAGAAGGTGGACGCAGTAATGAATTGGGAAAGACCAACTAGTGTAACAGAGGTATGTAGTTTTCTGGGATTGATGGGATATTACAAGAGATTTATACCTGGGTTTTCTTCTATTACATTGCCATTGAATAAGCTTACCAGAAAGGAGAACAAGTTTGTGTGGAGTGATGATTGTGAGAAAAGCTTTGAAAATTTAAAGGGTAAGTTGACATCAGCTCCAGTATTGACTATTCTAACGGGTACAAAAGGTTTATTTATTTATAGTGATGCCTCGTATCAAGGACTTGGTTGTGTATTAATGCAGCATGGAAAGGTAATTGCTTTTTCTTCTCAACAGTTACAGATACATGAACACAACTACCCTACACATGATCTTGAGTTGGCCTCAATAGTTTTTTCACTAAAGATCTGTAGATATTACTTATATGGTGTTAGTTGTGAAATTTTTATTGACCATCAAAGTTTAAAATACTTATTTACTTAGAAGGACTTAAACTTCAGGCAAGTAAGGTGGATGGAACTTATAAAGGATTATGACTGCACAATACATCACCATCCGTGTAAGGCCAATGTTTTTGTTGATGCTTTGAGTAGAAAATCTCTAGGCATAACATCTTTTATTTATTGTATTCGAGTTGGCATGCTGAGATAGTTAGATTTAATGGGGGTGGAATTAACTTTAAATGAGTCTTGTGGAATAGTAATATATTTAAATGTTAGACCTACATTGATAGACTGGATAAGACAAGCACATGCAGTAGATATAAAATTGGAGAAAGTTAAAGACAATACGAAAAGGGTAAAGCAAAATTAATTTTCTATTCATGATGATGATATTGTTATGTACGATAACCATTTGTGTGTACCTAATGTGCCTGATTTAAGGAGAACAATTTTAGAGGAAGCCCATTGTTCTTTCTATGCTATGCATCCAGGAAGCACGAAACTTTATAGAGATTTGAAGCAATGTTATTGGTGGTCAGTAATGAAACACGACATTGCAAATTTTGTTGCTAAATGCCTAGTTTGCCAACAAGTGAAGGTGGGGCATCAGAAGCATATTGGTTTACTACAGTCCTTATCTATTCATGAGTGGAAATGGGAGCATGTTACTATATATTTTGTTATATTTTTACAAAAATCATCAATAGGGTTTGATTATATTTGGGTTGTCATTGTTAAATTGACTAAATCTGCACATTTTCTTTATGTTAAAACTACTTACTCCATGGATAGATATGACAAAATATATATAGATGAGATTGTTAGATTGCATGGTGCACCTGTTTCTATTATTTCTGATCGAGATCCCAAGCTTACTTCTCACTTTTGGCAAAGTTTACAAGAAGCTTAGGGGACTAAATAAAAAATTAGTACAGTTTTTCATCCTTAGACTGATGGGCAGTCAGAAAGAACGATTCATACACTCTAAGATATGTTATGAATTTGTGCACTGGAGTTCAAGGGCAGTTGGGATGAACACATGTCACAATAGAGTTTGCTTATAATAATAGTTATCATTTCAGTATTGAGATGGCTCTTTATGAAGCTTTGTATGGGAGAAAGTGAAGGACTCCAGTGTGTTGAACTGAAGTAAGAGAACGAAAACTACTTGGCCCATAAAATTATACAACAAACTACTAAGAAGATAAATCTTATCCATAATCACTTGAAGGTTGCACAAAGTAGACAGAACAATTATGCAGATAACCGAAGGAAAGAATTGAAATTTAAGGAAGGTGATCGAGTATTCCTACGTATTTCTCCTTGGAAAGGGGTTATGAGATTTGGAAAAAAAGGGAAAGTTAAGTCCTAGGTACATTGGCCCTTATAAGATAGTGAAATGAGTTGGAGATGTGGCTTATAAGTTGGCACTACCACCATAATTATCTCGGATACTCGATGTTTTTCATATATCGATGTTACGTAAGTATGTACCAGATCATTCACATATGTTTACTTCACAATCGACAGAGCTTCAAGATGACTTGACCTACGTGGATGAACCAATTGCTATTTTAGATCGAAAGGAGCAAGTGTTACGTAATAAAACCATTCCATTAGTTAAGGTAATGTGGAGAAGTCAGAATTTGGAGTATGCCACCTGGGAAGGAGAGGATAACATGAAGAAGCAATATCCTCATCTGTTCGGTAAGTTTTTTATGTGTTAAATTTTGGGGACGAAATTTTTTAAGAGGGGTAAAATTGAAAGGCCCTAAACATGATTAGGAAGGTTAGTTACATGATTAATTATAAGTTATTATTAATAAGTTTTGTAATGGGTGTTAAACATGTTAATTATCATGTTTAGGGGATGCATACTCATGTGATATATATGTTTTTTACATTAGATGCTAATTGAGCTTATGATCGGGGATAACATGTTTAGAGCATATGATTAGTCATGTGGATAAATGCATCATAAAATATGTTTTAATGCATCATTATGTTTATAAAATTAAACTAGGGTGTTGGTGCAAAATTGGCGATGTTTGGTCACCAAATGTGAAAGTTTTGAGATTTTTGGTAAATTGCTACTTTCCTGTTCGAGCCCAAATTAGGCATACTAGTTTTATGATTTTGGGAAGACACAAAGTATGAAAGTTTTAGATATCTAATTTATCCACGCGTAGACATAAATATGGATTCAATTGGGGCCCATAATAGGAGGTTATGGTGATTTTACAAAGGCATGATAAATCTGTCATTAGTGGAATTTTTTGATTGGATCTTTCGTCCAACCAACTATGCGTTACCACAAGCCTTATGGATATTGGACCCCTTATAACGTTTGGTCTGATTAAAAATCAGATGTAGATCTTCTTCCTCATAATAAATGACAAGGTTTGAGAGATTTTGCCTAAGGAGAGAGAAAATGGGAAGTTAAGGAAGAAAATTCTTTGGAAAATTTTAATAAATTGAGGAGTTCTCGTAAGGTAATTACCTCTTTATTAAAGTTGGTAACATGAATGAGTTTTACACTTTGTATGTTTTTGTTTCTGATTTTGATAAATATTTAAATGATACCCATATTGCCTAATTGTATTAAAACAATGATGGCTTAAGAACATACTTAAGAACGCGCGCTAGGATAGTAAATGTTTGCTTTAAAATCAAAGATTTGCATCATCTTCCCGTGAAGATTTTTGATTTAGTAAATTCATGTATATGATGTGGGTATATACGAAAACATGTTTAGTATGTGTTTCCATGATTGATACCCGAGATGGAGGTTATGTATGCTTAAAAATGTTGAGTTTCTGACCTAGTTGTGCTAAAAATGGCATAAATTATTGAAATCAAGTGACTCCGGTTCGATAGGTTAGAGAACATATATGAGTATGACATACTCAAAGATGAGAATAAAATACCTTTTGGTTTGGCTTGGGTATTGTTTTGAAGTTGAAGTTTTGTTGCTATTTTTCTTGAGAAACGATTTGGAAAATGTTAAAATAAAATGGGCATAACTTTGTGTGAAGAATTCATAATTTAATTTTGTAAATTGTGTTAGAACCCTAATGAATAGGGTGTTATAGAAATGTGAAGTATCATATTTAATTTCTTTTCAGTTATTCTATCTTGACCAACTAATGTGATGTGTTACTGAGTTTAATGTTATTTGGTGTATTCAAATGCTAATGATGTTTAATTGATAGGTGGGGAAGCGGCTAATACTACTATACCAAGGAAACAATTTTGGTATTAATATTAGTGCCTACTTCAAGGTTAGTGACGTTTCCTATTAAATATATATTCTTATATGTTTCATATGGAAGTGTATAACTTAAATACATGTGTTGTGATGCTTGTGTAATGATGTGGTGTTTATGAAACATATGCGTATGATTAAAAATGTTAAGTGAAGTTATCTAATGTTATGGACTGTGGTGAGTCATTTATCTAATTTTAAGGACTTTGGTGGGTCCTAAGTGTATAACTTAAAGGTTTGTGTACTCGGGCCTAATAAAGGAATGTGGTGGTCCCCATTAACCGCGGTGGGTTAATTGGATTGTGGCGGGTCCAGTCTTGCAAGAGTTTCACAATTCTTGTTGGGTTATAACATTAGAAAATTGATTATTCAAATTGTTTATATGCGCGGAGTGTGTGTGTATATGGTCATTCACTAAGCCTTTATAGCTTACACTGCTATAATGTTTTGTTTCAGGTATGCTTATCATTTGGAGTTCACTGCCAAGTTAGGACCTTAAAACGGTGGAGTGAAGGATATTTAATATGGGTTGAATATAAACAAGGTTTTTATAAATGCTAAATAAAGGAATATCATGTATGTAAAGTTGTGTAATGCTTGTAAGTTACATGTAAAGTTAGTTATGTTTTCATCTAAAATGCCTTTGAATTGAAGAAAAAAATCTTGTGCTATTTTTCATGAGAGATTTAAAGTAAAGTATTGTTAAAGGGAATTTATCTCCTAATAAAAGTAAAGTATTGTTAAAGGGAATTAAGTTGGGGCATGACATAAAATGTCATTTAGAGTCGAACCATGTCCTTTTCAATTAATTTTGACGCATAAAAAGTTGGAAAAAAGTCACTCATGTTGTTGAAAATCAACAATTCATATTTTTCAAGTTTTTTTATGTTTTTCTATAGGGAATAATATAAACTAAATTATATGAGATCAAAACAAGACTCTGATACCACATGTTAACATAAATTAAAACATTTAATTTATTTTATGACGCATGGATAATAATATAGAACAAAATTATAAAGCATATGTTAATAAGTATCCATAATCTCATATGAGTTCATATCTAAATCTGCCTGCAGAAAGGGATTATAAGGATGTGTACCCTGGTCCATATCTCCTTCTACTTTTATCTTGAACTTAGATTTGTTGCCTAAACTCGGTCTAGAATTTTAGTCTTAATTAATCTTGAATTTAGAATTGTCTTGAACTCTTCTAAGTATGTTGAAATGGAAAATTGAGTTTTCTCCGCGTTCTGTTTAAATTTTGGAATTGCCTAGAATGATGGAGAGAGTACAACTTATTTAAAGGGAGGGGAAGGACCTAAGAGTCTCCTAATTAATCCTTAATTTTTCTTATCCATTAAAGCAGACTCTTGATATTATATAATAAACCTTTCATTGTACCAATAAACTCTTCAATTTCAGATTGTTATTAGAATTACATAATTGTAGATTTTTAATTTTAATTTCGAAATTATAATTAAAATCTAACATAAACATCCTCAATTTCATGATGTCTTATTGACATTATAAAGTTATTTTGTTGGAAATTTATCACAAGCATATATCTACATTAATATGATAAATCAGAAGTCAGGATTTATAAAGCCGTCCACATGGCCAATTCTCACCCACGTTTCCCCCACCTATCTATTAAGTGTTATTGCTTCTTCTCTCTCTTAAAAAGAAAAACGTTGATACCAAAAACTCGATATATACTCTTCCTCCTCTAACCGCAATCTTCCAAATTCTAAGCAGTTACTTCTGGGGCTAAGTTTTCTTCATAACCCATTTCCCAAACCACAACTATATATATGTTGACATTCACAAATCCCTCATACCCTAAATTTTTTACTGCTCAGTTTTCTTACTAACTCATTTCCCAGACCACAACTATATTTCTTTGGCATTCACAAACTCCTCCTATCCCGAATTGCTTTGGAAGTTTTCGTAATGAACCACCAATGGCGGTAGAAACGGGATATATTTTTTCCCCAAATACTTGCACCTCTTTTTCTAAAATCTTATCCAAACAATAGGATAACTCCATTACTTCGTTGGTTACGAAAATTGTGTTATAATTAAGAATGAAGATTGAATCATTGCGTAAACTTGATGATGGTGTCAAGATGGAACGATGACGTGGGTTCTGGTAGGGTGAGCTTTGGAATCAAAATTAGTAGAATTCCACAAAATTATATGCCAAGTTCCTGTAAAAAGACAATAACATTCTTAGAATTAGAAACGTGCCTTGTATTATAAGGAATATAAAAACCATTACTGACATTTTATTGTCTTTAAAGGGTCATCCATTGAAGTCTAAGAAAATAAACGTTTGATGGATGCCCTAAAGATTAAAGTGATTGTATATAAAATAAATCATTAATATTCCGAAACACATTCAGTTCTGCAATGATGTACTCATTTTTGTATTTAATTAAAGGGTAAGCTTTTGGTTTCTTTGAAGGTTCTCTTAATTTCCAATAATTCATATCTTCACATCACATATAAAACTTACATAGAAATTGTATACTTGTCTAAAGTCAGACATGCATGCAGATATTTATGTATAAAATGATTGGATTGAATTATTTTTTTACTTTAGAAGTTTGTTTATAATAATTTGTAGTTTTTTAAAGGTTTTATGGATTGATTGTAATATTCATTTTTGAAAAATGCTAACCAAAATGGTTGTCTTATACATAATTTTATCCATACATGTTATCTTGCTATTGTGTTTATTATTGAATGGGCCCATGGAGTGTTCTTTATTTTGTTAACTCTTTTGATGTCAATTTTATGTTTTTGAGGTCACAATCAGTATCACAATAGCCTAGCCCACACATCACGCGGGTTTACACCTAGTTTACTTAGAAAATTTTGAGTTTGGATTTTGTGAGAATATTTCTAAATGTACATGTTGAGAAATTATTTGGACTTGATGAAATGGTTTCCCAACTAAAAAAATATATAACCATTAATTTCGGAATGCATAAAGGTATATTCTAACCGCAACAATTAATATATGTACCAATATTATGCAACAGACGATACGAGTATAACTATGTTTCGAAATGAGTATATTTGAGGATTATTTGGGATTTGACCCATGCTATTTATTAAATTGGGATTTTATCCTCATTTTGACTATCATGTAACTCTTAGTAAACTCACTTAATCTTTTTTTTATAATTGAGCCCTCATTTTTATTGGAATACAATATTTAATCTGAATAACTTCAAACCAAAGATCCAAATTTCAAACAACATTTAAAAAAAACGATATTTTTTTTATGTTTCAATTTAAAAAAAGCGTATTTAGTACATGGCCAACTGTGGGGGCAAAATATATGCCTACGTAATAGCATGACGTGTGCCGAGGACCCCGATCAAGATGGCGACATGCCAGCAATATAGGGACGACTAAAGTCCTTAATAAATGTGAAGACCAAGGAGCAGTATCTGATTGGAATCAAACTCCACGAAGATAGGACTCATCCATATTTGTTACTCATCCATATTTTGTAACCCTAATGTAACCCCTAACTCTATATAAAGGGGACACCCCCCATTGTGAAAGGAGGCTAAAAAGTTAGAGAAACACTCTCATGTAAAACTCTCTGATCATTCTAAGGAAACACACCAGCAGCCCCGTGGACGTAGGCCATTCATGGTCGAACCACGTAAATCTTTGTCTCTCTGGTATTTATTTTTATACTTGTATCGTGATGAATTGGCACCCCCCGACGGGTGAGATTTTTTGCACCTACAATTAGCGCCGTCTGTGGGAAACGGCATAAAAGGCCTTCCCCTTCTTGCTAGAAGAGATCCAGGTTTACGTTTAAGAACAATGGTGCCTACACCACGCACATAATCAAAAGATAAGTTTTCCTTTTTGATCTATGCACGAGCAGTTATCTGTTTCATATAAAATTATTTATTTTGAACAAATATCGTTTCATTGATACATGATTTTGCATACAGTTATAATTACAGATCCTATATTTAATTGTTATCTGCAAATCTGCACAACAGCTTTGATTCGAGACAATTTTCATTGTTCGAACCACAAGGAATTCGTTATCAGAGGTGTCTATGATGACTCCAAATATCTGTACTCTATTGAGAGAGTCCTGGTCAAACACGTTTGTTTATTGGGCTAGTGGGCTACATCATATCTTGATTCCCATATCCAAAATTTTCGGACTGGGTAACCGTCAAAAAATTTCTCTCTCATGAGAGATCTGGAAACATATGGAAGGAAATGGTCTCAACAGGTACATTTTTTCAAAAAGATACACACGGATCTGGGCACATAATCAGTTGTCAATTTCGGTCTCCATCCATACAATTTATGCGATCTGAATGAAATCACGGAAGATAGTAATTTTCTGATTATCTCTTCCTGTAAAAAATTTTCTCCGACCTACGACCTAAGGTCGTCCCTGGCCTACGATCTGGAGCTGTCGTCTAGCCGGTTAGCACCAACAGGTCTCTATTTCTAAGGTCCCACTTGCCTCATCGATCAAGGAAAAGGGGGCAAGTTGAAGATCCAACAGCGATCGATCATATTAATCAATTTCGGAATTGAAACATTTTGAGCCAAGCGTCACCAACCACCAACGAAGTCTGGCTCGCATCCACCAACCTGTTAGCTTATATCAACCCGGTGACCTGGGACTCACCTCTGACCATATCAGCTGATCACCGGGAGGCACGAGCAAGGACGAGCAGTGGCGACATCGGGGGAGATCACCATTGGACCAAACTACTGGTCATCAGTAACCTCATCGGACAGCCCATCGTGATCGACGATCACTAGGCAACCAATTTTGCTGGTCGGAGACAAAAAAAAGAAAAAACCTAATGTAATTTTCTCTCCTATCTCACCTCCGGCTACTCTCCGGCGATGATCACATCAGCGAGCTCACCTCCTATGGTCGAGCTCACCTCCTGTGATCGAGCATCAAGAGAGCTCACCTCCTATGGTCGAGCTCACCTCCTGTGATCGAGCATCAAGCGATCTCACCTCCATGTGGTCAAGCTCACCTCCGACCTACAACCTACATGATCAAGAAACCCCTATGGTCGGGGACCTACCGGGGAACTAACAGAGATTCTTCTTTGGTTCTCTTTTGGGCCATGATAACCAGTAAAGAAACCCAAGAGTTTCTCATCACAATTTCTGATCATCGGCTCCGCCCCAGCTGGTCGGTGAGCAGAAGCAAGCAGTGACGAGCGCTGTCTAGGCTCAGCACCCTCAACGTGTGTGGGTAAAATGAGAATATAGTACCTCTGGGGCTTAGGTCCCCAGACCCATTTAACTTCGCTAAAACATAACTTACAGTTTAGAGGATTTCAGTACACCTCCCTATACTTTCATGCTTCACAACTTTGTGTGAATAAATATTTGAAACCAAACTTGTATTCACTAATGGACTTCCAATAATTTGCAAAAATTAGTCAAATATATTCCAAGTGTAAGACAAGGATTAATTTGTGATAAGCCCAGTGTCTTACATTTAAGATATATTTTTGACTAATTTTTGCATTGTTCGGTTCTCTCTAAATTATTTTAAGGGACCAGGCAATTTTATTACAACGATTTTAGTTGGCACTTTTTATGCGACCTTATTACAAATTATTTTTCTCACATAAATAAGTGGGACACAGTGATATAGCACTCATGTCATTTATTCGAACATTTTAATTTTCAATATTGTCATCCAGCTACAACAATTCAATCTCACCAGAGCGAGATTATTGGCTATTTAGCTCAGCCCCGACGGATGCTCGGGCACAGTTATCTCAGTGACATTTTTATGATAAAAATCATTGGATCTTTATTACATTCATACGCGACTATGAATTTTTTCCTCGACAAATGGCCGAGCGGATGCATATCTTATATACTTTGTTGAACATACATTTTCATAATAACTTCTATTTTGATTTAGCCTCAACAGATGGTCGGGGAATTTACTAACTTCCATAGGTATAAGATTCAGTCTCGACGGATGCTCGACAATAATCTGAAGTCCTTGGAAATCTCATCGATGTTTCGACGGATGCTTGAGCATGAATCGCTCGCTATATCTACTTGGTATTCTACAACTTTTCCTCGGCGGACTATCCAGGCACCATTCATTTTATTAATGATCGGACAGATAGTCGAGCACACTATAGCACCTTATACCCAAAGAAACGCTTGGGCAAAATTATTATTACTCCGACTGAAGCTCGGATTCTATAATTCGGTAACCTGAAGGACGGTCAGGCACGTTCGAGATTCATCTTGGCAGATAATCGGCAAAATATTTCTATATATTTAGTCGCGAAGATATTTGCCTCGCATGTCGCATTTTATCCCCAGTAGATAGTTGGTCAGGATAATTCTTGTATTTACCACAACCCCACTTGATGGATACACACATTTATTTGTACATTGTTCGTTTTCATCTCATAATACTTTATTTGCTCACAAATTATGCTCACGATTTTTATCATCATAAATTTATTAGCAGGGGGCTATCTATACTCTATACTTCACATGAGAAAAACAATTGATTGCCACATGAGAAAAACAATTGATTGCCACCACATAAATTTTCTGTGAAAACAATTTTTTGAAACCAACTTAATTTTAAGTATTTGCTTAAATCTATTTGCACAAATTCCAAATTAAATCCTGTGCCATACATCTGGATATATTTGATAAATTTTGCATCTTTCATTCGACTTCATTATAGTTATTTTGTCCACATAAATATTGGGGGGCACTTAAAGAGCACTCATGTCATTTATCCGCCCATTTAATTTTCAATATTGTCGTCTAGCTATTATTGGTTATACCAATGAATGGTCGGTGTAATATCTTTACCCATACTTAGTGTAGCCCCGACGGATGCTCGGGCGCGGCCATCCTCGTGAGATTTTATCACAAAAATTATGGGATCATTCATGTCATTCATTTAATACTATGAATATTTTCCTCGGCACATGCTCAAACAGATGCACATCATATTGCATGATAAATTCTATTTGAATTAGCCTCGACAAATGGTCGAGCAACTTATTAACTTCTACAGGTATAAGATTCAGTCCCGACGAATGCTCGGCAATAATCTTAAGCTCTTCGAAGTCTTATTAATGCATCGATAGATGCTCGAGCACAGATCGCTCTCTATATCTACTCGGACATATATAACATTGCCCTGGCAGACGACCCAGGCACCACTTATTTAGTTAATGCTCTGATGAATGGTCGAGCACGTTATGCCACCTTGGACCCAACAAATTCTTGGGCAACATTATTTGTGATAACCGACGGATACTCGGACGTTTATATTTCTTCAATTTCAGTATTGATTATCTGGCTCTATGATTCTTGACCTGAAGGATGATCAGGCATATTCAAGGTTCATCTCAGCAAGTGCTCGGCAAAATATTTCTATATATTTAGTCCCGAGGATATTTATCACACATGTCGCATTTTATCCCCAACAAATGGTTGGTGAGGATATTTCTTATATTCAATCCCAACAGATGGTTGGCACAGTCGATTAATAATCAACATTGCATTTATTGGAAGGTTAGTTTTCACTAACAATACAGGATCATTCGTAATACTTGCTCGGTCATTTTTGCCTCTACGGATGCTCGAGCATGGATCACCCGCAATATCTACCAGATCCTCTATAGTTTTTGCCTCGACAGGTATTCATGCATCATTTATCTTATCAATACTCCGACAGATGCTCGGGCATGGATCGTTCGCAAAATCTACTAGGTCCTTTGCAATTTTGCCTCGACGGACCCTCAACTTCGATGGATAATTGACATTGTGTGATCACGTCTTAAGCTCCAATAAACAGTTGGGCAATACAATTCTTATTTAATTCGACTTCATCAAATTAAAAATTTGGCGATCTGTACCACAAAGATCCAATAACACATAAAGCAGTATGAAGAGCAATGATCAACTGTATTTATCAACAAGGACAGATCCAACCTGTAAGAAGTCACATATCCAGCAAAATCACAGTCAACAAGCAAGACATGTTGATAACAACACCAGACCACCCTGAATGTATCGAGTAACATCGTCAGACAACCCACGGTGATGGACGATCACCAAGCAACGAATTAACGCATCGTCAACATTAAGATATCCACTCCGGAGGAACAACGTTTCTTGAACGCTATATCAGATCAACGCATTTCTATAGAGGGACGCTTTGAACTCATATCAATTTCTTTAATTGCACGAGCTATATGGATTCTTCTACAGCCTCCCGAAAACCACCATGCATGGTCGACGAATAAGTGCGCCCCGAGGAACGATACATTACATGGAACTATATGAGCAAGATAATCCTTAATTATATCCAGCTCGATGAACGATCAACGTGACACTCTTTGACACAACAAAGCCCGAGGAACGATCGGGCACACTTATCATCTCGATTATACAGATTAAATGACCCGATGGACGGTCGGTCAGCCTTCTCTTTACAGCTCGATTGGAGGCTCCATAGCAGCGATGAAACGTGAATAGATTCACTACAACATTTAAAGCAAAATAAAAGAGGTCAACTCAGGACAGATGCCAACATTGCTGACACCGAAATTAGTCTTTCAAATGACGATCATGATCAAGCTTGATTTAGTTACGACGGCCTTCTTGCTCGTTGCCACTAAATTAAGTACGTCTACAGGCCTTTATTATGTCCAAACACAAATGGACTCACAAGTTGCCCAGGCAACAATAAAATCCCTGCGGGGGATCCCTAGGCAAAAATCCAACCCAGGTTGGTCGCCAACTATGTTGGTCGGTTAAAATCCTGAACGGGTGGATGACCCTTAAACCAGGTGCATTTTTGCCATCGCCTTTTAGGCCTAAGGAAGTGTGACGGCACAACCTAAAAGGTAAAATAGGTGGATATTTACATGTGAGGCATTAGTAAATGGAAAAATGCAAACGTAATTGGTATTACATTAAATTGCGGGAAAAACCTAATGCAAGGTCTTACCCCTACTAGGTACACGCTCGAGCAAGGCTCGACGCATAGGCTTTTGGTCGGCCTCTCCAATTGGACCATATGAAAAACCTAAGGCTGGGTCTTACCCCTACTAGGTACATGCTCGAGCAAGGCTCGACGCATAGGCTTTTGGTCGGCCTCTCCAATGGGACCATATGAAAAACCTAAGGCAGGGTCTTACCCCTACTAGGTACGCGCTCAAGCAAGGCTCGACACATAGGCTGTTGGTCGGCCTCTCCAATGGGACCATATGAAAAACCTAAGGCAGGGTCTTACCCCTACTAGGTACACGCTCGAGCAAGACTCGACGCATAGAATTTTGGTCGGCTTCTCCAATTGGACCATATGAAAAACCTAAGGCAGGGTCTTATCCCTACTAGGTACACACTCGAGCAAGGCTCGACGCATATGCTTTTGGTCGGCCTCTCCAATTGGACCATATGAAAAACCTAAGGCAGGGTCTTACCCCTACTAGGTACATGCTTGAGTAAGACTCGACGCGTAGACTTGTGGATGACCTCAGTAAATGGACCATACACGATCAAAATACATAGAGATGCCATAAACATGATACACGCTCGAGAAAGCCTCAGCAAATGAATTCTGAACAGGCCTATGGTCAGCCTCACGAATTGGGCCATGCAATAAAACAGACAATGAACTACGTTTGACCTGATCCCAAGAGGGTATGTAGGCAGCTCAACACTCTCGAGTTCAATTCCCCTATCAATTGAACGCCTCTCAACTCAAGCCAAGCATTCATCTAAAAACCAATGAAGTCGAGAAGATCAATCAAAGAAGGCTTAAAAGTTGAATGACAGATCAAAGAATGCTAGTCCAGTTCACACCAACAACTGCATACGCTTAAAGAGATTATGGACCAGCTCCCAGCTCATCTCAGAATCAACTCAGCTGAACTGCGACCTGTGGGGCTATTGTGGGGGAAAAATATATGCCTACGTAATAGCATGACGTGTGGCGAGCACCTCGATCAAGATGGCGACGTGCCAGCAATATAGGGACGACTAAAGTCTTTAATAAATGAGAAGACCAAGGAGCAGTATCTGATTGGAATCAAACTCCACGAAGATAGGACTCATCCATATTTGTAACCCCTAACTCTATATAAAGGGGACACCCCCATTGTGAAAGGGGGCTAAAAATTTAGAGAAACACTCTCATGTAAAACTCTCTGATCATTCTAAGGAAACACACCAGCAGCCCCGTGGACGTAGGCCATTCATGGTCGAACCACGTAAATCTTTGTCTCTCTCATATTTATTTTTATACTTGTATCGTGATGAATTGGCACCCCCCGACGGGTGAGATTTTTTGCACCTACACCAACTTTACATTTATACAAACAAGTCGTAGCCTGTTATATATATATATATATATAAAGGTTCTAAAAAATGCGAGGCGTGACCGAGGCGTCGAGACCAAGCCTTAAGCCTGCAAAGCCTATGCGGGCCTTAGGCGTGAAAAGGCCTTTAGGCATTTTTTTTATATATATTTTAACATTTTTAACTATAACAAGGCTATTAAAAATACTAAAATGGTACATACCTTAAAATATGACCGAATATATGTGGGATTTTTGGTTTATGCTTGGGATTATGTCTGATTTTGTTGGGATTTTTTATGACAATGGATTTGGATTGGTTTCAAGTGACGGGTTTTCGGATTTGGATGGAGAAACGACTCGGTTATAGCTCGCGGGTTTTGAATCGGATAAACCGGTTGGATGGTCCGGCCATGGTCATTGCTGGAATGGGTTCGGAGAAGGGGACTGGGCGCCGAATATGGGGAACGACGGGGTTAGATTTTGCGCTGGCGACGGCTGGGTGTGGTTCGGGTATAAGCATGGGTATTTTCGGCGTGTTCACGGATTCGGTAGTGGGTCGGGTTGGAGCTCGGGTCACCGGAGCAGGTCGTCGGTGTGGGTTGCAGGTGAGATGGATTGAAAGTTGTTGCGTAAAGGGTTGGGATATGGGTTTTGTTGGTTGTGTGTTAATGGTGGTGATTGGAGGAGAGAGAAAGAGAGTTGGTGAATGGGGATAATGATGAATAGTGATGGAGGTGTATTGGTGTGGGTGAGGGTGTAGGTTAGAATGAGTGAGGGTGAGGGAAGTGTTAGTGTGTAGTGTAGTGTATGGTAGTAGGGTATGTGTGTGTAATTTGTACCCCTAAAAAATGACACAATAAAAAAAATATATAAAACTAACAAAACTAAAAATCTAAAAAAAATACTATTCTAAAAATAAAATAAAATAAAATAAAGACTCAAATAAAAAAATGAAATTAAAAAGAAATAAAAAATAAAAATCTATTAAACTACAACTAAAATCCTAAAAATGTAAAATCTAAAAAAATAAATGAAATCCTAAAAACTAATCCTAATAAATAGAATAAAAAAATAAAAAATAAAAACTAATAAAAAATCAAGAAATGAAAATAAAAATACACTAATAAAAATAAAAGATCCAAATAAATTCTAAAAATCCTAAATAAATCTAAAATAAATCCTAAAAATAAAACGACTCAAAATAAAAATTTAAGAAAATCTAAAAACAATATGAAATACAAACTAAACACACACTAGTCTCTGGGAATGGACTGGGCTCGGTCTGGGCTAGGTTAAGGTTACGAAACTGTTTCGGGGCATCGGATCATATCGGGGCAAGCTCATAATGAACTTCTTACTTCACGGTCTCTTTGAATTTCTTCTATGCATGCTTTTGACCACTTCTGCATTGCAATTGACTGGATTTAACATTATTTAACATTGTGACTGCGTATTAAACTGCAAAATTATAAAATACGAATATAAGGCCAATTTTAATTAAAATGAGAGACTAAAATGCATATATTCGGGGTATAAAATAGACACTTTGGGGTGCTTATCACACCACCCCCAAACAGAACATTTCTAGTCCTTGAGCAAAAATAGAGAGAAATAGAGATAAGTGACCAAAAGTGTGCCACTTTCGCAGGCACTAGCGATTGCACTTAGCATGTGCAACAAGCCGTTAAACCTATAGGTTGCCCTACAGGACGAGTGGTGTCTCGTGAGGGTTTGTAGTGAATGTACCCACAATAGTTAAAAACTTATTTAAATGTAGTATTTAAGTAGATGATGAAAAGCTATACAACCCAACTTTAAAAGGACATCAAGGAAAATCGTATTCAACTATCAAAATAAGATCTGAAATTACTTAATACCAAAAGCGTAATCCTTCCTAAAACTCAGCGTGTGTATTGTGAAACAATCTTAAGTATTATTAGAGTAATTCCTAGATTGCCTTTCTAGAATCGATGTTTTGACTTCAATTCTCACTGGATATATCTCTCTGAATCGAACTCTCTGAGAATTGGGTAAGTGTATCTCTCTAGTGTGTGAGGAGGTGAGTAAATGTAAACAATTTCAAACGTCTCACACACTTTATAAGAAAGGACGAATACATGAAAGAAATTTGATCTCATGAACGAATGCTAACCGCTATGTTGAGAATGTCGAGTTATTCACCATACAATCTTCTCGTTTGCTCGAACACTTTAACAAAGGTGAAAATGGGGTTTATGTAAGGTATGTTGGGATAATGAATTGAAGAAGATGGATGATGGGGTGTTTTGAGAAGAGTGAAACACACTTTGACTGACTATTGTCTTCATTATTTGAATTTATGATCGCATGCTTTCTTTTTCTTCTTTTCTATTTTTATTTTCTTTCTTTTCTTTTTCTCTTTTTTTATTATTGCGATACATTTTTCTTTTCATAACACAAATGAAGACAATTTACATGGAAAATATCAAACACTCGTTTTCTGAAAAGCGATGGCAATGATGGATGGTATTTAGGACATACGGATAAGGGTAATATGGAAAAATGATAATGGGTGAATGATAATGTAATAGGGAAAATGGTAAGTGTATGGAAAAATCGGTTTAGTGCTCGGGACAAACTACAAGACACTTGTTTATTACAACTCGAAAGTAATGCCATTCTCAGTGATTAAGCCAAATTTGAAAAAATAATGAGATCATTCAACGACTAATTGTAGTATTCAAAGAAAGTTGAGTCAACTTGTGACTCGGAGATACGTAAAAACCCTCAAAAAGGTGAAAAGCTCAAATCTCACTGGTTTAAGTCGCCACTAGGGATCTTTTAAGGTTTTCTTGAGAATATATTTACTCTTCAACTTTTGATTATAGACATGATAGTGAAAATTATCGAGTTTAAGAATTCATAGTGAAAGTACGCTTTTAAGAGGTATTAATTAATTTAAGGTTAAAAGAATAATTTTTGGGTTCGAACACGGGTATTCCAAGATTTCTAAAAGAGGGATGATAGACAATTCATATCATAAAAATTAAATTTAACTGCACAAAAAGTTTAAAATCTTTTGTTTCTAAAAGAGGTACAATTTTGATAAATTTCCCACCCCCAAACAAAAGAGAACATCGTCCTCGATGTTTAAAACCGCATATAAAAATGAAAAGCACAAGGGAGGAAAGATAGTACCATAATGAACCACTAGTGAAATGTACCGCACGCTGGAGCATAGATGAAACCTGAAGAACAGATGTGATACAAAAAAGACGTACAAGTCTATAAAGTATGTGAAAATCATTGGGTGATGTGAAACACCACCCCAAATAGGATAAGACTCATACTAAAAAATAATGAACAACGGGCTGCCTCCCGGTAGCGTTAAGTTTAACGTCTTCATCCAGATCGAACCAATCTCACCCTAAGGACAGGGACTATGAAAAGCACATGGCGACAAAAAAAACGGGGTGTGAAGTCATCCCCAAAAAAGAATAAACAGTCAGTCTTCATAAATGGGGTCAACAAGGTCAATTTCTTCAATGTGAGAGGGGTCGAGCTCTAAGAAAGGCTTCAATCGTTGACCGTTGACCAAAAATAGGCTACCATCCTTAGGATTTTGAACTGTAATGGCACCATAAGGAATAACAGATTCAACAACAAAGGGTCCAAACCAACACGTTTTTAACTTCCCGAGAAAGAGATAAAAACGGGAGTTATATAACAACACTTTCTGACCAGGGTGGAATTCTTTGCGGAGGATGCTTTGGTTATGGATCCACGGGATTTTATCCTTGTACTTATTGGACAAATCATAAGCATTATTTTGTATCTCCTCTAATTCATTAAGTTGCAGCTTTCGATGAATGCCAGCCTCGTCGATATCAAAATTGATGGCTTTGATAGCCCAATAAGCATGTTGTTCAAGCTCGATAGGTAACTGGCATGGTTCACCAAAGACCAAGAGATAAAGATACATAACAATCGGAGTCTTAAAAAATGTACTGTATGCCCACAAAGCATCATTCAAGCATAAGGACCAGTCTTTCCTATTAGGATTAACTATTTTTTCTAAGATTTACTTGATTTCTCGGTTGAAAACTTCAACTTGACCACTAGTCTAAGGGTGGTAAGAGAGACCAACTTTATGGGTAACACCATACTTTTTGACGAGATGTTCAAAGACGCGAGTACAAAAATGTATACCCCCATCACTAATGATAGCTTTGGGAGTTCCAAAACGTGTGAAGACAGACTCTTTAAGAAACGTGACCACAATGCGATGGTCATTGGTGCGACAAGCTATGGCTTCAATCCATTTGGAAACATAATCAACTACAACTAGTATATATTGAAAGCCATGAGAGGAGGGAAAAGGACCCATGAAATCAATGCCCCATACATCGATGATTTTGACGATGAGAATGGGTGTGAGGGGCATCATATGACGACGAGATATACACCCAAATTATTGGCATTTGACATAAGCCTGGCAGTAGTTGTGGGCATATCGAAAGAGAGTGGGACAGTAAAAACCACTTTGCAAAATTTTGGTGGCGGTTTTCTTAGAGCTAAAGTGGCCACCACATGCACCATCGTGACAAAAGGAGAGTATACTTGATTGTTCATGGTTAGGAACACAACGGCGAATGACTTGATCAGAGCAATACTTAAAAAGGAAGGGATCATCCCAAGAGTAAAATTTCACCTGGGCCATGAACTTAGAATGCTCTTATTTCGACCAATGATTGGGCAATTGGTCGGTAATAAGGAAATTAGCAGTATCATCATACCAAGGAGAGGTGGAGATAGCAAAAAGTTGCTCATCGGGAAATGTTTCTGAAATAGGGATAGGATCAGATGTAGATATTACAGTGAGGCGGGAGAGATGGTCTCTAACTAAATTTTAACATCCTTTCTTATCGCGAATTTCAAGGTCAAACTCTTGAAGCAAGAGAATCCACCGTATCAAACATGGCTTAGAATCCTTCTTCTGAAGAAGGTGCCTCGGGGTGGCGTGATCAGTGTAAATGATGATCGGTGAACCAATGAAATAAGACCTAAACTTATCGAGTGCGAATACAACAGCTAGCAACTCCTTTTCGAAGGTCGTGTAATGAAGTTGAGCGTCATAGAGGGTTCTGCTAGCATAATAAATGACGTGCTGGCCCTTATCAACCCGCTGACCAAGTACATTACCTAGAGAAAAATCAGATGCGTCACACATGAGCTCAAATGGTAAAGACCAATTAGGAGGCTGAATGATAGGAGCAGAAGTGAGCTCGGCTTTAAGGCGCTCAAAAGAAGTAACACATGCGTCATCAACGACAAAGGGAACATCTTTGGATAAAAGGGTTGTTAAAGGTCGAGCGATTTTAGAAAAGTCCTTGATGAAACGAAGGTAGAAGCCCGCATGTCCTAAGAAGGAACGAATGTCTTTAATAGACTTAGGAATGGGAAGCGAGGAAATTATGTCAACTTTTGCTTTGTCTACTTCAATATCGTCATAAGGGACTACGTGACCTAAAATAATCCCCTTTTTTACCATGAAATGACATTTTTCCCAATTGAGGACCAATTTCTTTTCTTGACAACGTTTGAGGACCATAATGAGGTGAGAAATGCATTGCTCGAAGGAAGAATCAAACATAGAAAAATCATCCATAAAGATTTCAAGAAAACGTTCTACCATGTCGCTAAAAATGCTAATCATACCCCGTTGAAAAGTCGTTGGTGCATTGCAAAGGCCAAAGGGCATGCGAGAGTAGGCAAAAGTGCCAAAGGGACAGGTGAAGGTAGTTTTCTCTTGGTCTTCAGGGGAAATTGGAATTTGGTTGTATCCTAAATAGTCGTCAAGGAATCAGTAATACGCATGACCAGCTAAACGTTCGAGCATTTGGTCGATATAGGGAAGAGGAAAATGGTCCTTACGAGTGACAACATTTAGCTTTCGATAGTCAATGCAAATACGCCAGCCTGTTTGCATATGGGTGGGAACAAGCTCATTGTCACTATTTTTTATGACGGTGACACCAGAATTTTTCGGTACCATATGAATGGGACTGACCCACTGACTGTCTGAGATAGGGTAGATAATACCAGCATCGAGCAATTTTAAAATCTCAGTGCGCACGACTTCTTTCATAACAGGGTTGAGTCGACGTTGGGGTTCGTGAGAAGTCTTGGCGTGTTCCTCTAAATGAATGCGATGACTAAAAATATTGGGGTTCACACCGTGAATGTCTGAAATGGTCCATCCGATAGTAGTGCTATGCTGAGTAAGGGTGTGGACTAATTGCTCTTCTTGCAAGGGGTCAAATCAGAAGCAATGATGACAGGGTGATGGTTGTTAGGGCCTAAAAAAGTATACTTCAACTCGATAAGTAAGGGATTAAACTCCAAACTAGAAGGTGGCATAGGAGTGATATCAAACTTAGACGCAGAAACAGAGTCCGAAGAGTTCGCGGTGCATAAAGTGGAGGAATTTGATGTGGCAGGGAGCTCAGAAGGTGGAACGGGGTGATCCACAGAGTGAATAGTATCATCATAGAGGGGCTCGAAGGGAGGATCCCAAGAGGAAGTGTCCGATGGTGGAGTGGAATCTAGCAGGGCATTGAGTTCAGAGATGGAGGAATTAATGTCAAAGTCGGATCTAAAATGAGCCAAACATTATTGGAGAGGATCGATAGGGTAATTTTAGTCCAACATTTCATTAACTAAGGAGTCAATTACACACACCTCGTCAATAGAATCGACATCAGTCGATTTGTGCATAAGGTGGAATATATTAACTTCTACAGTCATGTTGCCAAAAGAGATATTCATGGACCCGTCATGACAATTGATGATGGCAGTGGCAGTGGCCAGAAAGGGGCGACCCAATATGATAGGAGTATTAGTTGGGTCAGGTGCAGGAGTGCCTAAGATGGTGAAATCCACAGGATAGTAAAAGTCTGAAACTTTCACCCAAAATGTCTTCAACGATTCCTTTAGGTACTTTCACGGAATGATCAGTAAGTTGAAGAGTAACTCGTGTAGGTTTCATGTTTTGTAAACCTAACTCAAGGTAGAGGGAGTAAGGTAACAAATTAACACTAGCCCCAAGATCAAGTAACGCACTAATAGTGAACTTATTGCCTAACATGCAAGAGACAGTTGGATGACCAGGGTCTTTATAATTCACAACACCGTTATTATGGAGAAGGGACGTAGCTTGCTCAGTGAGGAAAGCATCGCGCGAAACATTGGTCCTACGCTTAACAGTGCATAAGTCCGTAAAAAATTTGGCATACGAGGGGACTTCTTGAATCGCGGTGAGGAAGGGAATGTTAATGTGAACATTATGAAAGACTTTCTTGATCTCATCAAATTACTGGGCTTTCTTAGTAGTAGCCAATCGATGAGGAAAGGGTGCTTTGGGCACATAAACAGAGGTGGGCTCAAGAGGATTGGACTCAGTGGGAGATAGGGATTTAGATGGTGAGGTAACCTTAGGGATAGGTTCTAAAGGTGGGATGGTCGGGTGTGGGACATCAGTGGGAGCATGAACACCATTATCAACTTATTTTCCCGAGCGAAGAGTAGACACCGCTTTCATATCCGCTTGGTAATTGGGTGGATTGGAAGTGGAACCAACCTCATAGGCCGAGTCTTTGCCATTACCCTAAGGGTTAGCAATAGGTTAACTGGGAAAATGGCCTTTATCTCGCTCAGACTTGAATTGGTTGAAATGTTGCTCAAGCCGTTGGAGGGCTTGAGTCTGAGTGGTCATAAACTGAGTGAGGAGATCCTCGAGAGAAGAGGTGGAGGAATTAGGCGAATGGGCATAAGATGGTTGGGGAACTAACTCGCGCTGAGAATTAAGCGGTTGTGAATACTCAAAGGAAGGAGTGGGAATAGGAACAAGCTGATTATTGTTGTTTGAATGTCCGCCGTGGGGGACAAAGGAAGATAGAAAGTGTGATTGATGGTAAGGAGAAGATTGATGCGAGGCAGGAGGGCGAGGTTGCCTTTGTGGGTTGTAGGTAAACCCAGGGGGACCACCAATAGGTTGTTGTGGTTGGGAAGGAGCGGAGTTGTGGTCGTACTTATAAGAGAAATAGGGGTGATTCCTATTATTAAGATTGTAAGTAAACGGCGGGGGAACGAGTTTTTGAGTGGAATCAAAGGCACAGGCTGTGGCCATGGTGGGTTCGGGATCATCTTGCAAGAGGGGGAATAAATGAGCTAAATGATCTTGACTTAAGCAGACACCGTAAGATGAAGGACTAGAATTGATGAAAATCATTGCTTGTTTAGAAAGTGTAACATTTTGTTGCATAGTACAACTGAGAGCGTCAACGATTTTAGTCAAAGAGTGTAAGCTGTATAGCAAAGTTATAAAATCAGGATCATTTTTTACCTCAGAAGTGTTCCCTACACGCGAAGGATCGAATCTTGAAAATGCATTGGTACCCTCCCAATCTTGGGAGTCATCGCCTAATTCAAGGATAAAATTATAGGTGGCAGTGGGAGTCAAATGCCTGAACTTCCCTTTATGCATGGATTCAATCACGGTGCGAGAAGAAGGGATAAGACCACTGTAAAAACTATGGACTAAGCGACTTTTCTCGAGATCGTGATGTGGGAAACTATTAATATAATCTTAAAAACGGGCCCATGCTTCACAAAACGGTTCGGTAGGCTTTTGTCTAAAATCCTGAATTGCTTGGCGCATTTCATTTATTTTGCTCATAGGATAGAATTTATACATACACTTCTTAACAAGTTGTTCCCAAGTTAGGTTAGAATCCGGGGGAAAGGAATGGAGCCACATGGATGCATTATCGTGAAGAAAAAAAGGGAAACAACCGAAGATGAACATTATCTTCGTCTAAGTTTTGATTTTTAAAAGTAGCGCACACAGTGAGAAATTT
The DNA here is from genome assembly GCA_949130495.1 of Sambucus nigra. Taxonomy (NCBI): domain Eukaryota; kingdom Viridiplantae; phylum Streptophyta; class Magnoliopsida; order Dipsacales; family Adoxaceae; genus Sambucus; species Sambucus nigra. The sequence goes on along the minus strand of OX422219.1, from coordinate 2,168,384 downwards.
TCGCAAGTGAGTATAAGGAGACTCACATTCAAGGCCATGAAAACTGGGCAACATAGAAATAGTCACGGTGTGAATTTCAAATTGCACGGTCGGAGTGGGCGGAAGGACGATACATGAAGGGGGAGTGGCCGTAATCGAGGAAAAGTAGTCTCTTAGAGCACGTTTGTCGGCCATGATGGGTGGGGTAATAGAACCTGGGGAAGTGGGAGAACTAGGCATCTCCGATGAAGAAGAACACGGATAAGAAAAATGAGGAGGAAAGGAAAAGATAGGAACACAATCACCTAAGAGGGAATTTAGACATGGAGCACTAGGGGAACGTGTTAATCTATGATCAATGCGTTGCCAATGTGGCATACAAGCAAGGAAAAAAATATCTTTGGGATTTTTGGTTGTTTTAAAAAGAAGATAATAGCTTTGGATTTTTTGGAAAATAAGGAAGGAAAAAAGAAAAATATTTTTGGAGTTTTTTTTTTGAGAAAAAATGAGGCGAAAAAAAGGAAAATATTTTTGTAGTTTTGGTTTTTGTGAAAAAGTGCAGAAAAAACGGGAAAAAATGGGTGATGGACTAACGGTGGAAAAATGGACAGTTGGAGCAAAAATTGGACTACCTAAAGGAAAATTTTAGACACATACACAAAGGGAACAAGTACGAACAAGCACATAGCCAAATTATTATCTTCAAGTTAAGTGATTGGGTACTCAATTTTAATTAGTCCGCGAGTGAGAAAATCACGAAATCTTTGGCCTCGCTAGTAAAAGTGTAATGCTACTTTCTTCCTGAGAGACAAGAAGCTTACTAGTTAAGGCTCACCACACTAGCTACTACAACACACAACTATCCGGTGCCAGGCTGGGGAAAGCACAAACCCGTTTTACTGGGCGGCCCCACTTAAAACCCAGTTTCCCTAGACAAATAGTCTTAAGATAGTAAAATTAAGATTTACAGGGGTGGAAAGGACTCACTAGAGTATCCTACGAGGGTCTCGTTCCGAAAGGGTACTAATGAACACCGTTCCTACTTGGCTTGCTCGTTGATTGATTTTAATTTAAGTGAGAGCACGGGTAACAAGCAAAGGGAGATGTGATCGAGTGGGTGATGAAATCCCAACTCGTTGTAATGACCGGGTATAGGTCTTAGGTAAATTTATTCATCAAACCATCCAATTTAAGTGCGATACTGAAATAAAAAGCATATAGGAGCAAGAAGCACACAAAAATTGACTCGCTTGCAGGAGATTCGCGAGTGATAAAGAGTTTACCTCCCACAGTTTTTACACGCGTGGGGTGAAGTCCAAGTTGAGTCGACCGGGGGAAAGTACGCCTACTTCAGTCATCCCCGAGAGTCCTACCGATCCAAAGTATAGAGGCTTCTAAATCCTCGCCTTTGGACGCCCTCTCTCTACCTTGTCCGGTTCCCCTTTTCGCTGTTTTTTTGTTTTTGTTTTTGGAATAAATATGACAAAAAAAATCGGTGTCAAAATGCACCCAAATTAATTACAAGGCCTCAATAATCCTAAACGACCAGTCTAAGGAGGGAGAGGAAGGAATAACTCCTAAAAAGAAAGAAAAATAAATAAATAAAAATGAAAATTACAAATCTTCATGGGCTTCAATCTTTAAGAAATCGGTAACGGCGCCATTTGATAACTCTTCATTTGTATTCCTTCGGATATGGATTTGGAATGTCACTGCGGTCAAACTTCGAGTATCAAAATTCCTGGAATTACCTACAAAACTTGTTAAAAATTTAGTATCGTGGCAAATTCGGTTATCAATCCAATTTCTAGTGTTGAAACTGTTATCGTGAAAACTTGCAATTCCAATTTTTATTAAAAATCTTTTTGTGTTTTTAAAATTTTATTCAATATTTTTTTTTCTTTTTTTAGTCGAGCTTTTTAGAAAACTGATATATATATATATATATATATATATATATATATATATATATAGAGAGAGAGAGAGAGAGAGAGTCTCATACATACCAAGTATACATACTTGATGGCGCTAACCTATTTTTCTAAAATATTAAAAAAATATTTTTAAGTATAATTTTGTATGTGATATTTAAACATTTCAAGGGACCCATGTAAAAAAAATTAGCTCAAAATAACTTTTTTTGCTATTTTAAAAACCCCGGTGAAACTCTTTGAGCTTTTAAAGTGCTTTAAAAGGTGTGAAAATTTGACCCATTTTTTTAAATAGTAAAAGACGTTATTTTTAGTTGATTGTTTTTATATGGATCCCTTGAAATGTTTAAATACCACACAAAAACACTCAACTAAAAAATAATTTTTTTACTATTTTAAAAAAATTGGTATGCATACTTGGTATGTACTGGAGTCTGTCTGTATATATATAGGAAATGGTTCACCTAGATCATGATCTACACATCGTCTATACATTACACCTAGTTGTAGGCCCTAAAAAACTTTTTTTGTCATATTTTTTTATTTTTCTTTTAAAATTAACCTTTCAATAAACCCATGTTAGAAAAATTAGGTCAAAATACATTTTGTAGATATTTTTAAAAAATTCACAAAAAACTGCTCAAAATACCTTATTTACAAGGGTCTGCGTCAGCAGTTTTTTGTGAATTTTTTTAAAATAGCTACAAAATGTATTTTGACCTAATTTTTTGAATGGGGTTGATTGGAAGGTTAATTTCAAGAGAAAAATAAAAAAATTGAAAAAAATTTTCTTAGGTCCTAGAACTAAATGTGATGTATGGTGTGATGTATACATCATGATGTAGATGAGCCTTCCCCCTTCTCTGTGTGTGTGTGTGTGTGAGAGAGAGAGAGAGAGAGAGAGAGAGAGAGAGATGTGAGATATATTATTTTAAAATAGTAAAATAAATAAATTCATAACAAATCTTGGTGGAGATATACGCAAAGTGTGAAGATCATCTTCAATTTTTTTGGCTAAAAAATTCAATTTAGAAGTGGATGAAATGAAAATTTGAAAAACATATGCAAACATGTGATTTTTGTACTGTTATAACTTTTGATAATCATCTCACACAGTTCTGAATTGAATTTTCTATCAAAAAATTTATAGATGATCCTCACACCATGTAGATCATCTACACTAATTTTAGTAAAAAATATTTTTTTATTATTTAAGTAAATTTTTGGGTCATTTAAGGTTTGGCCCACATTCAATTCCCTATTATGAGTCAAACCCCATGAATTGACCTTTTTAAGGTTTGGCCCCAATTTTTAACTTTTGGTACACTTAGCCGTTAACCCCCGTGTTTATTACCGGTCATACCCTTGCTTTAATATGTACCCCCAGTGGACGGACTTCATAGCTGTAACACAATTCTTAACCATTTCCAAGTTATCTTCTCTCTCTTTACAAGGATTAGTATTATATTTAAGTAAAAAAGTTATCTTATATCTCTTTACAACAAGAAATCTCAGTAAAAAGTTTGATTTTCACTCGATTTCGTGGTATTCATCACATTAATAAAAGGTTAGTCTTATATTTAAGCTTTTTTTTAAAATGTATTTTGCCCCCATTTTGTTGCATGCATGTAGATTTTATTTGTTGGTTTGGTATTTCCTAGATATTTTTTGTATTTTTGGTCTTATATTGTGCTTAACTTTTTGTAGATGCCTTTACTTGGGAAAAAGACATTTTTGGTCCACTATGGGGGGTTTGGGGATGATGAAAGGTTCACATATCAAGGTTATCAAATCTTTAAATTAGTTGATGTGGATGGGGATTAAGTTTGCTTTATTGACTTGGTAAAAGACATGGAAGAAATGTATGGGCTTAAGGATTTCAACATAGATTGGGTAAATGAGGGGATCATAGAACCTATTTTGGGAGACAAAGACTTTATGAAAACGTGGGACCTTAATTTAGCTATGAATGGAAATTTTCACTTTTACCTTACTTCCAAACCATAACAACCCACTCAAAAAAAACCTACCGCAATAATCGACTCACTCCTTAAACCACAACAACCCAGAAGGTCCCCTAGGTTTACCCCACCAGGTAGAATCAGTAGTCAAACCAAATAAAAGCCATATACAACCAGTGATACAGAGCCTGTACTCTTTGCTGGCCGTGATGAAGATAAATGGGACTTCCTTAATTTACTTGAGAATCCTATAGAAGCACCATTTCTTGAGACTCCATTTGAGACCACAAATGAAGCACCAATGGTTGATAATCCATTTGACACTACATATGAATCACCTGAGGTTGAGAATCCAAATGAAGTAGCATCCAACATGGGTCAGTTTGATAACTTGGTTACTAAAGAAGTATATAACAATGTTAATGAAGATAGTGAGTACATATAGAGTCGTACTGAGGAATATAGTGGTGATGAAAGTGTGGAATTTGCTTCAGATCATCTTGAGGACATGGATATATGTGTGCATGCCACAACAGTTATACTACCAAAGAGAGAACCATGGGATATGTAAGTGTATATTGATTTTCTTGATTATAAATGTGTATATTTGATTGCATATGTTGTGTTTGGTTATTAATGTGTATCTTTGATTACAGGTATTGCAACCAACTCTTTTGTATGTAAGCTTGCAAGGCTATATATGCAAGTTATGTCCACACAAGAGGTAATTGAAGGTTTTGGCCACAACCTGAGCATAAAGTGGAACCACCACCACGCACAAGGCCTCCAGGAAGACAAAGGACTCAGAGGATAAGGGGAAAGGATAAGGGACCAGTTCCAACAAGAAGGAAGTCCAAGAAATGTGTAAAATGTGGGGAATATGGTCACAACAAGAAGACTTACAAGGGAAAGCATTCAACTAATGAAAGAGGAATGAGAGTAAAACTAATAAGTGAAAAAGAGGTTCCCAATAACCAACACTATGATCAAGGATCCCAAGTTACAACTTAAGGATCTCAGGTTACAAAGCCTCAATTGGTCATCACTCCAATTCCAAATCCTAAGATGACAAGACTTGGTCTTAGATGAGGCAAAAATAAGAACAAAATAATTGTCCCTCCTAAGTTTCCCCTGCCACCAGATGACAACTAAGTTGGAAAGTTATTAACTTATTTTGGATGTTAACCTATTTTGGATGTTATTAAGTTGTAAAGTCATTAAGATATTTTGTGTTGTTATGTACTTTGGATGCTAAAGCTGTTATGGAAAGTTATTAGCATGATCACTACTTTTTTTGTCTACAAAGTGTTGGATATACAAAATTGAATGGAAGTCAAAATGAAACCACGTAAATATCATTAAAACCGTTGATATCTTTACATAAATTATGAAATCAAACATTAAAATTCACACTACTTTTAAAACCATTAGATAAATCAACAAACATCACTTTCAATTTCACTTTCAATTTCATATTTGGACGCTTTTCTTTAACGGTGTCGAGCCACTCGAAACTACCACAATCAACACATTTGAGAATTTTTTTTCCATAACTCCATTCTTTACTAAACGTCCATAAATTTCTTAGGGTCTTGCAACCTTTTGGAAACTTCGTATTTTTTCACGGACAATGTTTGACCCAATGTCCTTCTTCCCCAAATTGAAAACATACGTATTTCTTCACATCGTATTGAGTTTGATTTTTCGGCAATGACGGACATAATTTGGCTAAACGACCACTGATACGTCACGAATATTGCATATTTGCGCCCTTTATCTTTATGCATTCTAGCACTTTTTGTGTCCTTATGCCTATATTTATGCTCGTTAACTAAACAATCTCGAATTTGGACATATATATGTTTACAGGTGTTAATTGAGTTTTTATAAGTATTGGAACATTTAAAGTGAGGTTTGGTTGCTTTTTGGAGAAGTTCCATCGTCGGGCTCAACTTTAAGGGCATTTTAGTCAATTTACACTTCATCTCCTCCTCATGGAAATTCCATAAAAGCTTAGTTCGTTGAGTTAGCTTCATGGTTCCATGAACGGTACGTCATTTGGAGTTAGGACAAAGAAGTAATCGTCATTTTCATAAATCCCCATTTATCCCAAGTAATGACCAAAGGACTCTAGAAAACAGGGACCGGTCGATTGGCCCTAGACCCCGATCGACTGATGATTCAGCATTTGGCCTATGAAGGAAATAAGGGGTATCAAGCCCAAGCACACAGTCGACCGGTCCAGACCCGCGGTCGATCGGTCCTCCCAAATATTCGCCTTTCGTTCCTTTTTATGTTTTTCTTTTATTTCTTTTTCCACATAGTATACAAGTGGGATTTTTTGTAATAACCAAGGATCTTTTATTTTATATAGTTTTTACATCTTGTTTCTCTTAGGGAGGTTAGGGTTTTGAGATGGTTTTGGGTGTGCCATTTTCTCCCTCCTAGGGTTTGCCCATATAGAGGTTTACCCATTTAGGTTGTGTAAGAACACTATTCATCATCTTCTGAATCAATCCAAGCTTCCGTTGTTCGTATTCCTTTATATCTTGCTTTGTATTTCTTCATTTCCTTCCTTTGTAATTTAGGTTTTTTTCTTTCTTTTACTTGCCTTCATTTTATTGCTTTTGTTAAATACATGTCATTTATGATGACTTGTAGCTAACTTAAATTACTTTGTGATTGATTAAACTAACCTTGGGTTGATTTGGTTGCTTTGCTTTGGTGATGGAGTTGATTAGTTCTTAACTCGATTGGTTTGTTCTTGTTATTAAACATAGGAGATTTAACGGTGTATATCATGTATGCTCCTTATTTACGAATTTGCGTGTGTAATTTTTGGGGTATTTGTTGACGCCAAAATCATAGTAAGCTTTTATGAAAATTTAGGGGGTGACAACTCTATATTTAATTAATTAATGAAATGAGATTCAATCTTGGTAGATTTATCGTCCCATGTAACCATTTATACTAATTAACTCGAGGTGAGGGATATCTGTCCCAATCTATAGTTTTTATTACTTTTGTTAATCTTAGTTTAAATACACATGCCTAGATTATATTTTCTTTATGATCTTTTACACTTTTATTGAGAAGTAATAAACCAATTAAAGTCTAGCAACATTTCTCTGTGGATTTGATACCCGGACTAGCCGCTATACTCCCCTAAAAGAGTGTAGTCATAGTTTAGGTTTTTGTATTGAGCTGTTGAAACGAATTCAACGATTGACGTACTGACTCTGTGCTCTTTTCACCCTTGATCAAAACGGCACCGACTGGAGATTTGTTTGTTTTAGAATTTAATTGATTTACTATTTCATAATATTTTCTTTCTATTTGTATTATTTGTTAATAATTTTTGTAGGACTTCTACATTTTGAGCACCAAGAAATGCTTGAATTTTTCGGCCGCACATCATTTTGTGGAATTTGGCATCTCGGTCCTTTGTTGGGGTAAGCATTTCTTATTCTAACTTTTTTGGTAATCGTAGCGATATTTCTCAAAATCCCCCTACGCCTATGACTTTTGGCCAATACTTACAAACCCAAAAAATTAAAACATTTAAAATGACGTTGGGCGAGTATTACCAAAGTCAAGGTATTGTTTATGGGAATTTTGAGAATGATTGTTTCGATGTTGGGCCTTCAAATCCTTATGATAAGAAATTTGAAACAAATTGCAATAGCTTTCAAAATTCTCATGTTAATGGTTTTTGTTGTAGTTCCGATGATAGTTTTCAAAGTTATCATTTGTAAGAATTCGTGCCTCTGCCTATGACTTTGCGTGAGGGTTTCGCATTCTTGAAGAGGAGAAACTTGAAAACCGTTACCGGGAAGAAAATTGTTGTTGGGATCATGACTTGGAGTTATTATTTAAATACAATGACATTTTTTCTTCTGAAACTTTTGAGGTGGAAGAATGTTTTGAACAAAACAAAGTATTTTTTCCTACTTTGGAACAAACCATTCTTCACTTAGCCCATGGTATAATAGAGAATGAAAATGAGGAAGAAATGGGCGTAGTATCCATTTGCAATGAAAAGGTTTCTTCCTTGATTCTCAAAGAAGAAAGTTTCATTAAAAATGAAAATATTTCCTTCGAAACTCAATCTTCAAGTGATGATAACCCATCTCTTGAGATTGAATTTTAATCCTCCCCCTTTTCACTTTCCATTATCGAACTGATGCAAGTGTCTAATGAATTTGTTATAAACTTTAAAATGTTTAACCCTTTCCCCGATGAGGATTACTTGTTGAGTTGCTTTCCATGAAAGCAATTTTTTCGCCACCTCCCACTGCAATTGCAAAATCTTTGACAGGAAATTCTGTTTTTTTTCCCCTATGTTTTTTTCACCCATTTTATCCAAATCCCCCATCACCCCGGTTAATTATTTTTGCCTTACACATGCCTTCCATTGTTCGAACGAAATTCCTATTTTTCAGAAGGTATGCATGAAAATCAGGGTACACCAATTGTCCCTCAAAGTCAAATCGTAGTTTGGGTGGACCCTCAAAATTTTTAATTCTAGTGTATAATTAGTTAGTTAAAATTGCAGGATGTACATAGTAGCTTTTTTTTCTTTTTACTAATTGTCTCTTTTTAGATAAAGTTTTATTCTTTCTTTTTGATATGATTGGTTCTAACTTGTTTTGTAGAATCATTGGACTTTTACGCTCCGGAGATTGCTCCATTTTGGGTAATATCACTATTTTCCTCACTTTAACTTGGCTCTTAATTCACATTGAGGAAAACGCAAGAATTTTAGTTAGGGGGTGTGGGATATTCTATCCATTGTTTTTCTCAGTACATGATTTTTATTATATGTTATTTCCAAGCATGCTTTTCTTGTTAAAATTGAAAATTTTCAAAAATATTTTCTTTCTTTTTTCTATTTTGTTGGGCATTTTGCCTTTGTTTCCAATGATAAATTTCAATAATTGGTCGATCCAATTGACAATTCAATGATGGATGTTCTCGATTTTAGAAGTTATTAGACTTTAGTCCTCAAATCATTGATATTATGAATAACTTCATGAATTAAACTTTAATACCATAAGCAAATGTGCTTTTCTTGCTTTATTGATTTGGTTTAAGATTTTTATAAATCGGTAATCTTTTGTTGCATTGTATATAGTTATATAAGTGAGATTCAAGACATACCTTCATTTGTTAGTGTTATACACTTATCTTTCCTCTTTGAAAACATTATTATCCTTGGTAATATCACTATTCTTTCATTGATCATTCATTAATTGAGTTCATACTTGAAATGTATTACTTGATCATGATTTTCAAAGTTGTTTGACTCGAGAATTGCATGAACTTTAGGAAATGATCATAGGCAATCTTTGTTATATCACCCATGTTGACCTTGACCTCACCTTATATGTTTTCCCTCATCAACCCCTTTGAGCCTAAATGTAGCCTTTCGTTTCATAATCCAAAATCCCATAACCAACTCCACAATGGTGTTTTAAACTATACATATTACTTTCCATACCTTTGTTTGAAATGATACTTGGGATTGAATGATGTTCTTGTTACGTGGTTTCCATTAGTCATGTGAGAGTGTGAAATAAAAGTGTAGTGAAAAACAAAATAAAAACAAAAGAAACAGAAGAAAACAAAAGAAAAGGAAGAGAAAAAGAAGAAAATAAAAGAAATCCTATTTATTATCAAATGCTAGTTATGGAAGTTATTTTTCCAATTTAGTATTTGCCCATAATTTTCCATTATCCTAAGTTTTCTATTCCAAACACCTTTGAATTCTTATATATTTACCCTTAGTTTCATAACCTTAAGCCCAGAACCTACATTACAACCCTATAAAGTCCTATGTGATCCTAGGGTGAATTCAATTTAAAAGTTTAAATAGTTTTGATCATCTGTGAAAATACATTTCGTCTCCTTTAATGAGTGATATCTTTCATTGAGATTACAAGTTTTTATTTTATATATTTTGTTCTTCAATTGTGACATGTGGGCGACCTTGTTTCCATTTACATTTACTCTTTATGCCCACTTATCCCGTGTATTACCGCCCATTTTATAGTGATTTCATTTGTTAAGCATAATGCCCGGAGAGGATTGAATATATGTATGCTTTAACGTTTATTCGGTTTATCTAAGTTTTTGCCAAAACATACTTTCCATGTGCTCGCTCCCCTCCCACTTTTAAGGTTTCAATTCTATGAGGTTTATTCCATAATGTTAACAACTATAGACTTTTGAGTGAATTTGTTCACTTTGAAAAATACGGTGTTGGAAATCTTTTTCGTTATTGTTGAGCTTGTCTCATGTGGTTGGGCATATTTTCAGGAAGCTGTGATGTTTGTGGGTTTCACCCCTGAAAACCCTCACGAGAACAAACACTCGTCCTCTAGGGTACCCTAGGGGTTTAACGGCTTATTGCATATGCTCAATGCACTCGTGTTCCATACGAAAGTGGAAATTATATATTTTTTATGCTTTTATACATTTTGTGCCATCTTCTGTGGTCTGGTTTTGTTTGTTTCATCACTAGGGACTAGCAATGCCTAAGTTAGGGGGGATGTTACGTCACGAATATTGCATGTTTCCGCGATTTATCTTTATGCATTCTAGCACTTTTTGTGTCCTTATGCCTATATTTATGCTCGTTAACCAGACAATCTCAGATTTGGACATATATATGTTTTGCAGGGGTTAATTGAGTTTTTGTAGGTATTAGAACATTTAAAGTGAGGTTTGGTTGCTTTTTGGAGAAGTTCCATCGTCGGGTTCAACTTTAAGGGCATTTTAGTCAATTTACACTTCATCTCCTCCTCATGGAAATTCCATAAAATCTTAGTTCGTTGAGTTAGCTTCGCGGGTCCATGAACGATACGTCGTTTGGAGTTAGGACAAAGAAGTAATCGTCATTTTCATAAAGCCCCATTTATCCCACGTAATGACCAAAGGACTCTAGAAAACAGGGGACCGATCGATCGGCCCTAGACCCCGATCGACTGATGATTTAGCATTTGGCCTATGAAGGAAATAAGGGGTATCAAGCCCAAGCACACGGTCAATCGGTCCTGACTCGCGGTCGATCGGTCCTCCCAAATATTCGCCTTTCGTTCCTTTTTAAGTTTTTCTTTTATTTCTTTTTCCACGTAGTATACAAGTGGGATTTTGTGTAATAACCAAGCATCTTTTATTTTATATAGTTTTTACATCTTGTTTCTCTTATGGAGGTTAGGTTTTGGAGATGGTTTTGGGTGTGCCATTTTCTCCCTCCTAGGGTTTGCCCATATAGAGGGTTACCCATTTAGGTTGTGTAAGAACGTTATTCATCATCTTCTTCATCATTCCAAGCTCCCTCCCATTGTTCGTATTCCTTTATTTCTTGCTTTGTATTTCTTCATTTCCTTGCTTTGTAATTTAGGTTTATTGCTTTCTTTTACTTGCCTTTATTTTATTGCTTTCTTTAAATACATGTCATTTATGATGCTTTGTGGCTAACTTAAATTAGGTTGTGATTGATTAAACTAACCTTGGGTTGATTTGGTTTCTTTTCTTTGTGAGGGAGTTAATTAGTTCTTAACTCGATTAGGTTATTCGTGTTATTACAACTAGGAGATTTAACGGCGTATATCACGTATGCGTCGTATTTACGACCTTGTGTGTGTAATTTCTGGGGGATTTGTTGACGCCAAAATCATAGTAGGCTTTTATGCGAATTTAGGGGGTGACAACTCTAGATTTAATTAATTGATGAAATGGGATTCAATTTTTGTATACTTGTCATCCCATGTAACCATTTATACTAATTAACTTGAGGTGAGGGATATCTGTCATAACCTTTAGTTTTTATTTCTTTTGTTAATCTTAGTTTAAATACACATGCCAAGATTATCTTTTACACTTTTATTGAGAAGTAATAAACCAATTAAAGTCTAGCAACATTTCTCTATGGATTCGATACTCGAACTGGACACTATGCTCCCTTAAAAGAGTGTAGTCATAGTTTAGGTTTTTGTATTGAGGTGGTAAAAGGAATTCAATGATTGGCGTACTTACTATGCACTGCTTTTCACCCTTGATCAACCACTTTCATCGCAAAGTTGGCATATTACCTACAAAAAATAAAATAGAGTATAAATTAATAAATTATAAGAATAAATTAGCAAAAAAATATTATAAAATAACCTGGTAGGATGAAGTTGAGCCTCCCCTCATTTTGGTAGCAACATTAATTACAGGTTCGAGCTTAAATAGTAAGTCTTCTAACGGCTAGTAATGTCCCAATAATAAAGAGGGGCAATCTGAGGATAAATGGAAAAAAACATGGGGGTTAACGACTAAGTGGACGAAAATTTAAAAATGGGGGCAAAACCTTAAAAAAGTCAATTCCTGGGGGTTTTACTCATTATAGGGAATTAAATGGGGGGGGGGGGGGCAAACCTTAAATGACCCTAAATTTTTCTTACTAGTAATCCTTGATGTTTGATCCCTAGTGGATCCAACCTCTAGTGTGGTGTTTGTAAGTCATGCCTCATTTTTTGTGTTAACAACGAACTGACTGCTAATAATAACCTATACTTCACACCTATGATACATTTTTTATTCTTACCCACATCTTGTATTAGCCTAAAATATTCCTTGTTGTCACGGGTCTATACTTACCGCCATTTCCTAAATTTTATGAGTTTTATTTATACTAAAAAATAATTTATACAAATTTGGTAAAAAAAAATTTGGCTCGTATAGCATTACTCTTAGTTGTCCATAAAAAAACAAAAAAATCCAGCCACTAAATTATAACTATGGAGAAGTGCTACACGTACCTGTATTTCTTACTAGATTGCTTTAACGTGTTTGTACCTTTAACTTCTCAGTCAAAGGTATATGCATTTAATGCACGGGGTATGAAAATGGGTTAAGAAATGTAGGTAAGAATAACATTTTCGTTATATATAAGTTTTCTACGGTTTAAAGTGTGAAGCATTATATCTTTGACACTACTTTTTGACAACGAAATTGAATTAAGGACACGAGAAATAAAGTTATATGTACTAAATTATTTTTTATCTAGTCTGTATCCCGAGTGCCTTAAATTATTATACTTAAACTTGCAGTGCAACCATTTAATGCACTTGCTATACAAAACTTGGTACACATAAACTTTTTCGGATAAGTAATGGGCTTTAGTATTATTTAAATCTTTTATTCTTAGGACTAAACTATTATAAGATTATCAATTATGAACCAATTTTTGCTTGCTTAGGTAATGGGATTAACTCAATTTTATTTTTTAGGGAGCGTAATTAATTGGTGAATTTTAGATATAGGAGGAATCTACACTTATGGACACCAATTCTAGATAAAACCACCATTATTAATCCTCGGTTAAACCTAAAATAGTATTTTGGAAAGGTTGGATCAATCCAATTTGCATATAAGAATAACTCATCATAAAGAACACATGTAGTCATTTCTTTACAATACGTCATCTAAAAAAATATGAATAATATTTCACACACCGATGATTAGTATCGGGATCCGCTATGGTATAAGCCATGAAAGTTTGTCTAGTACTAACTACCGGTAAGTGTAGCATTACCCGAAAAATATACATCCTTAAATCAATATGTTGTACACTTTAATTAAGCATAACGTTTGTTCATGAAATAGAAAATCATTATCACACATATTTTAGTAAATGCATAGTAAAAGTTAAAATACCAAACTAAAAATGTAATCTAGTTTTGGAGTCCACTAGTTATGATTATTTAGGAATTAGGGTCTACTAGTTTTGGAAAAATTGATGTGAACCGATAACTTTGATAGTTAGTTAGCCCATTATTTAAACTAAAAAGATTATTTTATCCATAAATACAGTAATATATATTAGTTTAAACTTTAGTGTTTCTGTGTGAGTATTTACATCAATATATATTTAATAAATATAAATATGAACACAACGCAATGAAAATATGATAGGACATGACATAATACGAAAATATTTTTTACCTAATGCGACCAGAAGAATCCAGTTGGTTCAAACTTCAAAGGTAAACCCTGTAAATCTTACATATTTACTTTGTTCATATTTAGGTTTATTAGGGTACAACTAAATTATCATTCTATTGAGAAGTCACGTATTTGGTATAAAATCTAATGTGTATGTTGAGGTTAATACGAAAATAAATGTATATCATAATTAAAATAAAATCACTCTAATGCATAGACATACGCCCCAAAGATTTACGAATTATAACGACCATAAACTTTTGGGGATTTGTGTCTAAAAATTAGTTACTTAACCCCTCTATTAATGTCATAATTAGACATACCCCCAGAGATTGTTGGATACTAACATTCATAAGCCTTTGAGGGAATTTGTCCAAATTTTAATATTTGAGGGGGGTAAATTTAAAAATGATATTCCTAATACCTTATGTTTTTGGATAACCGAATTATTTAGTTAAAATGGGTTAATTAATTAAATTAATTATTTTTGTTAGAACTCGTATTTGAATTAAAAAGATTTAATTTGTTTGAAGTCAAGGATTTGGGCTATTTAATTGATTTTGTTTAGATTTTAATGAATTACTATGTAATTTGGGATTTTTGTAAAAATCATAGGTGTGACCATCCTGACCCCGAGACGAATCTCCCCGCACGCGCGGATCAGGAGATCTAAAGGACATAAAGTGGTCGTCGACGGCAATGTGAGGTGTGTGAATATGTAGAGATCAAAGTTCCCAGGCTATTTTACTCAAAACGTACAAAATAAGTAGTCGTCCTCTAAAAGACAACAAAAAAGACTACTAGTGCATGCGAAACCAAACAAGATGTGGGATCAAATATGAAATTACGAAATGGAAAGGTGTTAGACACCAATTCCGCTCATTCGGTCTCTCATGGACAACTAAATAATCTCCTTGTCCTAAAATGTGTGAAGATCAGTATAATATGCGAAGTATACCATGTGTGCCAAGTGTATAAAGTGAAATTGTGTATAAATGTGTGAGTGTGGGAATGTGTTATGAGAAGTGAAATCTTTGTATCCGTATCATGGAAAAGATAGGAACGAGTCATTCTAAGGAGATAAGCTAACTAAAAGAGTGTGGAAACAACTAAAATACGAGTGATATACCGGACCGTAACGTTACTAAAAAAACTAAGTAGGCATGTCACATGACCACTAAGACATGATAAATGCAAATAAACTATTTACATGAGCAAGTTAAACTAAACATATGATTAAACCTCTAATACATGAACACGAATAAAAATGCAATGGATAAAGGAGGACTCGAATCCCAAAAGTGAGTTCGGGACGCCAACGTAGCCAAAAACGACAACAAAATCCACATAGTTCGTAGGAAAAATGAGGTGGGGAGTAAGACATAGTCCTAATTTAGAGTATATCGCTTATTTTTATGCAAAAAGATTGCAAAGTTTGGTGAAAGTGTAATAAAAAGTGAGATAACCTTAAATTAATAACTAATGTACAAACTGCTTTTTATTTTTTTGATTTATAAAACTAAGTTTGAGGCTATATATAATGAACTGGTAGATTGATGACAAAAATAAAGCAATACTAACTAAGAATATATTAAAAGTGAAAGAATATATAAAAAGGGAATTACTAAGAAAAATGGGATGAAAAGTGTAGATACCCCATTCTCTTACCCCCTGAACTCTCCTTAGGTCCCTAGCACCTCCCTTCATCACTACAAACCCAAGTCATACCCCGGGTACCGACCTAGAGGCCATTGGACGCTCCCAGGCTCCATTTGACCAAAAAGTCAAACTCTTCAGCTCGATTGAGACTGAATGAATATTTGGAGGGCACTGAATACCCTTTCCAACGGTCCATCCCGTGTGCAATTCTGACTTACCATGCGGACGAACGACCCGTTTTCCCCCGAAACTCGATCAGGAGGCCACCAGGCACTGTCGGGCTCCGTTTGACAAAACTAAATTCTTCAGCTTGACTAAGACTGAATGAATCTTCAAAGGGAACTGAAACCCCTTTCCAATGGTCCATCCCGTGCGCAATTCTGACTTACGGTACTGACGAACGATCCGTTTTACTCCGAAAGGTCATCGAATCCTTCCAAGGCCTGATTGACCAAAGTCAACTCCACGAACCGGGTCAAACTATTTGGAATGTTTAATTCCATCCCCTAACCTTTCCAATGGTCCGCCCCGAGTGCAATTCGGACTTACCATGAGGACGAAGGATCCATTTGTGTCCGAAGTTTCTCCGTCCAAAGGATCGACAAGCACTTCAGAGCCATATTTGACCCAAAGTCAACTCCCAAACTCGGGATCAGTCCAAAGGACTTTTGAAGGTATCTAAATTACCTTTCCAACGGTTTGCCCCGTGTGTGATTCAGATCAACAGTTTGTGCTCAGGGGCCGATTTTCCGAAGGATCCTGAAAGAGATTGCCAAACTGCAGGTTCCAGACCCTGACTATCGATAGTGTGCCTAAACACACCTACCGATTGGAAGGACCAGGGCTATGTTGATCGGTAATGCCATGGGCCTATAAAAAGGAGGGCCTGACCTCATTACAAGGGGAGCCCATATCTTAAATACATCACTCTCAGCGAATCCATAAAACCTCTCTCGAAGCCAGCGCGATTTCTACATCCAAATCCCTTTCCAATCTTCAGTTTTCATCATCATTTTCATCAAATTTGGGGAATTAAATAACTTCATCATCATCCAAGTTCAAGGGATGCTCTCCAACATTCAAGGTCAAGCTCAAGATCTTCAAGAAGGTCCAATTTTCTCAATTCTCTCCTTAAATTCTCATAAATTCGCATTAACTTGTTTTACTACTTAGCACTTTTATTCTCTCATCTATCATCTCACATATCCTAATATACTTTTTATTTCGTATTATTGCACATCTCTTATTTTCATAAAAACCCAAAAAATAAGAAAAAGAGGGTTTACTCATAAATTCCAGATGGCAATTCTCAAACTTTTCTCACACTTTTCTCACAACTAAAACACTTTTTTACACACACACACATAAGAGAAGCCCCCCCCCCCCCCCCCCCGATTAGATTTATGGGATAAACCCCCCCTCGTTTTGCATGAGAACTACATGGATTTTGATGCCTTTATTGGATACGTAGGTGTCTCGGGGTAAAACCCAAGACTCGAGTCCTATTCTTACTTTTTCTCTCATTTTCTATTTTCTCTAAACTCAATTCTCTTAGATTATATACATTTACATATATCTATATTTGTTCTTAGTGGCGTATTATTCCACGTGCGTTATCGTTCCATTATAACGATCAATGCAAGGGTAATCGCGTAAATCCTATTCTCTAATATTATTTTTAGAAGCATTCCTACAGATGACTCGTTTTATCTCTTCCATGATACAAGTCGATTATTCCTATCTCCACTATATATACACATGCACACATATCACGGGGAAATAAAGGAAAATAACAAAAACCCATGAGAGATCGTAAGGGCGAAAAGGGTGCCTAACACCTTCCCATTTCGTAACTTAGCCTCCGAACCTTTTTTGAATCATTTTGGTTTCGTATGCATCAGTATGTCTTTGGATGTTGTCCTTCAGGATGGCTCCTTTTCTTTTGTCTGTTTTGATCAAAATAGACTGGCGACTCCATCTCTCTATATTTTCACCTCATCAAATGACGCCGGCCGAAGTTCTCCCGAGAGGGATGCACGGGACCTAGGATCCTCCTCTCTCACCCACCGTGAGGATCGGGGATGGCCACAGTGATGACTCTGCTGGGGACTTTATTCTTGAGGTCTAGACTCTATTTACATAGGAGTTATGCTTGTTTATATTTTCTCCCATTTTGCATGTTGCCTTTTTCCATCTGGTCCCCATACTTATGCTCCTATTCATACACTTGTAGAAAATTCTCCATGTACACTTCACACCACGTGCACCTGGGATCACATATATCCACGTGTTGAACGCATCACCCATCCACACTTGGTGTAATATTAATACTTGTACTTTGCTCCCTGTTTGGCATGATCAAGGAAAAACGTTCTCATCATAAGATACTAATATGAGAATCATGCATGATTCACACGACACCATCAAAGAGCATTGCTATTTACCAAATTCTACCCAGTAACTGAAGGGTCACTTCATGATGGGCGCTAGTTAGGCAGGGCGCAGTTAGCCTAAGTGATATGACTCTCACCTTCTGTTGGCCAAGTACCTTCGACGTATATCGAATGGTTCCTCCGCATCGTACCGCTTGACCGAAGTCATGACAGGAGGTACATCGCAGGGAACTCGTTCACATACGCCGAGTATATCGAATTCACTCTCACACGTACCGTCCCCATGAGATATATAGTGAGGCAATTCATGTACGCTCAGGTATATCAAATGTCTTGTCCACACGTATCGATTCCCCGCAAGAGCAAGACGTATATCGAGGAAGTCGCGCCAAAAGTAGGGAACCCTTTTCGATTCACCCAACCAACTGCATACCCGCATATAGGTGTCAAGCCTAAGACACACATGTTAGATTGTCGGTTTTTACCCGAAACTCTGTCAAAATTCCGGGTCGGCCTGCCGCCCAAATTTTCATGCATTTTTAAAAAGGGACCCTACCTGTGAGCCTAGTTAGAAGTCCAGCCATAGCTTTCGATATGTTACAAACCCAACATTTCTAGGCTCGGGTCCCGTCCGACATTTCATTTTGCATTTAAGAGAATTTAATACAAGTGAGAACATAATAATCATAATAATCATGCTGAGATCTGTCTCCCAAAAAAACATTTCTCCTTTCTTTATCAAAAATCCAAAAACATTTCTCCCTTATTTATCAAAAATCCAAAAACATTTCTCCTTTCTTTATTAAAAGTCCAAAAACATTTCTCCCTTCTTTATAAAAATTCCAAAAACATTTCTCTTTTCTTTATCAAAAATCCAAAAATATTTTGTCTTTCAATCTCGAAAAAAAATGTCAAAAATATTTTCATTCTTTTTCTCAAAAATAAACCCCATTTTACGCCTTCTCAGGTCGATCGCATGCCCTTGGCCTGGCTCCTTATTGGCTTCGGTCTTCAGTCAAATCACCCTAGAGTTCTTTCCATTCCTATTTTACTTCTTCCGAGTCTGGAGTCCATCCACTCTCCATGGACAACACAGATCAAGTACCCGTTGTGTAGCCGGATCTGACGGCAGTCCTAGCTCAGCTCGCATTCAAGATTGACAACCTCCAGACTGAGCTCCGAGATATGCAACGAAAACATGTCCCTGTTCCTCAAGACCTCGAGGTCCTATTCCCTCGCGCTATGGGTCCACCCGAGCCTATCTGGGCTCTCAAAGAGCATCAGCACGCTCCACATGCCCCTCCTGTTAATGGGCCGCCACCTGCCAAGCTTTCGATGCCGAACCTTGCCCAACCCGGGACTAACTTGCCTATAGTCATTGATCCAAAAGAGGAAGAGTTGAAAAAAGTCAAAGAAGATCTCAAGATCCTAACTAAGAAGATCTCTGGGAATTACATGGACTACACCCACATGTCTCCTTATCCTAAGGTGAGGTTACCCGAGAAGTTCAAGATGCCAATTATCGAGAAATTCGGAGGAAGTGGACCCCCGATTGTCCATTTTCGCAGTTATCACCGTGTCATGAGTCTCTTAGGGTCTTCTGAAGAGTTTATGGGCCAATTATTTCAGCAAACTTTGAAGGATAGCGCCCTTCGATGGTTTCTGTCTCTCGAGGAGTCCAGAATCCGTAGATGGGAGGATGTAGCCTGAGAATTCATGTCGCAGTACAAGTACAACAAAGAGTTTGCAGTCACCCGCCGTGATTTAGAGCTGATCAAATAGAACTCTGGGGAATCATTCAGTAACTTCATAGCCCGATAGAGGGAAAAATCAACTACCATAACCAATATGCCTTCCGAGGAAGAACAAGTCAACATAGTGAAGAAGAACTTCTTGCCCCATGTTCGAGCAACAATGGGAGGATAATATTATCCCCACTTTCGAGCTCTCGGAGAAGCAGGAATAGAAATTGAGGAAGGTCTTACTAAAATAGAGGTTGAACCAAAGAAAGTGTCCGGACAGTTCACCCTCAGAAAATATGACAAACCAGCCAGTGCTACACTCTCAACCATCAACAACATCTCTCAACCAACCACATCATGGGCACCGGAAAGCCACCCTGTCCCAGTCCGAAAGGAATACACCGAGCTCCATTCTCCCCTATCCAAAGTTTATCAAGCCTTGTTAAGCTGAAACCTTATCAAACCCTTGTATCCTCATCCATGGCCAAATCCACTCCCAAGAAACTTCAAGGCAAATTCCCATTGCGCCTTTCACCAAACCGTTGTCCATACCATCGACTAATGCTTTCACATCCAAAACATAATCCAAGGTCTCATTGACCGAGGTACCATTGCCCCACCAGACAATCCTAAGCCAAACACTACTCACAGCCCACTCCCAAATCATGCCAATGCCATCTTCTTAGAAGAGAATCGCGAATTTTATCCCTCTACTCAAATCACACCCATATACTCTCCCAAACCTCTCCAAATTTCATATTTCCTCCTACACCCTGTTAGCCTCGCTAATCAGGCATTGTCACTCCTTAGCAGAGCATTCATCACTGTTCGTAAACATTCTGAAGATGGAAGTATGGAATTATCAAAAGTGTTAAACCAACTCTTGGAGTTTGGCTGAAATTTACCTCACAGATGATCATTGATTACCAGAGGTTCAGTACGCTGTTCTTGGAAGCAGGAAAATGGGCCCGGGAGTCAAACCGTTGGGTAGTACCGACAGATGAAGTCAGACTAGATGATGTTGTCCAGATCATGATAGAATTATTTAGGCAAACCAACACCATTTGCAGTATGACCGAGTTACTTGATACTCTGAAGCTACAAGGGTGCCTGGTCCCTTCACCCTTACACATCCCCATAGAATAGGAAGACATGTATGAAGAATCCATTGAAGTTGTGGAATGCATTGACTTTACATGGAAAGACAAAATTATTACCACCGGATGGGGAGAAGAGTTCGAAGATTCGAATGAAGAGCAAGCTTTAGATAAAACTGGCTCGATAGCCGACATGTGTGGGATGATATCATTTAAGGAGCTCCTCAGATAAATAAGTAAGATGGCAGAAAAAATCGATCTTGATGAGGAAACATGATTCATCTTCTTCCCTTCTTCAATAAATCATATGACCAGGTCAGGAAGGCATTACAAGATCCCAAGCTCATTACCGACAAATGACGAATGGAAGGGCGTTGAAAACCTTCCTATGCCTGAAATGACCCTCGAGGAGAGCAAGATCCTCGATCAACTGAAGAAAACTCAAGGTAACATCACTTTATGGGGGCTTTTCATGTCTTCTCAGCTGCACAGAAATGCTTTGATCAAGTTGCTCACTGGACCCACAGTTCCTCCTTCTACCACACCAGAAGAAGTAGTGAATTTGGTCGGATCCCTGACCTCTACCTGAATGATATCCTTTTTCGAAGAATAAATCCCCAGAATTGGGCCAAACCACAATCATCCACTCAACATCTCCGTCGAAGTTATGGGGAAGGTTGTACCACTCTCTCTTGTCGATAATGGATCCGCCTTGAATATTTGCCCACTAAGGACCTTCAGATGCTTAGGACTAAAAGAAAGAGACCTCACTCCAACCTTCGCTGTTGTGCGTGCTTATGATAATACCCATCAAGAGGTGATGGAATCCATAAAACTTATAATAGGGGCTGGCCCTATAAACCCTGTCATCAAATTCTAAGTTATTGACATCCCAGCTTATTTTAACCTGTTGCTCGGACGACCTTGGCTCCACAGTATCAAGGGTGTGTCTTCCTCGCTCCTTTAAAAGTTAAAGTTCTTTATCGACGGAAGGGTCATCACCATTTTAGGTGATAACGGTAATACCGAAGGTGCAAGCACCAGCACTCCGATCCTTGAGATACAGCACGGGTCAAATGATATGCTTCTATCAGGATTCCGAGTTTATCCAACTTTACTCCCTCTATGAGATGACTTCAAGTAAAGGGTTTGTCCAGAATACAACCCTCATGGCAACGTTAATGTGATTCAAATGTTCAGAAACATTCACTTTATGCCCGGACTGGGGCTAGGGAAAAGATAACAAGGGACACTTGATCCTATTAAACTAAATAAAGCTTTCCCCCTTGTGCTTTGGGGTATCAACCATTAGAACAAGAGATAAGAATGATCCTCCAGTCTCGATCGAAGAGAAGACTAGACTGCATCCGAACTATCCCAGGTGACTCCTTGAATGGACGATTCATCAAATAGGGTGAAGACTTCCCCTTTTGTGGCTTTCAAGAACCATGGTATGACCATACAGACAAGTAGATGAAGCCTGGAATTGAGTTTTTTTCCAAGATAGCTACCCATGGGCCGAGAGTTCCCAACATCATGTACAACCACTCATCAAAGATAATGAAGAGACTGAGGAAAGTGACACCGAGGATTCGTTCAACTTACAGACACTGGGGCTGACATTCTGCATGGTTCATTAAAGCACTACATTACTGGATCCAACCTGCCTGATTAAAGCTGTTGATACACCTCTCCTCAATTGGCATACTGCGCCAGTTCTACCTATTGAAATCGCACATAATCCTAATGTTTACTCTATTTCTTCTTCTGTTGTCTATCCTTGCTCAAATGTAATCGAGACCTCCTTTGATGAGGTTCTCAATCCTATTTTTCCTATCAATGAAATAACTAAAGATTTTGAGTATCTTGTTGCGCCTTACATTAACTGTTTAGATTCTAATCAAACTTTTGATGATGATGATTTTATAAATGAACAATTCTTAACTGATCTAAATAAGGTTAATAACAAACAACAAAACTATGTTCAGGTTAATGAAGAAGAAACTATTTTTATTAACCTCGGTTCTAGTAGCCAACTACGTGAGATTAGGATAGGGACTACCCTTGACGAACATGAGCGTGCACAACTCGAAGAATTGCTACGGAATTTGTGGATGTCTTCGCATAGTCCTATGACGATATGCCTGATATTGATCCTGAAATATCTCAACATGAATCCCCACTCTTCCAGATTATAAGTCGGTTAAACAAAAGTTGAGAAAGCTCTGCACCGAATGGTTGCTCAAAGTCAAAGAAGAGGTGGTCAAACAGCTGAACGTGGGCTTCATTCGAGTGATCGAATATCCCACATGGCTAGCCAACATAGTCCCTATGCCAAAATCAGGAGGGAAAGTTCAGATGTGTGTAGACTATCGAGACTTGAACAAAGACTCTCCAAAGCATGATTATTCACTGCCCAATATCGACATGATCGTGGACAACACATCCAGTCATGCTCTTAAGTCACTCATCGACGGGTTTGCCAGATACAACCAAATCAAAATGCACCAAGTTCACAAAGAAAAAAATGCATTCATCACACCATGGGGAACCTTTTGCTACATTGTTATGCCATTTGGTCTCAAGAATGCCTGGGCTACCTACCGAGGGCTGCTATAACCATCCTGCACTATCTGATTCACAAAGAGGTTGAGGTCTATGTATATGATATGATTATCAAATCCAAAAGTAGAAAAAGGACATGTTCCCACTCTCCAAAAGTTCTTCGAACAACTGCAACAGTATCAGATGAGACTCAATCTGTAGAAATGTGTCTTTGGCGTTACAAAGGAAACACTCTTGGGATTCATGGTCAGTGAGAAAGGGATAGAAGCATATCCTGTCAAGCTGAAGGCCATACACGAGATGCCACCTCCCCAAGCAGAGAAAGAAGTCTGAGGTTTCCTTGGGAAATTACAATGCATCAGCCGGTTCATCAGCCAACTAACCTCCACTTGCGAACCCAATTTCAAACTCCTCTGAAAGGATTCAACTAAGGTTTGGAATGAAGCCTGCCAAGAAGCTTTTGATCGTATCAAGAAATATCTGACCTAACCCCCGATACTCATGCCACCACAACCTAGTCTTCCTCTACTCCTATACCTAACCTAACCGATACTGCAACTAGGGATTTTCTAGCCCAATACCTCAAATATTCTTGCAAAGAAAGAACCATCTATTATGCTAGTCAAAGTTAACTACACTACTTTGGAAAAGGCATGTGTCGCGCTTGCCTAGGTCACCCAAAAGTTACGAAACTACATGCTCGTCTTCCCCATCAAACTTGTATCCCAAATAGACCCCATCAAATACCTGCTTGAGACACCTGCCTTATTCAGATGAATGGCCCGGTGATTGATTCTCATAGCTGAGTTTGATATCATGTACGTCACACAGTAAGCCATAAAGAAAGATCCATCTATGACTACCTCGCTGATTACCCTATGGATGAAGATGATGTCTGGATCTTCGAATTACCAAATGAAAACATCCTCGGCACTGCCTAAGACAATCTCCAATGGAAAATGTTCTTTAACGGCGCTGCCAATAAAAAGGGATATGGCATTAGGCTACCTATGATCGCCCCAGATGACTCCCATATTATCATCGCCATCCAGTTGGATTTCCCTTGCACCTACAACATGACTGAATACGAGGAATTCACGGTAGGCCTCAAAGTTTCTCTTAAGAAAGATATTCAAAACCTAGATGTCTATCGGGATTTATCCCTCATCATCGGTCAAGTGCCCAGAAAGTGGAGAGTCAAGGACAAGAAACTCCAGCCCTTCTATATCCACTTAAATGAACTAGCCTCCCAATTCCAAGATATCACCTTCCATTACCTACCTTGAGCGAATAATAACCTAGATGATGCCCTTGCTACCTTAGCCTCCATGGTCGACATGCCCGAAGGAATAATAATGACCCCCTTCTTGGTTCAAAGTAAGACAAACCAACCTACTGCTACCACATTAAGCTCGTCACCACAAAAGATCCTGAGTTAGCCAATTGATGGTACTATGAGATCTAGCACCTCCTCAATCATGGTAAGTATCCTGAGGATTCCAATAAGAAAGACCAAGCAACTCTCTGAAGATTGGCCGCACAGTACATCATCTGTCATAAAGCACTATAAGAGAAACTTTGATGGAACCCATCTATATTGTATCACAGGAGCAGATATTAAAGAGGTAATGCAGAGAATACATAGCGAGGAATGCGGGCCCCACATGAACTGTTACATGCTTACCAAGAAGGTCACCTGATAAGGTTACTACTGGACTACCATGACCCAGGATTCCACCGCCTATGTTCGAAGATGCCTAAATGCCAACAGTTCTCCAACCTTCAGCATCTGCCTCCGCGAGAATTACACAACATCACTTTTCCCTCGTCGTTCTCCACTTTAGGTATCGACATCATAGGGAAGGTTGCACCAAAGGATTCCAACGGGCATGAATTCATCCTAGTTTCCATGGATTGCTTTACCAAATGGGTCGAAGATGAGTAATACAGTTCTGAACTCTAAGAAAGCAGCCAAATTCATCAAGAAAAACATTATATGTCGATATGGGGTCCTGCACAAGCTAGTATCAGATAACGGGTTTTATTTCGAGGCAGAACTCACAGAATTGGTCAGCGAGTATAGGATTCAAAGACACAAATCTTCTCCCTACAGACCTCAGACCAATGGTACAGTCAAAGTCGCCAACAAGAACCTTAAATCCATCATCAGTGAAATGATCTAAAGTTGTTAAGATTGGGCCGACGAAATACATTATGCCCTTTGGGGCTACAGGACCTCAATACGATCCTCTACTAGTGCTACCCCTTACTCTCTAGTCTACGACATGGAAGCAGTCATACCCGTGGAGCTTGAAATACCCTTGTTACGCATAATGCTTTAAAGGAAGGTCAGTGAAGAAAATTGGTGCCAAAACCGTCTTGACGAGTTGACCCTACTATATGAAAGGATATTAAAAGCTTTATACCACATACAAGGGTACCATCGTTGAATAGCGCAATCATTATATAAGAGCCTCAAGGACCGCAGTGTCCGAGAAGGGTATATGCCCTCAAAGAAATAGTAGAACCCATCTGGGACCCCAGAGGGAAATTCAAGCCAAATTGGAGCGGCCAATACATTGTCAAGAAGATCTTATCCGATGTTGTCGCCATGCTCACCGTCCTAAATGGAGAAGAGATGGATCGTCCAGTTAACCTGAACCGTCTCAAGAAATTTTTTAGTCCGAAATCTCGGCGCTCTACGACTCTTCTCATCTCCCTTTTATTTAAAAAAAACATTCATATCCCTCTACCCAAAACTACGTGGGCATGATCCTCTACAAGAACCATTTTCAAACAAATTAAAACTTTTCAAAACCCTAGTGGTACGTAGGCAGCTCATACATTTTACAAGAGCACGTCCCTTTCTTTTTCATAAAACTATTCTTTTCTTATCTCCGAGAACGACAGTTCATTCTAACATATACTTGAATAAAAGAATTATGTATGCCTTAGCAATCGATAGAGATAATTCAAAAATACAAAACTCATCAAAAGGCACAGCTAGATGATCAAAAACTTGTTTATTTCGCTAATATGAAATTACGGTACAATTACATAAGAAAAGGAACGGATAACTCCCTTCCCCCCACCTTCCTAAAAAGCCAAATGAAATTCCCAAATTTATTCCCCATTACAA
This sequence comes from Sambucus nigra, assembly GCA_949130495.1. NCBI lineage: Eukaryota > Viridiplantae > Streptophyta > Magnoliopsida > Dipsacales > Adoxaceae > Sambucus > Sambucus nigra. Next base: position 2,141,925 of record OX422219.1, on the reverse strand, counting down.
AACAAACTCCCCAAGAGTCCTATACACAACTACCAGAGGAGCCTGCTCCGTCATCATCATCTACATCCTGGGGTCCCCAAGCTTTGCCTGTCTGAATAGAGTGTCGCAGACGCTCCATGGACCGATAAGCTCAAACCAGCTTCGAAAAAACCACAACACCTCCTTCTATGGTATTAGATAACACAATCCACCTTTGTCTAGGCTCCACTGCCAATATCTTGCTGACTACTCTCCTCCACAACGACTTCATATAATCCTTAGGGATATGCCAAACTCTCCTAATAGACTGAGAAGGACGGATGTCGACTCTCCCACAAAGAGCCAAGCCGTATGCGCAGATGCTCAGTCAGATATTCTATCAGAAAGAAATCTAGTGTCCGAGGTGGCACAACCTGCTCCCATCCAAATTGGCTCAGAAGCCACCAAGGGAAATAGAAAGAGGTTTGCCTGAGACCAACCAGCCGAACGTACAGATATTCTCCCAGCTTCAGAATAGGTAGCAACTATCCCCACCAAGGCACTAACCAGTACAGATTTAGAGCCCCATGCTCCACAAACCAGTTCTCCCAGGTCTCAATATCCAAGCCAACACAGATGAAATGATGCGAAAATAAGTTGGGTACAGCCGACAAAGGATATTCTAAAGGAGTCACCAGACGAAGTCTTTCAGACAACCACATGAACAGCATCACAGGGCTACCCCTCAGAAAGTAAGAATGACCTTCTCGCTAGGCATCCAGGTCGTTTAAAGTCTTCGCCAGTATCATTGTCGCAGGATTACGACGGTATGACATCCATGAAGTAATGGCTGGAATTTGTGGGTCAACAAGTAGTTCCCCAGTCACCAGTAACAATTTTAAAACCAAGCCCAAAACAACGACTCCGGCGTATCCAGCATCGCCAACCTCCTGCAAATGCACGAATTATAACACAGCCGAAAGGGAGATCATTCCTCCAGTAACTAGTGGTCTGGCCACCAAACGCGAAATACGAAGAAGCCCGAACAACAAATCTCTGGGCGAGCGAGAAAACTCAGGAAGAGCTGCAGTAACACTAGGATTTATCCCCAATATGGCAAAAAATTCCTCGTAGGTAGGACAAACCTCATCCAACCCAAAGCGAAATACATGGTCTTAGGGGTACCAAAATTGTACTGCCGCCATCAGCATGTTCCACTCAATGGGCCGATTGCGGCATAAAGAGACTCGACGCATGTTGAAAGCATCATAGTCGACATTATAAGAACACATTGCTTTCAGGGCTTCGAGGTAGTTAGGAAAATCAATGATACCATGGAGAGCCATATTGTAAGATCAAGAAATAGTAAGCAAGTAAGAATGTGGGAAAGTAAGAATGTAAATGTGTGATGGAAATACTCCACCCTTACCCCTTTTTATACTTGAAAACCCTCACAAAAGACATAACCCCTGCAGATATCGGAGGGAATCAAGCCCCACAAAGTACAAAAGGCTTAAGGGGCACCCATCAAAGCTTTGAATATATGGAATTGGACTTGACTGCCGATAGGCAGGGCAAGGTGCATGCCGATCGGCAACCCCCCATTTTTGAAAATCTTCCTTTTTCCTCTTTTGTCAAAATCAGAAACTCAATAAAAATAAATTTATATTATCAACAGAATTTCAAAAATCCCCTTCCACCTTTATATAATTCCTCATTTTTAAAAACTTTCCTTCAAAATCCCAAAAATATCTCTTTTTACGATCTCAGCAGCAAAGTAAAAAGCACATGTGCATGCATTTATTCACCATTAATAGAAGATAATAAAAAAAAATCCATTGCATTGCATAGATATTTTTCTGTGTTACATCAAATTTACAGGAAAAAAGAAAAATAAAAACAACGGGACTCAGCCCAAACCCACATTCTCTCTCTGTCTCCCTCCCTCCCTCTAACCTAAACTTTACCCCTACGATGCGCTCTCTTTCCTCTGCGATGAGACGATGCACCACCGCTACGCGAGCCAGACTCCTCCCCGAATGAAGCAGATGGTACCAAGCAAGAAGGAATCGAAACCGCATCCCGAATATGGCCAGTTACCGAAGATATCCAGTCTTTGATATTCCTCAGCCAAGTGGTCGACACCCGAACTTGCTGCAAGAAAAGGCAGAGTCAATATCAAGCAGAAAAGATCAATAGAAAACCAAAAGAAATAAAAAAAATAAAGAGAGGAACAGAAAGATATACTACAGGATGAAGGACCTCCACTGTCAAGCCTAACTCCTCCGGATCCATCGCATGAGGATGATGTAATATAGGCACCATCCGTCCATCAGCCCGCTGAATGTTCTACGTAGGGGTATGCCACCGCACAAAGGGATCCTCCGAAGTGACCGCCATCGTAGACGTATATGGACCATCACCACTGTGGGAGGATCCAACCGGCAAACTCAAATATGTTGGGCACCATCAGCCAGCTTGTCACAAAGTCCATGTAATCATACGGCGCAGCCGTATCAGTGTATAATAGGTAGGACTCGTCGTGATCCTCACATCCTCCGACAACAGTCACTCCTGCATCATAGACATAGGCGGCCGTGCAGGTGGCACCACCACCTCCACCTCAGAAATCTGTAAAACCACCCTCTTCTTGAGGTACCAAGAGTGACCAAACTCATGCGTCAGTAAGCACCGCAGTTGTGCATTCACCCCAGTCAAGCCCGTGTCCTAAATAACGATCCCCCAAAGGTAAAAGGTCACCTGAAAATCCCCAATAGGTATAAGCCAATACAGAATCAGAGCATACAAAGAAAAAAACTAAGGAAGGAAAAGTCTTATCCTATCACTAGTCAGGCCATTCAAGACCTAACGCACCGCCTCCAAAGAAAAAGATCTCCTCGACTGTCGATTAGCCTTGCACCATAGAGACAACCGGCGGAGTTCCCAATAGTCTCATCCTTTAGAGTGATTAGCTGGGTATTACACCCAATCACCTCATGGAACCACGTCTGCCAAAGACAAGAACTTGCAATAAAAAAATGAGACGCATAAGGAAGTTGTGAATGCATGAAAGGGAAAAGAACAAATTAAAGAATACCTCGAGAAGATACATGGCTCCAGTAAAAGTCTGCCAGCAGCACCGACTGAATGCATCCAAAGAAAAATAGAGGGTCGCCAAAGTCAGGCTCCCCCAATCATAGGAAGGGATGTTCGAAAACACCCTCAAGTAGGGCAGGAACCACAAGTGGACGGCGTCGCCACTCGACTCCACCATAAAAACCCTAGCGCTATAAAGATAAATAAAGAGGTGCCCTGGCCCTCCATTCCACGTTCGCCCAGTCGTAACCAGTTAACCACTCCCTGTGTACAGCAGTGCTCACAAAAGTGGCCATTTTTTAGATTACGGAATGCTAGAACGATTCGCATAAGAAAATTGTAGAAAGAGAGAAGGCAAGAAGCTGTAAAAATTGAAGGGAATTCGCCCCCTTTATATATGAATGCCAAGGGTCATGCTGATCGGCACTCACCCAACCCTACCGATCGATACTGCCCCTTTACCTTTCCAAAGGCAGTCCAAAATCCCATTCCACTACTGAATGGCACCCTCTACACCATGCCGACCGGCACCCCCCATAAATTTTGGTACAAAAAATCCCAGAAAATACTCGAAAGCCCTGAAAAATCCTCAGAAAATTCCTAAAAATCCCAGGAGGGATTAAAAACATTTTCACAAAGAAAATTTTGAACTCCCTCAAGCGAAACCCCTATTTCCCCAGTGGAACTCTCAAAATCCAAGTGAGTCTCCTCCCGACAACGTTCCCGAAGGATCTCTAAGGATCACCTCTCATGCTTCAAAGGTCTCAAACCTCCCCGAGCAATTCGTCCAATACCTACACCACCTAATCACTTCCCCAGTGGAGTTTAAGCATTAAATTTGCCTTTCCTCCACAAGATCTCCAAAAGGATTTCCACAGAATCAGCTCCCCAGCCAAGAAACAAAACCACAAGGTAATCTCCCCGGTGGAGTTCCCCAAGAACATCGCAACGTAAGCTCGCGGAATTGGCTTCGACCCGCAGAATTGGTCATCTCACCTTCAAGCTCGCAGAATTGGCTTCGACCCGCAAAATTTATCATCTCAACTTAAGTCCACAGAATTGGCTTTGACCCGTAGAATTGGTCATCTTAACTTAAGCCCGCAGAATTGGCTTCGACACACGGAATTGGTTATCTCACCTTCAAGCCCGCATAATAGGTCATCTCAACTTAAGTCCGCAGAATTGGTCATCTCAACTTCAAGCCCGCAGAATTGGCTTCGACCCACAGAATTGATCATCTCAACTTAAGCCCACGGAATTGGCTTCGACCCGCAAAATTGGTCATCTCACCTTTAAGCCCGCAGAATTGGCTTCGACCCGTGGAATTGATCATCTCACTTAAGCCCACATAATTGGCTTCGACCCACAAAATTGGTCATCTCAATTTAAGCCCGCAGAATTGGCTTCGACCCGTAGAATCGGTCACCCTCATCCTCAAACTCTCAGAATTGGCTTCGACCTGTAGAATTGGTCACCTAAACTTAAGCCAGCATAATTGGCTAACTAAAAGTGTGTGGAAATAACTAAAATACGAGTGATATACTAGACCATAACGTTACTAAAAAAAGTAAGTAGACATGTCACATGATCACTAAGATATGATAAATGCAAATAAACTATCTACATGCGCAAGTTAAACTAAACATATGATTGAACCTCAAATACATGAACACGAATAAAAATGCGATGGATAAAGGAGGTCGAATCCCAAAAGTGAGTTCGGGATGCCTACGTAGCCAAAAACGACATCAAAATCCACATAGTTAGTAGGGAAAATGAGGTGGGGTATAAGACATAGTCCTAATTCAGAGTATATCTCTTATTTTTATGAAAAAAAATTGCAAAGTGTGGTGGAAGTGTAATAAAAAGTGAGATAACCTTAAATTAATACTAATGTATAAATCGCTTTTTAGTTTTTTGATTTATAAAACTATGTCTGACGCTATATATAATGAGCAGGTAGATTGATAACAAAAATAAAGAAATACTAACTAAGAATATATAAAAAGGGAATTAGTAAGCAAAATGGGATGAAAAGTGTAAACACCCCATTCTCTTACCCCTTGAACTCTCCTTAGGTCCCTAGCACCTCCCTTCATCACTACAAACCTAAGTCATACCACGGGTACCGACTTAGAGGCCATCAGATGCTCCCAAGCTCCGTTTCACCAAAAAGTCAAACTCTTCAACTCAATCGAGACTAAATGAATATTTGAAGGGAACTGAATCCCCTTTCCAACGATCCGTCCTTGTGCGATTCTAACTTATAATGTGGACAAATGACCTGTTTTCCCCCGAAACTTGATCAAGAGGCCACCAGGCGCTCCCGAGATCCGTTTGACCAAAGTCATCTCTTCAGCTCGACCAAGATTGAATGAATCTTCAAAGGGCACAGAAACCCCTTTCTAACGGTCCATCTCGTGCACAATTCTGACTTACGGTACGGACGAAAGATCTGTTTTACTCCGAAAGGTCATCGAATGCTTCCAGGGCCCGATTGACCAAAGTCAACTCCATGAACAGAGACAAACTCTTTGGAATGTCTAAGTACATATCCTAACCTTTCCAGTGGTTCACCCCATGAGCAATTATAACTTACCTTGCGGACGAACGATCCGTTTGCGTCCGAAGTTTCCCCGTCCAAAGGATCGACGAGAGCTTCAGAGCCACATTTGACCCAAAGTTAACTCCCGAACCTGGGATTAGTCCAAAGGAATTTTAAAGGTCTCTGAATTAACTTTCCAATGAATTACCCGTGCACCATTCGGATCAACAGTTTTCACTCAGCGATCGATTTTTTGATGGAGCCTGAAAGAGACTGTCAAATGGCAGGTTCCAGACCCTGCCTATCGGCAGTGTGCCTAAACGCACCTGCCGATTCGAAGGACCAGGGCTATGCCTATCGGTAATGCCCGGGCCTATAAAAAGGAGGGCCTGACCTCATTGTAAGGGGAGCCCATATCTTAAATAAATCACTCTCAGCGAATCCAGAAAACCTCTCTCGAAGTCAGTTCAATTTCCACATCCAAATCCCTTTCCAACCTTCACTTTTAATCATCCTTTTCATCAAATTTGGGTAATTAACTACCCTTCATCATTATCCAAGTGAAAGGGCTTCTCTCCAACATTCAAGTTCAAGCTCAAGATCTTCAAGAAGGTCCAATTTTCTCAATTCTCTCCTTAAATTCTCATAAATTCGCATTAACTTGTTTTATTACTTAGTACTTTTAGTCTCTCATCTCACATATCCTAAAATACTTTTTATTAAATATTATTTCACATCTCTTATTTTCATAAAAACCCCAAAAATAAGAAAAAGAGGGTTTACTCATAAATTCTAAATGGGAATTCTCAGACTTTTCTTACACTTTTCTCACAACTAAAACAAACACACATATAAGAGAAGCGTCCGATTAGATTTATGGGATAAACCCCACCCCTCATTTTGCATGCGAACTACGTGGACTTTGATGCCTCTGTAAGCTACGTAGGCGTCTCGGGGTAAAATTCGAGACTCGAGTCCTATTCTTACTTTTTCTCTCATTTTTTATTTTTTCTAAACTCAATTCTCTTAGATTCTATACATTTACATATATCTATAAATGTTCTTAGTGGCGTATTATTCCACGTGCGTTATCGTTCCATTATAACGATCAATGCAAGGGTAATTGCGTAAATTCTATTTTCTAATATTATTTTTAGAAGCATTCCTACGAATGAATCGCTTTATCTCTTCCATGATACAAGTCGATTATTCCTATCTCCATTATATATAAACATGCACACATATCACGGGGAAATAAAGGAAAATAGCAAAAACCCATGAGAGACCGTAAGGGCGGAATGGGTGCCTAACACCATCCCATTTTGTAACTAAGCCTCCGAACCCTTTTCGAATCATTTTGATTTCGTATGCATCAGTATGTCTTTGGATGTTGTCCTTCGGGATGTCTCCCTTTCTTTTGTCTATTTTGAGTAAAATAGACTGGCAACTCCATCTCTCTACACTTTCACCTCATTAAATGACTCCGACCGAAGCACTCCTGAGAGGGATGCGAGGGACCTAGGATCCTCCTCTCTCACCCGACGCGAGGATCGGGGATGGCAACAAAAAATGGTTTACCCCTCAAAGCTCTTGAATTCCAATTTTTGGGACTTTTGTAGGGTGATTTTATAGGGTATGAAGTGGTGGTGGCTAAAGGTATGGCAAGGGTGATATAAGGGAATATTGAAAGAATACGGTGAAAGGAATATGTGTTGAATTTGAGTAAAGCTGTCACACTACTTTTGAGGCTCTAAGTCCATCTTATATGAGGTCAGGGTTTTCGAAAAAAATCCTAAAGGAAAAAATGACTAAGATGTCCTCGGGGGTATACCTACCGGTATACTCTCTATATTGTCTCCCAGGAGGGTGGCAAGACTTGATGCCCAAGGGAACTCCCATCTACCTGTAGATAGGTGACGTGTCCTACTGATTGGCAGACATAATTGGTTTTTAGGCCATAAAATACAAATAATATGTCCAATTCGTGCACAAAGAGGGCCACTGGAAAGAGTATTAAAAGCTTTGTGGAAGTGTGTTAAGATACTCTTGAGTTTAAGAGTTGACCAAAGTCAAAAGGGGCTCAGAGAGCATGCGTTATTCTCCGATTAAGGTTTGAAGGAAAACTGGGGTACATGACTTGAAAAGACTTTTTTTGGACGTTATGGAGGAGTGTTGGGCATTATAATAGGGGTTCAAAACCCCTTATTTCATGAAATTTTTATCTGTGGATAACTTTTTGGATTTTGAGAGCTGGAATCAGCAGATAACATCTGAGGAGAGTGCCAGGGTGACGGTGGTGGGTGTAGCTCAAGTAAGGGCTGATATGAAGGAGTTAATCGCAATCCTTATTTCTTCCTTAGAGGCCAGGTTGAGGGAGTTAGATGATCAGGCTTTGTGATGGGGTCAGGAGGGGCCGACTGCTCAAGGTGTTCCTACTAAGAGTATGGATCTCCCTACATTGTCATTTGAGGTGGAATCCATGGAGGATGGTTTCCCAACCACATTCCCAATTAATACGTCGACCTTTGAAATATATAATTTGACCCCAGATTTCAGGATGACTCTAGGATTGGAGGGGTTACATTCCTTCTCATCTACTCATCTTTATAATGTCTTTTCCTTACTTCCCTACTTTCTTTATACTAATTATTTTGTTGTTTTGGTGCTTTTTAAGATGTGGTGGTGGACACAGCTTGTTTGCATGGATGATGACCCATTGGTAATCCCTATACTTGGAGCTGGCCCATTCCATCCGGATTCATGGTATCGTAATCCCTCGTATAGGTAGGGTGCCATATCACTCCCGTATAAGTACCCATTCTCGAGAACCTACATGCCGTGAGGAGGTATCAGACTCATTTATTGAGTCGGTGCATCCACCTCGGGCTGCTTGTGTGCCACTTCCTCCTACTCAGTCAATCCAGGTTCCCCGAGGATCTTGTTATTGTAGGAGATAACGGTGATGTCATGATTATCTTTTTTAGATTAATTGGCTAGGCGGAGGGTCTATCCCTATCGATTTATACATTTATTCTATTGATTCTTGCATTTCTTATACATGATTTATTCTTTATTGGTGAATTGGATAGTATGGATTAGATATTTTCAGATTTTTTATGACATTTAGCAAGATTTGACTCACGTTCGTGCCCTTGAAATTTCCTTTAGATAATATCTTAACATTACAGGCACAACTTAACTTTTATTCGCAAGATGATTAATGTTCAACATACGTATGAAACACAGTGAGCCTAGGCCCTTTTATTACACTTACATACACTTTTTTGTGCCAAGTCAAAGAGGCGAATTTATTTTCTTGATGGTGAGACACATTATTTGAACAATTATTTGAGAGAGAGAGAGGGAAATTTCTCTTTTTCTTTAGGCCTGTGATTGGGCAAGAGCCTTTTGATGTAGCCGTTTGAAATCACAGTGTCCTCCTTCTACCAAAACAAGGTGCCTTTTTTCGAGTAGCCTTTAATGAGTCTATTGGTTGATAATCTATGTACTGAGATGTATTTTTTTAGATTGGGAGTCGTATGGTAATTGGAGTGTTTCCATTCTACCCATAATATGGTGTCATTTGGTGGGTAGCCCTTAGGTATTCTACCCGTTTCGATGATATTCGTCCCAGGATACGGGATGGTTTAAGGGGAAATGAGTGCCTTTGTAGTTTCTTTTTCTGGGGAGAAATGTATAGGGAAAGTGTATTTTCCCTTTTATGTCTTATTTTTTTGTTTCCCAAGGTATTAGCCTTTGTGTAAAGTTTAAATAATAATGACCCTTTGGGGTCTTTAAAATTCCTTAGAGCACTAATTATTACTTGACACAGCCTATTTAGGTCGCTCTAACTCTTTGTAAGTAAGGGCATAATGACGATATACAGGGTTTTCCTATAACATGGGGTATTTTGGTGTTTATTTAGGCCGAGCCCAAAGTGATATCTCAGGTTGCCTATCTATCTCTGATTCAAAGACAAATGGGTGTATATAAATAAATGTATGCGATAAAAATATAATGAAGAATTAGGTTTATGTTGTTCTCTCTAACTTGGAAAAACTGTTGGGGTGCTTGAAGTGTTTTACCTAACTTTAAGTGAAAGGTTGGTGGCTCAAGTGATCCTTTTGATGTGGGGCTTGGAAATGTGTATGGGCTTACATAGTTTTCCCTCCCTGCTGCATCCGATTGTTTTTTAACTTTTCCTCTTCACCTCAGGTACATTTATGGAAAAAAATTCTTCAATCGGTCAAGATTGAATGGTTGGGAAAGTATGAATCCTTAAAGATGAGCTAAGGTAGCTGCCCATCCTAATTTATTTTGGTAGCTAGGTAGGATCCTCCCTACTTTGGTGAATATTTACCCCCTGGAGTCCAAGCAGATTTGAGATTTTCATTTAGGACTACATCGCCTTCTTGGATGTTTTTTCTTCTTAAGTCATTGTGGTAAATGAATTTTAGTCTCCTCTCATTGAGAAGAGCTAGTTCATTATAACAAGATTGGACCCAGTCAGTTTTAACTACTTAATTCTCAAGCATGACCCTTATCGAGGCTACCTCGAGTTAGACGGGTAGGACTACTTCCATGTTATAACCTAAAAGTAAAGGGTGGCTCTGATGGACTTTCTTTATATCATACAATAGACCCAGAGGCGTATGGGAGTTTGTTTGAGCAGTCACTATAGGTTTCGATCATCTTGCTGATAATGTTCTTGACATTTTTGTTAGCATCTTCGATTACTTCATTGGTTTGAGGTCTGTAACTTGGCCTAATAACCCTATGACTTCCTTTTTTGTTTTAGGTGGGGACATTTCCCATATGGCTTTTACATTGATAGCGCCTCAATCGATTCGATCTTTGCTAATAATAAATCTGGGAATTTTTACTTTAGTGACTTTGAAGACACATTTTTGCGGGTTTAGTCTCATTTTGAAGATGCATAACATTTGGAAGAATTTATGGAGTGCCTGAAGGTTCCCTTCACACTCTTGATTTGATTATCATATCATCCATATATATGTCCACTTTCTTGTGTATAAGTTTGTGTAGGATGGTTGTGGCTACTCTCTGATAAGTTGCAGTGGCATTTTTTTTACCGAAGGGAATAACTATATAGCGGCACGTGCCTCAGGGGATAATGAACCCAATTTTCTCTTGATGGTCATGGAGCATTTTTATGGTTAGCATGCGAATCCATTCACGAAGAACTTGAGAAAATTGTTGGTCATGTTATCTACCAATAAGTCAATGTGCGATAGGTGGAAATCATCCTTGGGGCATGTCTGATTAAGATCTCTATTGTATACGCATATTCGGATTTTGTCATTGGTCTTGGGTACTAGCATGATGTAGTCTAGCCAAGTGGGGCATTCTAATACTTGGATGAAACTAACGTTGAGATATTCTCCACTTCTTTTTTAACCTTTAAGGTTACTCGTCTAATTTTCTATCAAACACCACAGGGCCAAGATTATATTTCTTTGCTTTGATAATTGGTCTTTTAGTTGACTATATGTCCCTAGAGTTACTCGTATAATTTTCACATTGACAGGTTATTCACGACTTCCGTTTTCTCATTCAAAGCCTCAAAGGTGACTTACAAGCGTTGTTGGAGTCATAATTGTTAGATTGGTTTAGAAAAATTATAAAAAAAAATCATGGTAGAACATAACCATTTTGTAATTCAAAAATTCAAATTTTGGTATTGCAATTACATACACCGAATTTGTCTTATTTTGTGAAATCGAGTACTATGCCGGATGATTTTTTTTATTTATTATTTATTCTATACGGTGCCAGGCTCGTGTGTTTCAATGAGTACTCTCCATTCACTTACTGAACCACCAAATTAGAATCCCCCTTGATGCAAAGTGAATGAATCCCTCTTCGAAGAGCCTCTAGCAATCCTACACCAATGCTTCATATTCCGCCTAGTTGTTGGAACAAGGGAAATCTAATTTGTAGGAAAGGCAAATCTCCTCCATTCCTTTTGAAAGAATAAACTCTGCTCCTCCTTTCTTCTCCGTCGAGGATCCATCGAACTTCTAAAAATGATGAATATCTTTTAATTCAAAACATGCATTTGACTAATTGTTCTTTAATTCTTTTATGGGTATTATTCGGATGGATAATTTTCTAATCTCACCCAGATTTATATAGTATTAATTTAGGAGGAATAAAAATAGAAAGCATCACTATTAATTACTTATGAAGCAACAAAACACTTACAAGAAACACCCCAAGTTTGGTACTTGAACCAAAACAAGTCATTATAAGGTAGCGGATAATTAGGACCTCATGTATAATGTATGAATTCTTTTGTACTTGTAGATTTTTTAGGGTATAAACATAGACACATTTCTAGGGGTATCTTGGTAAATAGGTCTTTTTTACATAAGACATTTCTTAATTATTCCTTAATTGATCACATTAAAAACCTTTTTTCTCTACTGGTTTATTATACTCATTTTGCAGATGTAATAACATATTTACCTCCTATTTTGAATTATATGTTTTGCACAAGTAACAGTTACTGCCTATTATGATGGGATCTATTGGAGAAAACAAAAAAATGAATTTATTTGATTACGTACTTAACAAACACGATCTATTGGTAACAATCCCTTAAAATAAAGCCAAATGGAAGTTCATACCAACATGATGCAATTTATTATAGCTAATTGGTGTAAGTTGATAACTTAGGGCTCGTTTGATTACTTAAATTGTTTGACTATATAAATTGATAAATTTGGAATTAATAGACTGCGGTTGTATCCATTTCAAACGATTTAAATCCAATTTGTGTACCAGTGGAAAAGTCAAATAAATTTATACACGGTTGATATATATATATATATATATATATATATATATATATATATACAAAAAAATCTGTAAAATGAACCGCAAAAACGGATAGAATTTAAAAAAAAAAACAAATGGACCGGTGCATTTGTCACTGCTTTTGACCGTGACATATGATGTCCATTTTTGCATCTTTTTTTTCTCTCCGGTTAAGAAAAATCCATGTACATACATACATACATACATACATACATACATACATACATACATACATACATACATACTTACATATATTAAGAGTGAGGCTCCCAAACATACCTCAAGAACATACCCATTTTAAAAAATACTAAAATATTATTTTTTTAACCAAACTTGGTATCACAGTGAGAAGATCATCTACAAAAGTATTCATAAAAAAAATTCAACCCACAAGTGAATGAGATGAGGATATACAATTTGAATGATAAAGAGTGACATATATTTCATTTCAGCCACTAAATAATTGAATTTTTGACTATTTTTTTAGTAAATTCTACCCCATTAGTCAACGCTACTATTATATCAATACATAAATTTCATTTACCACCCCTGTAATTAAATCTTATACTAAAAAAATCATACTCAAAAGAACAAAAAAACATGGATAAACCATGTTATCACTTTTAAATTAATGGGGTTGGGTATGGTATGAAGTTATTTTGCGTATGAGAATTCGGTATGGCGATCATAAAAGACATGTTCAATGTTGAATTCCATTACATTTAACAAGACCGTTGATGAAAGAGCCACTAGTAAAAAAAATAACATTGTTTGGAGGTTTAAATGTTACAAAAAATGTTTGAGGACCAAAACAATACACTATCCAAAGTTCAAAGACCACTAATGTAAATTACTTTTTTTCTTCTTTCTAAGTGGGACCCCTTTTTTAAAGATTGGAGTAGCTAATCTGTAAGAGGGTAGTTTAGATAAGATGGAGGCTTAACCCCTTTTGAGTATGGTAATGATAATTTAATTAGCCAAAACCTTGGATTAATGATAGGACATACAAACACAAACCTAATGAAGATAAACTTAGTTTAAACTCACAAATCTCTCGTGTATAACTCAAAAGATAGTAATGAACTTAGAAGTAACTTAGCTAGAGGGTGAGCACCCTAGATATACCTTGGTAGGCAGGTAGAAACACACCAAACACCCCCAAGAATCTCCGTCAAGTATTAAAAGCTTCGTAATAAATAACAATGGTGAGTGTGCAAACTCTATGGTTTGCAATAACTCTCTCTGATGTGTATATTTCTCTAGAAATAACTCCTGAACTCTCAAAAGATCATCCTCTCCTCAGGGGTGGTTGGGGTCCTTAAATAGCCCCCCACGCTACCCCCAAGGCAACTCAGTCATTAAAGACTATAAAAGACATCCTTCGTACTTTATGTCACAACATTAAATGCCTGATGCACTAGTTGTCTCCACGTCATAAACATTAAATGCAAAGACATGCCTTTTGCCTAACCACTGTGTGTCAGGGGGCTGTTGTCGTAGAGGTGGCTCACCAACTGCCTGACAGCCCCAAATACCACGGTGGTTTACTCAAGTGATGGTCTGACATTATTTAGCTGGCTAGTGACATCACCTACAGTAGATGTGACATTAAGTAAAGGGCTTTTTGGTTCACAACTCAACGCTCGATGGAACTCCAAGCTACTCCACCTAAGATTCCACGGCAAGGGTCCTTCAGAGTTTTACCAGGTGTATCTATGATGGTCAGGACAAGCCCCAACGGTGCCTTACTTCTCAATCCTCCAGACCAAGTCCCTCTAAAATTTCCACGGCGAGGTCATTCAATAGAGCATTAAAGATCTCCCAAGCCCTGCCAAGCCCGGTCTCTCGTGAGTACCGTTTGACCTCACACTAAAACTCATTATTATCCTCGTTACAACATTACAACCGTTACAGCTCATAGTCAACATAAACAAAAATAAAATATGACTAATACAACGAGCTAAAATATGAGTTATCACGTCGAGTTACCTCGCTGAGTTGCCACACTTGAGCTGCCTCGGTTGATTAATCTCAAACACTATTGCTAATTAGGGAATTATCCCTAATCTCATGACTTCCTTCAAGCCCCCTCTACATTTGCCCCTTAATGGAGAGATTTGTTAGAACAAGAAATGTCTGCACGAAACTTCTCAATACGATGAACCCTCTCTGCGTCAAAAAATTATGGCCTCCTCTCTTCGTTATAATCGCAACGTTATAATCTCCTAGAAAAGTAAAATTCTCCCCAATGTACCTGAGCTGAAGCACCATATCTCATCGATGCTTCGGAGAAGGGACATCGACACTTTTTCCTGATGCTGAGCCTCAACCGTTCTAGCTTTACTATTTAAAATTCTCCCGAAAGGCCAACTAACCTTCTCAAATACTCTTTTGGACTCTTGGAAAGTTAAATTCTCCCTTGTAATTCTTCGTTATGTTCGAAAAAGCAGAAATTCTCCCCGATGTAACTGAGTCATAATTTAAACAACGTTTGGACATGTGGCGAGGGGACATCATAGCTTTTTTGAATCGTTGAGGCACTGTTTTTATTGGGAGTCATTGGATATGTCTGACAAAAAATTTGGCGCCAAAACTCAAACTTGCTGGAGAAGCCAACTCCCTTATTTTACCAAAGCGTCACGTCATTAATGGCGTGGCACTGTCTTTTCAACTGTTGAGACCCTTCCCGAAGTGCCACGTGTTCATTTGAAATGATTATAGGTGGCCCTTGCATGTGCGATGGTGGGAAACTCAAAAGTCGAGTTTAAAACCCTTCAAACGTCTCTTTTATTTCAAAACCCTTCATTTTTTCTTCATCTTCTTCAAGCTCTCTCATTTCCTTAGAGAGATAAACTCTGTGTAAACTTTGTGCGACCTCCATTGTTGCCCTATTCTTTACTTAGTCTCCTCCTTATCTCATCTTTTGCGCCACAACCTGTGGTTGTGCTCCTCCCCTCTTGTTCTTAGACCTTTTTACCCAACTATATCATTCATCACTACTCTATCATGGCTTCTCCAAGTGCTTCCCAAGGTTGCCTCCATCACCACTCATCGAGACTCCCCCTCCGCCACTTCTGGCTTTGTTGTTGCCCCTAGCGCCGCTGCCCTGAATGCTGCTTGTCAAGCGCAGCTACGCCTCTATCGCTGGATGCCCATCTCTGAAAAAGATGATAAATTTTTTGAGGCATGCAAGACCTTCCATTTCTCCTCTAAGTTCGACCCATTACAATTGGGTGATGAGGAAGTGGATTCATCAAAGTGGGGCTATCTACCCCCAGAGGGGACTCTGCATTTACGTTTGGACCACGATGACTTCCTCTATTCTCAAATTGACTTCGAGGCACTCGGGGGGTCGCCAGCTCATTTCCGTACCTGGCATACACATATGCAGAGTTCTCACACTGCTGCTCTTGCCAAAGTTGGGCTTCATCGCGCATACTGGTTTGGGGAGTTCACCCTCTCGAAGCACAACGTAGCATTATAAGTTCTAGTCTACAGGTGGAACATCATAACCCACACCTTCTTCATTGCATGGGGGGAGTTTACTGTTACACTAGAGGACATCTATGAACTCCTTGGGTTTGATCCCATAGGTGAGTTCACCTACCACGATGAGGCTCTGGATGCTGAAGAAGCTGCTGATCGAGTTGAGTTGGATCGAATTTGTCGCCGTTGCATGGGATCCTCGACTAAAGCCACATTTTCCCCCCTTATCAACTATTTTTTTGAAGCTCTGATGCCAAAGGATGTCAGTGATGTAACGGTCTGAAGTAGAGGTACATCCATGGAACTACCAGCCTACATACTTGTATTGCTTTCGTGTTTCTTCCTGATCGGGAAACCCAACGATCAGCCTAGGAGGGATTTGATATAAATTTCCATTCGTTTAGCCAGGGGTTTCAACCTTCCTCTGGCCGCCATCAACTTGGGGTCCCTCTACACCTGGTTATATCTAACCCACTTAGACATGGCACGATCACTAGGCCATTACAACTTGGCCAATTTTGCCAACACCAATATTCTGACGGGTTTTCTTTACACCCATTTTCCTGCCATTGCCGCCAAGTTTATTCCTCTACCTATGGGTAGTATCAAGCCCCCGCGTATCCTGTGCTTCCACAAGAAGCAAAGTCGAAAGGAGATAATGGAGGTTTTTTATCATTTAGACTCCTTCGTGATGAGGCCATATAGTGAGTCTACCTTTTCCCATAGTTGGGCCTTCTTTCCTTCTGCAGCCATAGCGATCAAGTTCAATTCGATTGTAGAAGATTCCTTGCAAGCCGTAGTGCTTCTTTTCACCCCGTGGTTTCTCCCCTCTTATAATGAATGGGGATACACCTCAGAGCCTTACAACCTTGATAGATGCAGCAGGCAGTTTGGGTTCGATCAGGGGGGCCCTCGACCTGTGTTCAAGGCTAACCACTCAAAGGCCACCTTCGTTGAAGCCTCCACCTTCTATACTGCAGCGGCGGTGCTCGGTGTGACGTCCACCATTGATGGCCACGTCACCCTCCCTAGTGCAACTAGTAAGGGAGATGTATCCACCTCCTTTGCCACCAAGTTCCATCTGGGGTAGTTGGAACAAATCTGTGAGTACATTCAGTCCCCCCTCAATATCCCCCAGTGCTTACCTTCTCTTCTTCCGAACTGGGTCTTAAAGGAAACTCCATGCTTGGGGTTGAGTTTCCCTTGAGTAAAATAATTAAAGAATCTCCTTAAAAGCTACCCCCTCATTGCCCAATGATCCCAACGGCCACCCCAAAACCCAAATCCACTACTGCTCCTTAGGCCGAAGCTGCCACGAAAGAGGGGCCTTCTCAACCACCTGCCAAGAAGGCCAATAAATCTAATTTATCAAAATCCAAGCCCCAGGTTCAAGCGCAAACTCCTTTTGAGGAATTCCTTATTGCCTCTGTTCCCCCTCCTATGGCTCCAGAGGTAGTTGAAGAGATGAGGAGGCGGGTGCAGGCTGAGATTGAACGAATAAATGTTAAATTCCAACGACGTGTTGTGATCGTTCCTCCTCCGAGTGCATTTCCTACGATTATGGTTGATCCTACTGAGCCACCGGTAAGAAGGAGAAGAAGGTCAAGGGTACCTGAAAGTGGTGATGCGACGAGCTCAAGGAAAAAAATGTTGGGTACTAAATCCCAGAAGAAACAGACACATGAGAAACCTCCATCCCTAGCTCCCTCTGGTGCTGCCTCGTCGCCACCTTCACTAGTGGTTATACCTTCTCGTTCTCCCTCTGGATCTGAGGTATGCGTGCATTCTTTATTTTTCATTCCCCTTCTCTTAAGGTGTGGTGCACCTGCTCATTTCTTAATAAGAAAATGTTTTAGTGTAAGGAGTTGAAGAAGAAGGGCCTAGTCCCCCCAGCCCCCCGTAAGCCGTTTCATGGGGGGCATTGCGGTATCTCTCCACTAGACACTACTCGTCCCCATTCCCCCTTGATAAGTATCACCTATTCTCATCGTTCGTCCTCGCACTGGGTTAGAGATGCTGCCATGGGGGCTACTAAGATGTCTGACCAAACCGAGGCAACTAATCCAGCCTCCGAATTACCCACCGAGCAAGAGGTCCCTTTGCCCCTCGTTGTGGTTAAGGAGAGTGCTTCTAAAGTAAATTTTTTGCTAAGTCTCACATCTTTGATTTATTCCATTGCTTTGTTTATGATTTCTAATATGTTGGTCTATTTTAGGTGGTAGTGGCATCACTGATAGCTAGCATTCTCCTTCCTCCTGCATTGTCAAGGTCCCTTACCGCAGTTCCTCTTTTTGGTGCCATAACAGGGGTAAGTTAAATTCATTCCCGCCCCTTATTCTTTTATGTTTACTCCTTATGTCTAATACTTGGTTTTACATTTATATATTTCTCCCAGTCTCTCTCCACCTTTTGCTCTGAGTGGCCTTTTGCCTTCCCAGGCCCAGGTTGGTGCTACTTCTCTCGTTGGGGCATCTCTTGAAGATTCAACGTCTTCCTCCGATGATGCGCCCATGTTGGCTTTAGTACCTTATGTTGGTGAGGGGAGTGTGCCTATCGTTGAGGCTTCTGCAGCCAAGGGCCCCATTGAAGCTGCTGAGCTAATGAGCCCGCTTCCAATGGTTTTTGTAGACACCCCATTCTATTACCCCCTGACTCTCCTTAGGTCCCTAGTACCTCCCCTCATAACTGTAAACCCAGGTCACGTCCCGAGTACTGACCTGGAAGCCATCGAGCACTTCTCGGCTCAGTTTGACTAAAAGTCAAACTCTTCATCTCAACTGAGACTAAATGAATCTTCAAAGGGCACTCGATACCCTTTCCAATGGTCCACCCTGTGCGCGATTTCGACTTACCATGAGGACGAACGGTCTGTTTGCGTCCGAAACCTGACCTAGTGTCCACCGGGAGATCCCGGGATCTATTTGACCTATGTCAACTCTTCAACTCGACCAAGGCTGAATGAATCATAAAAGGTCCCTAAATACCCTTTCCAACGGTCCGCCCCGTGCGCAATTCTGACTTTCCATGCGGACGAACGATCCGTTTAACTCCGGGAGGCCACCGAGCACTTTTCGGGTCCGATTGACCAAATTTAACTCCTCGAACCGGGTCAAACTCTTTAGAATGTTGAAGTTCATCTCGTAAACTTTCCAATGGTATGCCCCGTGCGCGATTCGGACTTACCATGCGGACGAACGATCCGTTTGCGTCCGAATGATTCCTCGTCTAATGGGCCGACAAACACTTCCGAGCCATATTGGACCCAAATTCAACTCCCGAACCTGGGAACGATCCAAAGGACTTTATAAGGTATCTGAATTATCTTTCCAACGGTATGCCCCATGCGCAATTCTGACCAACGATTTGCCCTCAGTAGCCGATTTTCCAAAAAAGCTTGAAGCACACTGCCAAACGGCAGGTCCCAGAACCTGCCTATCGGCACCTTCCTGCCGACAGGCAGGAAGGGATCTGTGCCTATCGGTAGAACCCTGGGCCTATCAAATGAGTCCTTGACCTCATTTGCAAGAGGGAGCCCAGATCTGATAAAAATCCCTCTCAACGAATCCCAGAAACCTCTCTCGAAGGCAGCGTGATTTCAAATTCTAAATCCCCTTTTTACTTCCACTTTTCATCATCCCTTTCATCAAACTTGGTGAATTATCCACTCTCCATCATCATCCAAAGTACAAGGGTTGCTCCTCAACATTCAAGATCAAGCTCAAGATGAGGCCAAAGAGAACGGTGAGAAATAGAAAGAGGAAGAGGTGAGATGTTTTGAGTGCGAGGGTAAAGGGCATAAATCTTTTGAGTGTCCCACTATGCTTAAGAAAAAGGGCAAGAAAATTGCTAGCACGGTCACTTTTAGCGATAATGACATCATGTGGATTGATTTGGAGGATGAATCATCACATGGAATATGCATTGCTTTCATGGCTAATCACATGAGCACATCTAGTTTGTCCCACGATGATGAGGACAATTGTATAAATGAGTGCCTCAATGATGTTTTTAGCCATTCGGGGGATAGTGAGTGTGAGAGTGAGATCAAAAGTGAAGGTGAAAGTGATATCCAAAGAGCGTTTAGATATTTATACACCGAGACCTTAAAGATAAAGAAGTTGAATCGGGGGTTAGATCTTAAGGTGTTAGATTTGGAGAATGGGATAGAAGTTTTTAGGGTGTGTGAGGTATCGGGGAGTCAACTCGAGAAGATGAAAGTTTCTTTTGAGTGAGCGGTTAATCATCGTAGGTCGAGAAAAGAGTGAACTTGAAGCCCGTGTGGTCCAATGTGACACCCCGACTAATTAAATACCGGGTAGATACTCCTTTATTAAATTAATACAAAATGCCCCGTTGAATCAGTTAATAGCATCATTGTCGAAAAACATTTTATAATTTCTAACCACCTAGTATTCAAAAGTAAGATGTCAAATTTTAATTTAAGTCTGATTAATATGCAGTAACGATAAATGAAAGAAGTAAAAGAAACCATTCACCATAACGAAACAATAGAATATCCATTACATAATGATACTAAATCCGGAGGAAAAACTCCTCACTACAATCCCACAACTGAAATAAGTACTGAATAGTGAATTAAATACATGCCAAAAGTCTGAAAAACTGAAATATGAAAGAATGTCTCTAATAGAAATGGGCAACATGCCCTACAACTGAAGAAAAACTGGATAATGAGTCAAGACGAATGAAGCGTCTAATAGCAAGGCCCTGTAACTTCCACAAACAGCTACAGCTCGTCACCTGAATGAGAATCCTAAGCATGGTGTAGTTGTGGCTGGGCACCTAAAATGGTTTTTACAAAAAAAATAGATTTGAAAGCAAACGGGTCAGAGCCCGAATGTGGAGATATTTTAAAAACTGCAAGTGGTTTAATAACATTAAAACATTAAATACAAAATATATGTTAGGATGAGCATTCACATGAAATTCTCACCTCTCGTCTAAATGCGCACTCCTAACGTAAGTACCCATCTAAATGACATTAACACCTAGCTAAGTGACATCATAACTAGCTAGACCGTCATAGGTTCTACCCTTTATTACTCGGTTCCCATTTTCATTCTAACGTTATCAATAGCACGGAAGTTTAACTTAAATTCAGGTTCTCATTTAAGCCATACAAATCATTATAGGTTATCCCGTTATATTTATCCGTATTTATACACACAATACCATATGAAAGTTCGCATACTTGAGTGTATATTATTCACGTCATAAATATACAATACAAGCACCCCGAGACTAAGCTGCGGTGCACACATACACTGCTATCCATCCCGGTACATCACGTACATAAGGATCACGCATTCCGAATCTCTCAGGAATCGTTCTCAGATAATAAAATCACAAACAATGGAGGCGAACACAGTCACATCACATGGGTCACGCACATACCTACGCTCCCACGATCAGCAGACTTATTAACATCCCAATAAGTCCTTCTCTGACCTATGTTCTCGAGGTACCAGTCTAAATCCCCCCCGTAGGCAACACAAGGATTAAAGGGTCCTAAGAGAACCCAAACCTCCCGTGATAGCAAGTATGGTAGGTATGTCATACACATAATATCATTTACCAATACTAAGTAAGCACACATCTTAGTAATCCTCATAGCTTATTTGTGGTACATTACGCATTCTCATACCAACTTATAATGTTACACCCTTTACACACTCCCGATTAACATAATTATACGAACCATCAATTGTTCTCACGTCGTAATAGACACTCACGTCCCATTCCATAATTCCCACTTGGTTCAAACTATACTTCTACGTTTTACTCCTCATAATATCCCAATTGTCCCCAATGTATCATTTTATCATCAAGGAAATGCTATCTCTATAATTGAACAAGTTTACGGGACTCCCCAAATCAAAACAGGCTAAAAAGCCTAAACTGTCAGCTCGTTAGAAGTCTCGTTCGAACGAGGCTGTTCGAAAGAGAGTTCGTTCATTCGAACGAACTGAGCCTTCTAACGACATCTCGTTCGAACGAAGTCATCAAACGATATTCTCCTCGTTAGAAGTCAATGGTCAACTCGTTAGAATCTCATTCGAACGAGTTCGTTCGAACGACCTGGGTAGGTCTTCTAACGAGCGACCAGCTTCGAGCCCAGATTTTACCCAAATCATTTTTCCAATATTTCTACACCTACAATCCCATATAAAGGTCATTCCAACACTTATTCAAGGTTCCTAATCATTCTTAAACGTACTTAGGTCACATACTAACGTATTTTAAGGAATTAATTCATCCTAAACATCATTAAATCATCAAGTCTCTACATTTTTCCCAAATTTCAAGAACATGAACCCTAGAATTTCTAAATCATCGATTAACCCAATTAAATCCATTCTAATTCCGTACATAATGAATTATCATCAGAATAATCATCTACCTACAATTCTACATGCAATTTCTCCTCAAAATCTCAAGTTCTAATTCCAATTTACATGGGTTTTCATTATACTCCAAGAACAAAACAATATAATATGATTTTCCTACGCATGGAAGAAGCATTCTCTATAATAATTGAAATTAAACCACTTGCTTTAAGAGTATCTATAATTTTGAGGTTGAATCGATGATTTGTTCTCTCTCTCTCCCTGTAGAATTCTCCTCTTCTCTCTCTCTACAAGCTTTTCTCCAATGGGGGCTAGGGTTTTCTTGGGAAATTTTAGAAACCTAATTCTAATAACCCCCGTAGTCTAATGGGTCAATATTGGTTGTTAGTGGGTTTAGTGGGTCAATTCCCAATCAGATATAAATTCCTAATTTTCGTCACTTTTAATTCCCAAAAATACAAAATTACCAAACTACCCTTCTACGTTGCCGGTATGGCCTAAAAATGCCCTGGGACCCAACCTAAACCCCCGGCTAGTGTTTTCTGACTATTTCGACCCTTCCGGACACGTTGGCGCACTCAAAACGACTATACGGGTAATAGAATTTAAATTCACTTTTTAATTAACCTAATTATATTCTTGACGCGACTGTCACACGCGTCCCAATAAAATGTCCAAATTGTCGTATTTCAGTCTCACGACAAATTTCATAATCCAATATTCAAATATCATCATATATACATAATATAATGAAATACCAACTCACATCTCGTTAGTATTTTATCCGGATTAATTTCCAAATTAATTCACATTTAATTAATTAATCCCCAAAAATAAATATCACAAAAATACGGGGTATTACATCCAACTCGAGAGAGATCTTGAACAAACTCGATAGGAAAGGTTCATCTAAGAAGGTCGGAAAGATGCTCCTCGATCCTGATTTGAGTAATGTTGAGAGACTACGAATAGGTTATGACGGTGCATCTACTTCCCACGTTGTACCCAAACCAGTTCCCAAGTTTATGATAAATCCTTATGGCTCTCAGTCAAACCCACCTAGGCATCTGTTTCACCAAAGGAGAGCACGTCCAAGAATTTTTGAGAAAGGTGTTCCTAGGCCCATTTATGTTTGCTCACATTGCAAGAAGAGAGAACACCTTAGAAAATTTTACTTTAAGTTGGGTAGTGTGTATAATAGGTTTTTACCTCGTTATGCTACTACATGTGTTCCCAGATGCACTCCCACACATTATACTTCACATGCTCCCACACATCATATGAGAGATTTAGAGATTTTTTTAGAGAAAGTTGAGTATTTAGTCAAAACTTCACACGATTTGATGGATGTTTTTAATAGGATGTCACCACCTTTGAAAAACTCCTCTAGATCTAATGATTGAGGTTTATACTTGTTTGCTAGCATAGGGTGCTTTTCATGATGATATTTTATGCCTATTGCTAGTGTGTACCACCAGTGTATTTATTTTTTCCATTTTGATATATTTTTTTAAAAACCCAAAAAGATATTTGTTTTTGAAATTTTTGGAAAAATAAAAAACATTTTCTATTTTTTAAGAAAAATTTTGAAAAGACAAAAATATTTTATTTTTGATAAAATTTTTACACCATTTATAAATGAACATTTAGGATGAACAAGTCATAATATCATTCCATTTTTCATGTGACGGTTTGATAGTGTTTTGAGATGATACGTCATTTCATTTTGTGCTTTAAAATGTGAGGATTCATTGAGATGTGATTAGTTGTTACTTCCTATATGTTTGACTCGTGATTTCCTTTAGTGCATAGGTGCACGGATTTATTTGATTATTGTACTTGTCTATCACATGTTGGTCGAAGTGTTTTCATCTCAATGTTGTCTTTAAAAGGAACCAAATGCGATAAAACTTGACAATGAAAGTAGTGCATGTAAGAACCAGTGTCCATGAGGAATTTGTTTTATATTGAAAAAATGACGATTGTACAGGGGAAAGGGCTGCGAGAGAATAATAATCTCGTCATGAAAGCCACAGTTTGAAAAGATCCCCAAAAAAAATTAAGGTAGTAAAAAGAATTATATGCCAAAAAGGGGCCAAATAGTTCAGTTTGATCACCTCAATAGAAAAATAAATAGATTTAATTATAAGGGAGTTTGGATGGAAATATATCAATGGGTCTGTGCGTCCTGACAAAGTCTTGAAAAAATGTTACATAGTTTTAGATATTATTGGTGTGGAAATGGCTTTGATTTGTTGATTAAATTGAGTCAATGTCATTTAAATTCAACAATGTTACACCTAAGGACGATTTTAAAATTGATTCATTAGGATTATCCATATTCATCCTGCACATATTTCATGATTAATTGATTAAATTTACCTATTGAATTTGTTCACACCCATTCATTCTGTTTCTACGATTTGGTTATCTTAGTGTTATTCATGGTGTGCGTTGTTTCTATAAAAAAAATCTTTAAAAAAATTTAAAAAATCAAAAATAGATTACGGAACCATTTGAGTATTTCCTTGCATGAGATTATTTTATATATATTTTCTATGCTTGTCGTGACATACCATATTTAATTTGTTTTACTATTTTCCTTTTCTATTTTGGACAAATAAAAAGAGGGAGAACGAATTATGACTTGGGGGGAGTGAGAGTTTGTATTATGGGGGAGATTTGATTTGATATGTGATTTATGTTTATCTCATTTCAAACTCAATACGTCGTGAAGGTATTTGCCTTGTTTATTGTGTGTAGGATAAGGAAAGCAAAGATATTTGAAGATTAAGGTTGAAGATTTTGAAGAAAGTTTAAAGACTTGCATATTTAGTATCTTTCAACTTTTGGGATCATGGGAGGGTATTAGATTTGTATAGGGCATTTGATTGATAATTCAGATTATTTTTAGTTTCTACCAGCATAGACATGGGGGGAGATTTGTAAGGAAATATTTTTCATAGTCCTATGTTTACATTTAGTATGTCGTATACTGTTACAACCGTCAAAGGAAGTTCGTGTTCATATATTCAAGAAGGCGGATCCGAATATCAAGTATATTCAAGAATGGCCCTCTCTAAGATTGATTTTGGTAAGGATTGTGTTTAAGTTTCGTAAATGTTTTACTTTAGTATTGAGACATTTTTTATATAATGTTTTTATCAAAATGAGGCATTTTTATAAGTTAAAATAATTTTTGGAACACATATAGGCGAACTTTAAAAATTTTAAAATTTGACGTTTCACTCCAACATTAACTCTCTAGACAAAGCTCGTATCTCTTCTTTACACAAAAGGGGGAAAACGACTCTACCAAGGTTCGAAGCAAGTTTTAAAGGGACCAGACCTAACAACAAACAAAAAACAACCTCCTAGGTCTGTTGTCCGCCCAAAACAGGTAGGGGTGACCACTCCGAAAAAAATATTTTTTTCATTTCTTCTTTACATGGTATTTTTCTATGTATTTTTAGGGTCTCATATATATGGTCATTTTATTTTTTTGACCTTTCTATTGTCCTAAACAATTCGCGCAAAGTTGAGTTCTCGCAGTGTCGCGCGTCAGCCAAAAGTGCTAGATTAATTTTAGTTTATTTTATTTTTTCCTCTACCTGGTATTCTTCCTTATATTTTTAGGGCTTCAAATATGTAGTCACACTATTTTTATCACTCTTTAATTGTCCTATAAAAATTGTGCGAGTTCGGGTCCTGCGCGACACGTGCTGACAAAAATCGCGTTATATTAACCCTGACTGTGTCACAATCTTTCCTTGGAATTTTTTGCATCAATCTTAATCAACATACTTACTAGGACTATTTGGACTTAAATATGCATCCATACGAACCATGCAACGTGGGAATTTTTCTCCTTAATTACTTTTCATAATGCGTCACTTTTCGTGTCATGTGGCATAATTCCCTTATATATTTATTCCTCAATTTTTCCTTGAAATAAAATATTTCGATTATCATTAAATATTTATTTTTATATGATGGGGTATTACATTTTTCCCCATTTATTTCAGTTTATCTTCAGCCAGTCGAATTTAATGTGTTGGATTTTTACCCGATGGCTTATTTGGGAACTCTATTAAATTCTTTGAGCTTCGAACTTTATGCGGTGATGTCATTTATATTAGTTAATGTGTATAGGATTTATGTGGACTGGTTTATCTTGTTGTATGTTAATAAAATATAAAAATTGAGACTACTTGTTAAAGTAATTAAGTTGTTAGTAATTAATTATGTTTCGGCAGTGATGCTAAGAATGAGCCATATGAGACCAACGTTTTATTTTGTTATGGGTTGGCCGCTCGTTATTTTAATAAGCGGGTGTCACAAAAAATATGATGTGTTCCACACGTGATGGGTATTATTTTCTTACAAGTCCTTTATTCTTTGAAAAAAATTGTACTATGAACTTATTCTCATACTTTTTTAAACTTTACACTACACTACACATTGATTTGATGCTATTTTGTAAGTAATGACAAAGATGTAAGGTCTTTTATAGATCATTCAATGTTTCTCTAGGGTCTTGAAAGAGTGTCTAAACATGTAAAATATTCTTGTGATGTCTATCATTTAATGGTTGAAGAATGTTAAAAGATATTATGATATATAAAAAATCATAAGAGAAGAAGTGGTCTAGGCAAAAACTTTTATTTTGATGCTCCCTTTAAAAATTAGATATAGTTTATTGTCATTGTACTTGCGTAAAGTACCAACATGCAATAGAAAGGTTAAACATAGCAATGTTTCGAATATTTTAGTCTATCCAAAATTAGGTTACACCAAGGATATAAAAGTGTTGTTGCGGTCGGACATGATGTCACGCGACATACCATGAAGTCATACAATCTCTGCTGTGAAATCTGTCTGTGCTAAAAGTAAATGAGCCACCTTCGAAAATGTATCAAATATTACCCATATCGAGTCACAAAATCTCAGGGACTTTAGTAGGGCCACCATAATGTCCATGAATATTCTCTCCCACTTCCACTCGAGAATCTCCAAATGTTGTAACTCCTATGTCGATCTTTGCTTCTCCACCTTTACTTGTTAACAGGTGGCACACTTAGACTCAAAATACGCATCATCCTTCTTCAATCATGTCCACCAATACGTTCTATGTACAACCTAATACATTTTATCTCACTCTGGGATATACCGTATCATTAATCGTCTCCCTCGAAATCTTAAAATAAAAATCCTCTTGCACTTCCAACTGTCCCCAAATTCTCAATCCTCCGTCTGAATTGATTGAGAAGGAAGGAACTCCGCTTGACACGAGATGTTGTACCTTATCCCGATAGAAGGGATCAGAAGCCTATGCCTGCATCACCCATATCACCATATACGGTCTAACAGTCACGACTCTAAAGAAGTCATTTGAAAAATCTAAGTCCCATGTGGCACTCCACTGGGATCCCTATATATCCAACAACTCATCCTCTTAATCTACCCATAGCGCTGTCAATGTGGTTGTCAGTATGTATTTCAATGCACATCCTACCACATTCGCTTTCCCCGGATGATACTAAATCATAAAGTGGTAGTCCTTTACAAACTCCATCCATCTCTTCTATCGTGTATTCATCTCTTTCTATGTTAATAAGTGATGGATACTCTTGTTAACACAATATAGTGTTAACCTCTCACCCAGAAGATAGTGTCTTCAAATACGAAGAGAAAAGAAAACCAATGACAATTCTAAGTTATGATTAGGGTTGTAACCCTCATGAGGCTTTACTTTTTGGGAAGCATGATGTAAGGACAAAAATCCAATCGAGTTAATTTTTTTATAATTGGATTAATTTTGGACAAAACATTTGAGTCAGAAGTTAGGCTTTGGATTGTTGATCTCGTAAGCCTATGACACGCTTGATGAAGATGTAGCAAAATAGCTTAAAAGTGGATACATGGGTGGCAATTTGCGGCACGACAAGACCCAATACGAAATTTATATGAAATCAGTACATCATGTCGTGTTCAGTCCAAGTTTTATGGACCCTCTAGCATGTCGTGTCATATTTGTGTCAGAAAATTTGCCCGATATTAAGCCAATTGAAACGTGATAAGGAACCCTAATAAAGGCCAAGCAAACCCATTTAAACCCCAACTGTAGTCCTATTAAACCCAATTGTCACCATTTAAAAATAAACCCCGCCAATTTACTTTAAAGAATTAAATACACAACAATATTCTAATAGAAACATGGTACGAAATTCAAGTTGAAAAACCCTAAAGAACATAACAAAAAACACAAAAGTCATCTTCACCCCTCTCTCCCTCCCTAAGTGCTCACCCCCGCTGCGCCAGCGCCTCCCTGTCCCTCCTCGTCCTTCTCTTTTTTTTTATCGACGAAGCATGTTCTTCTCGACTTCAAGAAAAAAGGGCAAACCCAAACCCATATTAAACCCCATATTCAAAGGTCACCGAAAGGAAAGTGGGAAAGAAGGAAAAAATTTATCACATACAAAATAACCTTCAACATCAATCGAATGAGGATCCTCAAAATCAGGTATGCTTTTTGATAGGTTTTACTGATATCCTTTCTTTTTTACTTTTTTTCACAGTTTAGTTATATATCAATATGTACACGAATTAAACTTACATATGTCTTGGAACTTTTTTGTTGGCTTATTCAGATATCACAGTTTAACAGAGCTAATCCAACATAAAATCTAAAAAAAACTTTCATTTTGCCTACCATTTCTCTTCTCTCTCTCTTAGGAGTTAGGATTCTTAGTTTGTTATCAATGATTTTTTTTACAGTGTTGTTATTAATGAATTTTTGTACAGTGTTGTGATTTATTTTAGTGGATAGTTATTGCTTGGACAATTTTGGTTAGGATGTTAATTACAAATTACGGTGGATAATGTTTGAAGAATAGTCAGTTGATGGAAACTTATTGAATTTACCATATTTATGGACGAGTTATTAAATTCAAGGTCTTGCATTCCATTTTTATTTTGTCATTCATGTATATAATTTTTTTTCACTTTATTTTTCCATTTATTCCATCCATGTCATGCATTCGTGTTACCAAAAAAACACAAAGTTGTGTCATGTCGTATTCATGCTAGATAATTCCAAGCCACGTCGTGTCGGCTGTCATACCTCGTAATTTTGATAACTTTTAAAAAGGGATTTATTTGGGATTAATTGAATAATTTGAAATTAATCCAGATTTAAATATTCCTTGAGAATATAATAATATATTATATATGTTGAATATTACTTAGTGAATCAAAGTAATATGCGGTTATGACTTTACTTATGATTGATTTTAGAAGTTGTCGCGAATAGTTAATACGGCAATTTCTGTAAATAAGTCAGACGCGTGTGAAAGTAGTGTCAAGACTGAATTTATATAAAATAAAAAGAGAAATAATTATATGTCATCCAAATGGTCATTTTGACTTCTCCAAAGTGTTTGGAAGTGTTTTTATTGAGGGTGTAAGCGGTACGGTTTGGTCGGTAAATAGTAGATACCAATACCAAAACCAAACTCTAGATGGTAAAACCAAACCATACCAGTTTACCACCCGGTACACCAAAATCAATACATACACCAAACCGGCTGGTATTTCGGTTTTTTCGGTAATTTCGGTTTTTTTCATGGTTTCGGTAAATTCTGGTTTTTCCTGGTTTCTTCTGATTTTTTCTGGTTTCGATAAACAACACTAAAAGTCCCAAAAAACCAAAAACAAAACCAACCAACTTTTTAAAAACCAAAACCAGCTTTTTTCTGGTTTTGGTAAATTCGGTATGGTAATTTTGGTACGGTACGGTAATTTCGGTACAATTTTTTCTGGTTTCGGTAAATTCGGTAGGGTATGGTAATTTCGGTACGATTTTTTCTGGTTTCAGTAAATTCGGTATGGCAACCAACTTTTTTGCGGTAATTTCGGTTTCGATAAGACTGGTTTCTGGTATTTTAATATATGAAACTAAAACCATTTTTTTTCGGACCAAAACGGTACAGTACGGTAAAAACCCGTACCGCTTCCACCCCTAGTTTTTATAGTTAAAAAAGTCTACTCGGACATTGGTATAGGGTCACGGGGCACTTTGGAGCCGAATAGTCACCCCGAAGGGGTAATATGGTCATTTGACTTGGAAGGTGAATCGTATGCACGAATTTGAGAGATTATTTATAAGTCTAAAGGGTTTAGATTATTGATTCATTATACAAACTTAAAGAGAAATAAATTGAGAGAGGGTGAGGAGTTTCTCTGGGGGGAAAGGAAGAGTCATTGTGGGAGAACCAAGAGCTAAAAGTCACCACCACCAACCACCACCGAAAGTTGACCGGAGAAGGGAAGAACCACCAGTGGACACACATCCCCTAAGGATCAGACCTTCAGTAAAGGCAAGTGATTTAATATTTGCAATCTAGTTAGTACAATGTCCATGTTAGGATCTTTAAAAAATAATGAAAAGTTACATGTTTTGAAGATAAATTAGTTAGATGTTAATATATATAGGATTTAATCTCATGTTATTAATAGATATTAATCCACGAAATAAACATCGCATGTTGGAGAAATTCTGAGAATTATAGTATTGTTCTTGAAATATCATATATTTAGTTTTCTGGGAAAATATGAGATATATGCTTTTAATTCAAACTCTTGATGATTCTAGTTTGTTTAGATCAATAGGAATCATTTACATATGTTTTTATATCATATGGTAGGGATTATAAGAAGTTTGGGACCTTAAAATAGAGGTTTTATTGATTAAAATAGGTGAAACCCGTAGAATAAAGATTTCAGACTCTAGGTTGATATCTGGGTGATCGATCGATCGACCTAGGACCATCGATCGATCGACCTCGCCAGAAAAGATGAAGTTGTTTCTTTTTAATTCTTGATTTAATCCCAAAACTTTTAGGAATATTTTGTGATTATTATTTGAACATAATGGGACTTAGGGAAGGGCAGTAAGCCATAGGTAAGACCCGGATTAATATTATTTTGTTTAGGATTTAGTTGGAGAGAATTATGTTAATTAATCGAATGAATTACGGTTGATAGATTCATGTTTTAGGGTGTGATTCGTATATATAAAAATTAAGGATAGGACCAGTAGGGAGGGGATCGTTGAATCACCTAGACAATCTTAAGTCCATATGTGAGATTAATCCTAGGTGAAAGAATATGTGGTTATGAGAGAATAGGTTTTATCGAATATAATCCTAATTAAAGATAAGTTTAATTCGTAATAATTCGGGGAGTATGATGACATGGACCAGTAGGGTATAAGTGATTTTCTTACTGGATACATATCAAGGAAAACTTATTTAATCTTCGAGTAATAGAGTAGGCTTGGAAATAATAAATTAAGGAGTAAAGTCATAATATTTAATACGTAGGATTTGAGAGATAAATAATACTACGTATGGGAATTATATTATGGTTCTGTATATACCTTGTTGATATTATATTTATAGGTGGATGTATACGTATATTATAATTTATTATGTGTATGACATACCTACGCTACTTGCTATCGGGGTGGAGGTTTCGCGTTGTGGACGGTCTTATCCTGTTGCGCCCATTTGGGAGGATTTTAGATTTGTACCCTGGGCATAGGACCTTGGATACGTGTTATCGGTGAGTTTGATAGTTTCAACGGTTGAATGGGAATGTAGGTATGTGCGTGACCCATTTAGCTGGGGAGTATACTCGCCTACAACATATGTGTGTTATGTTATTTATGGTTTGGGGAAGACACCAAACCATTTGTCCTTTGTACAATGAGAGTTGTAACTGGATATGATAGCAGAGTACGCATGCACCATAGCTGTGACTGGGAGGTGTTATATTGGTATATATTATAGGGAGAATATATATATATATATATATATATATATATATATATATACTGTGATTCAATCTATTATCTGACATTATAGTTGACTGTAAATAAAAGAATTTGAATTCAATTAAGTAAAAGAATACTTAATCCTAAGGCTTTGAAAAGTCAAATTCATATTAAAGAGAAAATAATGTGAATAATTATATTACGTATGGTATGGGACATACGAGCTTATTATATGGGAGAGAATTGTGTTGTGGAAACTAGTTAGAAGGAAACTTTAACTAGGAAGTTACTCGGATACGTTAGGCATGCACTCTAGATGAGATATGAGAATACCAAGTGAGAACTTGGAAACTAACATGTATATAATAAATGCTTAATTGCACTTGTTAAATACTTGCTATTTTAAACCTTTTACAATCAGGCTCTGACATGTTTCATTGCATATTCTCTTCTCTACTATATTTATATTAACAAGTGCCTAGCATCAGGGACATGCAGCTTAGGGTATGGATGTTTGATCATGAGTAGTTGTTCTTGGAGATACAGACTTGTTTAGATGCTTTATTTCTTTGATTTTGATATCTGTAGTACTTTTCTTAATTAGGGCGTGTTGATCGGGATTCTAGTTATTCCATTTACCTTTTCAATTATTGGATTGGGTTTATGTTGGTACTTTCATTTTGGTTTGTTGGATTGGTGTTAGATATTTTAAACTGGGAAGTTTTATCCAGTTACATTTAATCTTCTCATTCACTATTCAATTGTGATATGAGACTTCGCTATTGTTGTTCGGTATTGCAATAATGGTTTTTAAATTGTTATTTACCATGGAAATGTTTTTAACACTTAACTTAATTAAGTATTGGGTGAGTTATTTTAAAAAGAAAAATGTTTTTCGACAGTGATGCTGAGAATGAACCAACTGTATATTCCGTTTTAATTTAATAAAGGAGTAGCTACCCGGTATTTAATTAGGTGGGGTGTTACATCGGGCTAGACCCAAACACGACTTTTTAGCTAATATACATAATGATGTGTTTAGTGCCAAGTTTGTCTTCACACTTACTAAAGATCTCACAGGTATGGATGCATTTAGAAAATAATTCTTAGAAAATATTTTTGGGTGTTAGTTTTTAAACAAACTATTTGCAACTATTTTTAAAATAATTTTTTTGAGAAATTTGATTTTTTTGTATATGAGGCCATTGGAACAAGTTTTGTACCTCGTTAGATAAAAAAATCTATTCTCGTTCGGACGAAGTTCTAACCTCTTTAAAATGAACTAGGAAAGTCATTAGAACGAACACTGCAAGAAAAAACAGGATTCACGACATGTTTTAGCGACATCAGTGTTTTGTGTTGCGAAAGGGTATATTTTTGGCGACACATATATTTTTGTGTCGCGAAAAGTTATTATTTTGGTGGGCCCCGTACTAAAATTTCCCCCCAACGTCATTTAAATTCAGTGACAAGCAATTTATGTCACGAATTTGATTCCCTACTTTCGGTGACATGTTTTACATGTCGCGAAAGTATCACTTACTTTTGGCGACATGGGTATCATGTCGCGAAATAATATACACTTTCAGCTTCATCACATTCATGTCGCGACATGTATTTTAATTTAATTTTTTAAAATAAAAAATCAAAATTCATTTTCCTCTTCTTTTGGGGGGGGGGGGCAAAATATTAGTTCCCTTAAAATTTTCTAAAACTCCCTCTTAAACAAAATAACTCACTACCCCCCCCCCTAAAAAAAAAAAAACTCTCTCTCCACTCAGCACTCTCTCTCCTCTTACCCAATCTCAGCCAACCTCTCTCTTCCTCCGGCTACAACCCTTCTCAGCCGACCTCTCTATTCCTCGACGCTGACCCACACACCGCTCCCTCCCTCCTCCGCCGCCAACCCACCCACAAAACAAACCTCTCTCTCCACCGACGTCGACCACCCACAAAACCATCTCTCTTCTCCGGCGTCGACCACCTATAGACCTCTCTCTCTCCCTTCGGTGTCCTTTCTGATTTCGTTTATGTCCAGAAAATGGGGAAGGCTTTTTTGTCAGGGGGAGGGCATTCTTCGTCGGGTGGAATTGCAATCACCCGAACAAAGCTCCTGAATCAGGTATTTTTTTGATTTTGTATGTTGAAAATAAGAAAAATAGCCATTGATTACGTATATGCATTTCTTAGGAAGATTTGCAGGGAGAACAGTGTGATCTTCAATGTTCCTCATGAGTGTCTCTTGAATGTTGGCCAGATTTTTTACGTATGAATTCTTTTGATAATATAATCAATAAGTTTATTCTATTCACTTAATACCTTTTATAACCATTTCGTTTTGTTGAATGTTCCTGCACTTTGGCAGGCTTTGCAGAACAGACAGCCACCATGATTTTGGGGGGATTTTATTTCTTAGGGTTTAAAATTAGGGATTGCTTGCTATTAACTATGACTTAACTACATTCGTATTATTTTCCAATAATTTTTATCAGTAATATAACACTAACCTGATATTTTTTTTTATGAGTTTGATGATTGTAACCCGCTTCTTTTCTTTTCTTTTGTGCTATTTGTTTCAATTAAAATCATAAAATAAACTAGTATATTTTTTTTATTTCAACTGTTTAATTAGTCTAAATTAGTGAGTTTGTTGAAAATCGAATTGTTCGTTAAAAATTGACTATTAAGTGTGTAATGTTATCACAGCCTTTGGCCATTGGCATGTGATTTTCATTCGTTGCATTTAGATTATCTGTACCAGCTTTTTTGGAACATATATAATACTCTCCTTACATTTACTATAAATAAGCATATTTACTGCATTTCATCCACGCTTACATGAAGAGCAAATCGAAAGATTAAACTCAAAACTCTTGTAGGAATTAGCTGATGTCATCTTTACCTTCGATTCACCACCACGTTGTCATCACGACTCTTGTCTAAATCTACACAGAGCTACTAGAAAATGGTGAATTTTCTTTGCTCTTGTACCTAAATTTGTGGTTTTGTCTAAATATATAGCGAGTTGCTAATTGTTGGTGGTCATTAGCCTAGTTAAAAAAAAGTTGTTGTTTGTTGAAAAAAAAATAACACGTGAAAAACATATATTTTTTACTTCTTTGATCTATTATTCGATTGTAGAATATGTGAAGAACATAACAACATCGTATGTAACAAAGCGATGCCATTGGATTTTATTCGTTGCATTTAGTTAATCTGTACCCGCTTTTTTGGACATGTATAATACTCTACATAATTGATTGTTGTTTACAATGAATTCTGTCATTTATCACCCAAATAGCATGAATGCCTTTAGGTATGGTTAGGGAAATTCGGTATAGACACTTGGAATTCTTTGAATAAATCGATATAGCATTTAATATTATTACAGTGTAGTACGATTTTTAATATAGTTAACTTAAATATACTGAACCATATACATGGTTATAGGCGCCAACAGTCTAACTTTTATACTATGTTATTTTAGGTTAGTTAAGGCCATTAAAATTCTCTAAATTGCATATCCTTGGTTCAGCAAAGTACTCCACAAGGCATGTTTTTTTAATAAAATAGTTATAGTTAAATGAAATCATCTAACAAACTCATAATTATTTATTCATCCACAATATTCTTAGTTTAACTTATTTTTTCCTTCTCAGTCTTGCAGTACATAATGTGGTTCTTTTAATCATTTTAATAAGAATTTAATTACCTATGTATTCAACATATTATCAAGTTTAAGATAAACCGATGATGAAACGAATGGTTGATTTAGTTTTATTTCTTACATTAACATTTACGCTTTCCATGCAACATTCACTCTCTTAATTGTATATAAATTAGCATTATCTGAGCCTATATGCGTATATGTTCTTTTCTCCATGACTCGCTTCAACTGTTACAAACAGAACCAGATTGAGATCAAGGATTCATCAGTATTGTTTTCTCACTTGCTTTTTTTTCTTGAACAGATATAAAGTACTTTGTATCTAAATATATATTTCAAACTCAAACTTGAGTAGTCTCTGTTGATACTTATTTCATTACCTTAGTTTAGAATATATGCAACAATGCCATCCATTTATTTATAATGCTTGTTTATTTCACTTTTGTTTTAGTAGTTGCAAAAATACCCCCCAAACAAAATTATAGGTCAAACCTAGATACAAGACCCATATGGTGTCAGCGTATGAGAAAGAAAAACTGAATAATATTGCAAACAACAAAAATGAGAATGACTTCCCCTGGGGTGTGTCATTTGGAAAATTCTTTAAGGAGTGTGGTTGAGAAGAACAAGCAGGCGACCTCGGGTAAGAAAAATTAACAAATGTGAGTGAGTACGATGATGAGTATATACCTTTCGACGACGGGGAAGATCTTAGTTTGTATGTCGGAGATGATGCCCATAATGAGTGTATTGATCCTCAAATAGAGAATGTATCTTATGTTATAAAGTGCATTTAATTTTGATGTTATCTCTAATATTGAATTTAAACTCTAAAAATACATACTCTTCGCAATTATTATGAATGGCATCATAAATTATTTATCATATATTGTTTTCAGGTTTCATTCATGGTCCCTGTTAGAAGATCACGTCGTTCTTCCACACCCATGGATGGGGCGGATGCATCCTATTTGATGTTTGATATTTCGTCACATTCTTCCACACTTACAGTTGAGGCAGTTGTAACCACTGTGAGGATACCTCTTTGCATTCTTATGCGCCAACAATTGGGGGAGTAATAACCCTATGACATTTAATACTTCGTTTCAAATGTCCCGACCCGTACACTTAGTTTTGAGCAGCGTAGGTAATGGATATTGACAACATGTATTTTCAACATGTTCACTTAATTTAATGTTGTCAATATTTATAATATGTTCACTCGATTTAAATTTTGTTCTCAGCTCTTACCAAGAATAATGTAAGGGGACCTACGGTAGGAAAAATGACGGAGAACGTTGTACGCCGATATGGGAAGCTTAAAGTTGAGGTAGCACCAGTGGGAGAGTTCATCGGGCGGCTATCAAAATGCAAATGAAATCTGGTTAGTCTTAAAGTCTCAAATTCCCTAGAAAAATTGCAGCATTAAATAACAAAATGGCCCGAAATAACGGCAAAAAATAGCCAAAAGTAAAATGGCTTAGTTAATGAGCTTATCTAGTTAAATTGGTGGAAGGGATTTGCTGGTGGTTTGGTTGTGGAATTTTCTATTGTTGTTGAGTTTATTTTAAATGTTAAAACATGTTGGAATTAATGAATAAATAAAGGAAATGATGTAAAAATTATCTAAATTTAATAAAAACATGCATTTAAAGGGATAAAACTCAAAACAACCCCCAAAAGAGGCACATACACCTCCCACGGGACAAACTTAACACGTAGGGACTTGCCTCATAGTCACAGGACTCTCGGGTTGAGAATACGAGGATAATTTGCAAAATTTTGACTTAGGCTTAAAACGTGACTTTATAGGGTGAAAATCCAAAACAACGCCCAAACGATCCCGTAAGAGGCACAAATAGCTCACGCGAGACCAATGTAATATGTAAGAACTTACTGTGTAGTCACGGGACTCTTGGGTTGAGAATACAACAATAAGTTGTAAAATTTTTTACTTAGGCTTAAAAATATGCCGTTAGAGGGTGAAAATCCAAAACAGCCCCTAAACGGCCCCGTAAGAGGCATGAACACCTCCCACGGGACCAACGTAACACATAGGGACTTACCACGTAGCCACAAGACTCTCGGGTTGAGAATGCGAGGATAATTTGCAAAATTTAGACTTAGGCTTAAAACATGACTTTAGTGGGTGAAAATCCAAAACAACGCCCAAATGACCCCATAAGAGGCACGAACAGCTCACACGGGGCCAATGTAACACGTAGGAACTTACCACGTAGTCACGAGACTCTAGTTTCGAGAATACGATGATAATTTGCAAAAATTTAGACTTAGGCTTAAAAATATGCTGTTAGAGGGTGAAAATCCAAAACAGCCTCTAAATGGCCCCGTAAAAGGTACGAACACCTACCACGGGATCAACGTAACACGTAGGTACTTACCACGTAACCACGGGACTCTCGGGTTGAGAATACGAGGATAATTTGCAAAATTTATACTTAGGCTAAAAATATGACTTTAAAGGGTGAAAATCCAAAACACTGTCCAAATGACCCTATAAGAGGCACGAACAGCTCACACGAGACCAATGTAACACGTAAGAACTTACCGTGTAGTCACGAGACTCTCGTTTTGAGAATACGATGATAATTTGTAAAGATCTAGACTTGGGCTTAAAAATATGTCGTTAGATGGTAAAAACTCAAAACAGTCCCTAAGCAGTCCTGTAAGAGGCACGAACAATTCCCACGGGATTGACGTAGCACGTAGGGACTTACCACGTAGCCACTAGACTCTCGGGTTGAGAATACGAGAATAATTTGCAAAATTTAGACTTGAGCTTAAAACATGACTTTAGATGGTGAAAATCCAAAATAACGCTCAAACGACTCTGTAAGAGACACGAACACCTCACACGAGACCAATGTAACACGTAGGAACTTACCGCGTAGTCACAAGACTCTCATTTCGAGAATATGACAATAATTTGCAAAAATCTAGACTTGGGCTTAAAAATATGCCGTTAGAGGGTGAAAACCCAAAATAGCCCGTAAACGGTCCCCTAAAAGGCACGAACACCTCCCACGGGACCAACGTAACACGTAGAGACTTACCACGTAGCCAAGTGACTTTGGTGTTGAGAATACAATAATAATTTGTAAAATTTAGACTTAGTCTTAAAACATGACTTTAGAGGGTGAAAATCCAAAACAACTCCCAAACGACCCCGTAAGAGGTACGGATAGCTCACATGAGACTAGTGTAACACGTAGGAACTTAACGCGTAGTCACGAGACTCTCATTTCGAGAATACGACGATAATTTGTAAAAATCTAGATTTGGGCTCAAAAATATGCTGTTAGAGGGTGAAAACCCAAAATAGTCCCTATGCGGTCCCGTAAGAGGCACGAATAACTCCCACGGAACCGACATAACACATAGGGACTTACCACATAGCCACTAGACTCTCGGGTTGAGAATACGAGAATAATTTGCAAAATTTAGACTTACGCTTAAAACATGACCTTAGATGGTGAAAATCCAAAATAACGCCCAAACGACCCTGTAAGAGGCATGAACACCTCACACGAGACCAATGTAACACGCAAGAACTTACAGCGTAGTCACGATACTCTCGTTTCGAGAATACGATGATAATTTGTAAAAATCTTGACTTAGGCTTAAAAATATGTCGTTAGCGGGTAAAAATCCAAAACAGCCCCTAAACGGCCCCGTAAGAGGCACATACACCTCCTACCGGAGAAACTTAACACGTAGGGACTTACCACGTAATTACGGGACTGCCGATTTGAGAATACGATGACAATTTGCAAAATTTAGACTTAGGCTTAAAACATGACTTTAGAGGGTGAAAATCCAAAACAACGCCCAAACGACCCCATAAGAGACATGAACACCTCACACGAGACTAATATAACACGTAGAAACTTATCGCGTAGTCACGACACTCTCATTTCGAGAATACGACGATAATTTGCAAAAATCTAGACTTAGGCTTAAAACATGTCGTTAATGGGTGAAAACCAAAAATAGCTTTCAACGGGTGAACCTTTTTATCGATTGAGGTATTTATGAGCTTATTTATATTTAATTGTTGGAGTTGATGTCGTTGAGTTTATTTAAATGATAAAACATGTAGGATATCTTGAATAAACAAAGGAGGCTCTGCCGAATTTTTTTGAAATTATGGAGTATTTTAAATTGATTAACTCAAACATAAGTTTAGGAAACATGTTGAGAACTGGGGGTGGAGCGTGTAACTAAAGTGAGACCATTGTTGGAAGGGACTTGTTGATTATTTATTTATGGCTTTTGTTGATGTCGTTGAGTTTATTTATATGATAAAACAGGTTGGATTTCTTGAATAAACAAAAGAAATTCTGCCAAATATTTTTGAAATTATTGAGTGTTTTAAATTGATTAACTCAAACATAAGTTTAGGAAACATGTTGAGAACAGGGGGTGAAGCGTGTAACTAAAGTAAGACCATTATTGGAAGGGATTTATTGATTATTTTTTTATGGCTTTTGTTGATGTCTCCGAGTTAATTTTAAATGTTAAAACAGGATGGATTTCGTGAATAAACAAAGGAAATTATGTCGAAATTTGCTAAAATTATGATGCGTTCTAAAGTGATTAATTCAAACATACCCGAATTTGAAAATTGAGCGTCGAGGCGCGAAAATGTAAAACGACTATAAAAAAATAGCAAAAAGAGGCACACTTATGATAAAAGTAGATTTTTTTTCCATATTATGTAAACCAATTATAATTAACACGTGCTTATTTGTTTCTTGTCACGGATTGATGATGGATTTCACTGGGCTAATTGATTGGATGACTCAGTTTATCGCGAAATGTGTATTATTTTTGTAGTTGGTTTTATTTTGAACATTTGTTGTAATCATATTCATTTGAATGAAATGAATTGTCTTTTAACAAAGAATTGTAGAATTGAATATGGTGTCATTTTATGTGATAGCTTGGATGCACATTTATACAGGTTATATCATGGCAAAAATGTATATATATGCATCTTGCAATCTTCTTTTGGAATTATTTATTGAAAAAAATCTCTTTTACCATCATAACGTGGGTGTTGCTAAAAATCAAATCATATTATGAACAATGACTTTTAGTGGCACTATAAATGACATTTAGGGACATACACTGGCACCTAATTATATGACATTTTGCGACATGTTTATCATGTCGCCTAAAAGGAGACATTCCGCGACATGCTATGTATGTTGCCTAAAATATTATATTTCGCGACATGTATGGCTTGTCGCCTAAAGAATGACATTCCGCGACATGTATGGTATGTCGCATAAAGAATGACATTCCACGACATGTATGGCATGTCGCGTAAAGAACGACATTCCACGACATGTCATTATGTCGCGAAAGGTAAGGTATTATTTAATATAAAAAATGAATATTAATATATATTTTAATAAATATATACATTTCGCGACATGTATCCTGTCGCGATTGGTATATATATTCCGCGGCATAAATATGTATGTCGCGGAATACATTCCCAGACGGGGCTACCGCAACACGGGGGTGACATGCAGTCTTATGTCGCGAAATGTCTTTTGCGACATAATTAATACATTTTGCGACATAATTTATGTGTTACGAAATGTGTTTTTTCTTGTAGTGGAACATCTAACGAACATCAAACAAGAATGTTCTATTTATAAAATTCAATCTAGTTGGCAGATCGTTAAAAGCT
This sequence comes from Sambucus nigra, assembly GCA_949130495.1. NCBI lineage: Eukaryota > Viridiplantae > Streptophyta > Magnoliopsida > Dipsacales > Adoxaceae > Sambucus > Sambucus nigra. Next base: position 2,100,408 of record OX422219.1, on the reverse strand, counting down.
CATTTGGACAAGAAAACTTCTTCGTTCGAATGAACTTATACCTCATTAGAATGAAATAGGATTTTCCTTCAGACCAACTATGTAGCTTCGTTTGAACGAGTTTTTCCACCTCAAAATTTATGTTTTCTCTATTTAAATCATGTTAGAATAAATTTGTAAGAACATTTGGCAAAAATCAATGCTCTTCCTATTTACAAAAGTGCCCAAACCCTAGTTTCTCCATTTGGGTTTAAAGATACAAGTTTCAATATGCATATTCTTTGAGATATTTTTTTTGGGAACTAAAGTTTGTTTCTATTCATCTTGAGAGAACTAATTTCGTATGGTGGACTATGTATTGGTTTGATGTGTTGCGGTGAATAAGAGGTATTCCGTGTTTCAGTTTTATAGATGATTGCCGAGCCTCATCGGTGGATATCGAGGTGTGCATGGATTCGTGCATTGTGCCATGTTGGTGGGTGAAATTCTACATTGCATTATGGAGGAGAAGTTAAAGATAGAAGAGCGTCAAGGCATTCCAGGGAAATGAGTCATTGAGTAAGTCTACTATCTAGTCTATGTAAAACATTATCATAGTGATCTGTTTGGCTGGGTCGTCTGGTGTTTTTTCCCTTTTGGTGTACCTCGTATATCGACGTATTGTTCATGCTTTACTTGTTTTATCTGCTTATCACCTCGATGGATGTCTTAGCCTAAATATAGAAAATTGGGTAAATCGGCTTTTCACAATAAGCAATTTAATTTTGGGAATAATTTTTATTGGGTTTAATATGTTAAAAGTCTTTTTCTTTAAAATTGAAAAATATAAAAATATAATTTTTGTTTGTGGCCATCCCTGTCTAAGCCCTGCAGGGCCTTCTCAAATTTGTACCAGAGCTAGAATACATAGTTTTTGTGTTTTAATCCCATGTTTGTAGACATGATTTTTTGTGCATTTGATGCCATTAAAGCACTAATGTTTGATTGCTCAAACTATGCATACTATAAAATGTGTCTGAAGTCAGTACTTAAGGCTATAGATGATAGGGTATGGCAAGTGGTTTTAAATGGTTTTAGTTCACCTACTACTTTAGTTGGAGGGACTAGGATTCCTAAACCCATAGAATCATTGAGGAAGGCTGAGCACGCGTTAGAAAAATATAACTCTCGAGATTTAAATGCTCTATTTTGTTTTATTACCCCGTATGAGTTTTATCGTATTATGACTTGCAAAATGTCAAAAGAATCTTGGGACGTACTCCAACTCAACCCTGAAGGAACTAGTGTTGTTAACTCTTCTAAACTCCAAAACCTCACCACTCAGTTTGAAATGATTGAGATGGTGGATAGTGAGACCTTTGATGAGTTTTGCACTAAACTGTCCGACATTGTTCATTCTTCTTTTAACGGGAGAGAGAAGATACCCCATAACAGAGTAATAAAGAAAATCTCAAGGTCATTGCGTGAAAGATTTAATCCAAAAGTGACGGTTTTGAATTCATTGGGTACTTTTGTATCTATAAAACTTAAAGAGCTTGTACGTGAGTTACAAAATTATGAGCTTGACATGTTTTCCCCCAAGACTGAGTGACCCACGAAACTAAAGAAGGTGGGAGAGAAATCAAAGGTGTATAATGCCAACCTTAGTGATAGTGATCCCAAAGAGGGACTCAACTCCCCTATTAAGTGCAACTACACCATGAGCATGGCTAGTCATGTGAGTCTTGATGAGAAATCTTCCCATGAAGATATTTTTATGCATGACACTTATGAGGCCATTATTTATGATCGCCAAGTGAGCGATAGTAGTGTTAGTAGAGAAGAAAGTGAGGATGAAGATAAGGATGGAAATTTAACCCAAACCATAGGAGCCCCGCCTTGTCCTGACCCTAATGGGGAGGGTTTTGAAACCCGATTAATGAATTAGGAGTGGGTATGGGTTTAAAAAAAATTCATTTATTAAATGAGGGGGGTTAGGAGTTACCTTAAATAAAATCGCCCCACCCCGCCCCGTTTAACTTTCGCCTATATAAATACAATTTGTATGTACATTAATTAGAATAAAACTGTACACACACACACTAAAAAACCCATTATATATATGTTAATCTTGTAAAAGATCTATGTGTAAACATGGATTGACAATTGGGGGACTGTCTCACATATTGAAATATGAACCATTGTAGACCTATATAACTATAATGTAATATTTTTAATTTTACTATTTTTAAAATTAACCTGACCCATAAGAGCCCCAACTCACCCTATTTAGTAAATGGGGCGGGTTAGGATTTAATTTAAATAAAAACCACCCTACCCCGCCCAGCACCGTTTATTAAATGGGGTGGGTTAGGATTTTTGAAAACCCGCCCCGTTGCCATCCCTAGATGAAGAAGAGGAGGAGAGTTAACTCCAAGTTTCCTTTCATGAGTTGTATGTCGAAACATTTAAAGTGAAGAAGGGTAACTTGAAGTCGGAAGCTATGTTTAAAGAGCGCGTCGTAGGAAATGATGACATTGTTTTGATTGAGGATCTTAGGGAATGTGAGAACACTCTTCGTGAGAATATTGAGTGTGTTGAGGGTGACAGAGATAACCTTCGTGGTTCGATGGAAGTTATGAATAAGGATCTTCTAGAGTTTGAGTAGTCTAGTCATTTACTCAAGTCTCGGATAATTGAGCTTGAAGAGAGATTGAGTGTCTCGAGTCGTGTCAAATTTTTTGGAATCAAGGTCAGAAAAGGTGGATAAAATATTAAACATTGTCCAAATAACAGATAACAAGGGTAGGATTGGCTTTGATTATCAAAATCCTTCCACTACCCAAGCCAAGATCGTTTATTTGAGAGAGTCGACTAAGAATGTCACGAAACACCATCCCTTAGGTAATACCCCTCTCCATGTTTACACTTGAGTACATTGTATAAGGAAAGGTTACCTCAGGCATTTTTTCTATGATCTTAAAAATGGTCCTAGAAAGTCTAAGCATTGAGTCACCAAGGTTCCCAAAACCCAAGAGTGTTACATTACACCTACATAGGTTAGGAAATCAGATTTGGAGGTTTTATATATTAGACTTGTTGATTCTCATTTTCTTGCACATGATAGTTACCATGTTATATCTAATGGTTGATTGTGTTTCCATGTTTGCATGCACTAGTTGTGCTTCATCATATATGTTTACTAGGTGTATTTTGTTTGTATCTTTGTATTTTGATTTTTTATTTATTGTGTCATATTAAAAAATAAAAAAGTATATTGTTTGTCTTTTGAGTTAGTTTTGTTTCAAATTGGTATTTTACTTTGAAATATATATAAAAACTCAAGAAGATTTTTGGTTTTTCTGTATTTTAGTTTTTCACATTTTATGTGGCATATTGGTGTGTTTGAATCCAATGCATTATGTGCTTTCCATGTGACTATGACATTTGTTTATGATTGTAAATACTTAGATTGTCCTCAATCATGCTTACAGGGAGTTGTCTCGACTTTAATTTTCTTTATGTATTCAACTTTGTATATCTGTCCACACACACATGAACGAGCTTTTTTTATATTTTAACTTCACATGTAATATTTGAGGTTTATGAGATGTTCGTCCATCAATTATATCATCTATATATTTTGTGACTATGGGGAATTTGTGGATGTAAGAACCGTGCCCAAGAGAGTTTTTAATTTTATTGAAAAATATATGAGGGTATGCCAAAAAAGGCTACTAAAGGAGAAAATCTCCTTTGCGAGAAAGCCACCGTTGGTAAGAGCCTATTAAAAAGATTTGAAGGCAATAAAAAAAGAAAATTTTCCATGTCTGACTTGTTTAGTTTGTTTGATTATCAAAAGTGATAGCTTGAAAAGAATTTAGAGAAACGAAAATATGCTATATGTTTATCTTTTGAGGGTCTTATAGTTGAAGATCACCGGGTTTGCACAATGAATCCTAGTTAAGTTTATTTTGTCATAATGTTATTTATTTGTAGAATCATTCATATTCTAAACTTGTGTGCATTGTGCTTATTTGTTCATAGAGTTCACTTTATCCTATCACTTGAGGTTAAATCTTAGTTTATTAACGTTTTATGATCAAATAGAACTCCTTGAACATATTTGAGTATTTGGGTCATAATTCATTTTTAAATAGTGAGGAAGGTAAAATCGTGAGCTACAAGCTCTGATACCAATTTGAGCATGCGTGTGCCACGCGATGTTATATCAGTTTGTAAAATTTTCAAATTTATAATGGATTAAAACTTATTTAATTAGAGTCATCTATGTGGATAAATCAAATATGCAAATCCAACAATCACAAATTTAGGAAAAATACCAGAAGGGCAAAACCTTTTCTTTCACCATTAAATGTAAATCGCAATTCACAATTACATTGAGAAATAGGCAATGAATTTTCCATAGAAAACCCACATAAATCGCACCCTAGAAGCAACAAACATTCCCACAAAAACATTAAGAATCACACCTCCTCCTTTAGCAGTGAACACCCTCGAGTATCCCCAATGACTGCAGTCGTCATCAACAATTGCTCCCACAAGTACTACCAATCTAGCAGTGGATAAATCTTCTCTACAAGAGAAACTTCAACAAAGATGTGCTTAGGGTTCCAAAACGATTCACAAAAGTATATGGGATGATTTGTGTTAATCAAAAACATAAATTTTTCCCTAAAAGGTGAAGACTAAAATTCGGCAGATATGCAGTATGCGTGTTGTAAAAGACTTGAATGAAAAGTCTCATGAAATTAGGTATTTATAAAAAAAACTTAAGTCAATAGGTCGTTCAAACGACTTCTTAATGTTGTTCAAACGACATTAGATGTCGTTAGATATTGGATGGAACGACCTATCAAACGACGTATAGAAAATCAAACCAATGTAGCGTTGTTTTATGAAACAAAGGAACGCCGATCTCGTGACCTATCAAACGACATGAGATGTCGTTAGATGAGGTTATTTGAATGACTTATGCCTTTTCCCATTAGATGTGAGCTAATTCTCTAATACCAACCTCTCAGAGATTATTGAAGGCAATACAATGTCTTTTTTAGGTGCTAAACATATGTATGGAACTTGGGGTCCTCAAATCCATTTGATTGTGACACAACTAATTCCTCTTTGAGAGAACCACAATAAAATTAACTATTTCAAAAATTAACTCTAGTCAAACCAACAAGGAAAAAGACTCATTAAATTTAAGAGCTCCAACTTGAGGATATCATCAAGCCACTGAACTATCTTTATTACGCAACATGATGGGTTCTTTATCAAACATTTTTTTAAACATCTCATTATTACCAATGACGTGAATATCTTTTAGCGTAGGAATTTCACTCCAAAACTTTTTGTTTATGAATTAGTCTAATTCATCTTGCATACCATTGACATAATATTCGTATAACAAGTATTATTTAACATTATTGAGTTCAAGAGTTGAAGTCTAACACATAATTTTAATTTTCTTATTGAGTTGACAATGAGACTTAACTCCAACATTAGAACTTCCGATGATTTTAGAAGCATTGTGGTTCGTTCTTACCCAAATAGACTGGTCATCAACTTAAACAACCATTTATGGTGGTGGGGGAACCTTTACACAATCATCATTTTCTTGTTGTTCTATATATTCATTCATAAATAAAAATGGAATGGAAGACCTTGAATTTAATAACTCATCCATAAATATGTTAAATTCATTAAGTTTCCTTCAATTAACTAGTCATAAAACATTATCCACCGTAATTTGTAATTAACATCCCAACCAAAATTGTCCAAGCAATAACTTGGGCGATTTTTATAGGGCAATTAGAGAGTGACAAAAATAGTATGACTACATATTTGGAGCCCTAAAATTTTAAGGAAGAATACCATGTAGAGAAAAAAAAATAATCTAGCACGTTTTGTGGACGCGCGACACTGCGAAAACCCAACTTTACGCGAATTGTTTGGGACAATAGAAAGGTCAAAAAATAAAATAAGCCTATATATGAGACCCTAAAAATACGTAGAAAAATACCATGTAAAGAAAAAATGAAAAAAATACTTTTTTTCAGAGTAGTCATCCCCTACCTATTTTGGATGGACAACAGCCCTAAGGGGTTGTTTTTTGTTTTTTGTTGGGTCTTGTCCCTTTCAAACTTGCTTTAAACCTCGGTAGAATCGTTTTTCCTCTTTTGTGTAAAGAAGAGAGATGAACTTTGTCTAGGGAGTTAATCTTGGAGTGGAAATGGGTTATAAGAGAGAAAGAGAGGAGGGGGGGATCCTAAGGGTTAGGGTACCCAAGATTATCAAATTTTTACCATTTTCGCTCCCTCTTTTAGCTCCCATCAATAAGAACTCTGCCCAAATTCATAGCTCCCATTATATCCCTTTTTCTCTCACTGAAACTCCATTAAAGTATCTAAAAAACGCCATAAAACCTCCATATAAAGGTGAAGGAGTTTTTAGATCCTGAAGTGGACTTTGAAAGGGGTTCTCTTGAATGTGGAAGAAGTATTTTCATGTATTGTTGGAGACTTCATTGGAGTTAGGAAGGAGGAGCTTTTGTGGCTCCGTTTAAAGTCAACTTTGGAGGTGGGGGAGGCACCCATCTTCTCTACAACCACTACCATATTTGAAGACATTTAGGTGGAATTTACTAACCCTAATTTGGGTTTAATGATGAGTGTAAATTTCAGTTAGTTATTTCAATATATTGGGCTAAATATATGTAGGTATTATGATAACTTGCATCCATGGGGGTTGTTAGTTAATTTCTATGACTTCATGAACAAATGGGTTTTAAAGAAGTGTTTTAAAATGGATTTTGAATTAGATAAAAATTCAGATTACTAATTTACACCACTTGGGTATAACAGTGTGTAAGAAAATGGCTATAGTGCATTTATGGGTTTGTTAAGTGAGCCCTTAATGTTTTGAGTAAAAAGGGGCATTTAAGAGAGGGTTTGAAATTAGTTCTAAATGGGTTAAATTTCCATAACACTATTCACATACATTTTATGAAAGAAAATGAGTTTTAAAGGTGTTCAAATTTCCAGAACACTATTCATGGACATTTTACAAAATAAAAGGTGTTTCAAGAGAGTTTAGTGAAGGAAAATGTGATTTTTATGAAAAGTAATGCTTTAATCTTGTTTATATCATTTTGTTAAATTATTATATATTTTCCTACATTAAATAAATAGTTTGTATGTAAAGAAATATTTTTACTTTTAAATAGATATTTTAAAGTGTGTAAACTCAAAATAAGAAAATAAAGTGGGTTTAATGTGTAGACATGTGAAACTAAAGTTTTCGTGTAAATAATAGTGTGAAATAAATGGCGTAGGTATTGAAATGAAAAATATCAAAATTAAAGTGTGTTTGTCAAATATGTGGAAAATAGGGTTTTAGTATGTAAAATGTATGAGTTTACGTACTAAAGGAGTGTAAAGGGTGAAATTGAATTTTTTTGTAAAGTGTGATAGTAAACAAATGTTTTAATGGTTAAATGTGTTTAAGTGTTGAAATAGAAACTGAAACTACCTTTGGGGAAAATGACATTTGTTAAAGGACCAAATTGTAAGTTTTGGTAAATAAGCGTAAATTGGTAATTTAGTTAAAGCGTGACATTTTCATGAAGTAAAAATGTTGATAAATGTTTTTACACTAGTGTGGGTGAAAATGTATTAAGTTCTAAAGAGGGAATGATTTTTTGCATAAAATCAACGTGTGCGTGAATAAAGGACTTAAAGAAGAAGAAACCATTTTCCAAGTGTTAACGGAAAAATGGACGGTTAAGTTCGGGCTTTTGGCTTCGACCCGTGAACGTGATTAATGTGAACATTAAAATAGTTATGAATACATTGAAAAGATAATGGAATACTTAGATGATGTCAGGAAATAATTAAGAAGGGATGAAGTCCCTAGCAGTGAAAGGCCCCAAAGTAACTGCAGTAGCATATGGCGACGGAGACCGCTGGTGAGAGGCCACCAAGTCCGGGAGTATGTGTGCATTGGCAAATCCCAAAGATAAATGATGTAATCGGGAACATGATAAGAAACAGGTTATAATGTGGAAATAACCTAACTTATATGAACAATAAAATGTTCCGGTTAATGTAATATGGACAAGTATATTGAGAATAATGACTAAGGTCCATAAGAAATGTGAGGTGGTTAAGCAAGGTGATTTAATGAGTAATTAAGATACCTAACATAATAACACAAGTGTATGTGTTGTATAAGGCTTTCAATGTAAATGAACATTTCTAACACGATTTGTGTGTGTGTGTGTGTGTGTGTGTGTGTGTGTGTGTGTGTGTGTTGAAAGAAGGTCTTAAGTAATGGCTAAGTATCTCCAGTGTGATTTAATAAACGTTGGGTAATAAACGTTTTTAATATAAGTAAAAGGTTTCCCCAACAATCACTAAATGTTTAACCGCGTACATTAATGGGAAGCAATTCCAGTTTTAGGCATAATGATAAAAAAACAATGATTATTTTGTAAACGAAAGGAGAATAAACTGTATTATATAACATTTTGGAACAAAACGGTTTAATACATTGGGTCATGTATTTTCAAAGATATATTTGTAGATATATACTTATTTTCACATGCATGTAGTGTAGTGTGTGAGTATTCTTTTTTGTCGTTCATTTCTATGATGTATTGTATAGTTCCCACTGAGCATTCGGCTCACTCCTTTTTTTTGTTATGGAAGGTTGTATGCGGTCTCGTATATTGAGAGCATTTTACAGGCAAGTATTTAAATTATATTTGCAATAGTAGTTATGTTATGTTGTTTGCGGATGATATAGTTTTAGTAGACACTTCAAAGGAAAGCTTAGCGATGAGAGTAGATACTTGAAGAAAAGCCTTAGAGTCTAAGGGACTAAAAATCAGTAGAAATAAAACGGAATTTATGGAATGTAAATTTAATAATGAGGCATCGAGTAACATAATGATAAAGATTAAATAAAAAGTGATAAACCAAACTAATAAATTTCGTTATCTAGGTTCAATGTTACAAAGTAATGGGGATATTGATGAGGATGTTACAAGTAGAATATCAACTGGTTGGATGAAATGGAGACTAGCGAGTGGGGTGTTATGTGATAAGAGGATAATTAATAAATTAAAAGGAAAATTTTGTAGAACAGTTGTTAGGCCAGTGACCCTGTATGGAGAATAGTATTAGGCGTTAAAATAACATGAACAAAATCTCCTTGTTAGTGAGATGAGGATTCTCCGGTGGATGATTGGAATTACTAGAAAGGATAAAATTAAAATCCTATATGTGTGAGAAAAGTTAGGCGCAACTCCCATTAGCGATAAATTAAGAGAAAGTAGACTTAGGTGGTACGAACATGTGTTGCGTAGACCATTAGATGTCACTATTACAAGAGGAAGATTGTTGGTAATAAAGGGTAAAAGAAAATAGGTCGCCCTACGCTATCGTGGGAGGAAATTATTAGGAGAGACCTTAAGGAATTAAATTTGAATGATAATAGTGCATATAATAGATTAGAATGGAAAACGAAAATCCATGTGGCCGACCCCATATAATGGGATTAAGGCAAGGATGTTGATGATGATGATGTTCTTATTTAGACTTAGTTTTGTTACATTTGTATTAAACTGAACTAAAATGTGTTTAATTTAAGTGTGTATCAAATTGAACTAAAATGTGCTTTTTTAGACATAGTTTTGTTACGTTTTTATCAAATTTTGAATTGAATTAAAATGTGCTTATTTAGACCTAGTTTTGTTATCAAATTGAACTAAAATGTGTTCAAGTAAAGTGTGTATCACTTGAACTAAAATGTGCTTATTTAGACCTAGTTTTCTTATGTTTGTATCAAATTTTAAATTAAACTACAGTTTGCTTATTTAGACCTAGTTTTATTATGTTTGTATTAAGTTGATCTAAACTGTCCCTATTTATGTATAGTTTGTTTGTTTTTGTGCTACTTTATCTATTATACGTTTGTATGAAATTAAAGTAAAATGTGCTTATTTAGACCCAGTTTGTTACTTTTGTATGAAACTAAAAAATAATGTGCTTATTCAGACCTATTTTTGTTTGTTTTGTATCAATTTAAACCTCAAACGTGCTTATTCAGACCAATTTTTCTTTGTTTTGTATCAAATTGAATTCATATGCGCTTATTTAAACCTATCTTTTTTTATTTTGTGTGAAATTAAGCTCAAATGTGCTTATTTAGACCTAGTTTAATTTGTTTTGGTGCTATTTAATATCTTATACGTAATTTATCAAATTTAACTCAAATATGCTTATCTAGTTTTAGACCTAGTTTTGTTCATCTTAGTGTGACTTTATCAAATTAAATTAAAATGTGCTTATTTAGTTTTAGACATAATTTTGTTCATTTTGTGTATCAAATTGAACTCAAATGTTCTTATTTAAACCAAGTTTTGTTCGTTTTGTATCAAATTGAACTCAAATGTGCTTATTTAGAACTAGTTGTGTTCGTTTTCGCATTACTTTATCAAATTGAACTCAAATATGCTTATTTAAGGTTTAGGCCTAGTTTTGTTAGTCTTAGTGCTACTTTACAAAATTAAAATAAAAAGTGCTTATTTAGACCTAGTTTTGAGTGTTTTGTATCAAATAGAACTCAAATGTGCCTATTTAGACCGAGTTTTACCCTATCTCAAATTGAACTAGAATGTGTTTTTTTAGACCTAGTTGTAACACCCCGCCTAATTAAATACTGGGTGATCAGTCCTTTATTAAATTAAATCTAAGTGTTCGGTTGGCTCGTTCTTAGCATCACTATCGAAAACAAATTTACCTTTTTAAACACCCTATAAGTAATTAAGTTAAGTGTCAAAATATTTTCAATTTTAATTATTTAAAACCAATACCAATACTTTAAGTAAAACATTCAACCTTGTAATGAACACCAAAATGATAGATACGAATCATCCAACTAATAGAACTGAACTGGAATAAACCCTCCAGGAAAAATGTCTCAAACCAAGAATAAATAACAACTACAATCCCAATGAAAACCAAATACTGAAATGAAAGAGTACACCATCTCTCTAAATAATATAAAGGATGGAACTAGGCGACATGTGCCCTAACTGGAAATGATAAAATAAAACTGAGGCAATGGTGATGAAGCGTCTAAGTACAAGGACCTGCAACTCCCACACTAGCTGCAGCACGTCAATCTATCTGACAGTCAATGCTTGGCGTCCCTGTAGCTGGACACCTGAGTATAAATATATATATATATGAGAAAAGAAAGAGAAAATAAATGGGTCAGAGCCCGATAGAAAATACCTTTAAAAACGTTTTAGCAAGTATTTAAGATGCCTACTACTTAATACCCCACACATGTAAGCCCGTTACCCTCACTTGGGAATTCTCACCTCTCATCTAGTGTGCACGCCTAGCGTACTACAACTATTATAATTAATGATAGTTCAGTTACTAGTCTAAACTCAATCCACTTTCATTAAGCCCAACATGTTCCCACATAATTATAATTATTCCAGATTAACGTCTGCACAAGTCTTCACTATAAAAGGCATTAAACCCTCGACACATAACTCATTTAACAATATTATTCAAAAAAAATTCCCCACTACAATTCACAATAAACGAACAACAGGTATATACTAATCGGGCACCCCACATATAAATTATGGTGCGGGTATACTCTAGTATCAAGATCCTATACCTCTCGTACAAATAAGGGAAATACTAGTTCGGATCCCCTCATGAACCGTATTAACAAAAAACACAAACAATGGAGGCGAAGCATAATTCCAAGTCACTAAGAGGTAAGAACATACCCCCTCACGCCTCTTGGAACCGTCTGACTATCATTCTCAGATAGACTGTACCAAGGATACTATGTTCTAGGGTACAAGTCAATATCCCCCATAAAGGTCCCATCGAGATAAGATCGTCCCAGTACGGAAACCTCCGTGATAGCAAGTAGCGCGGGTATGATTAACTACACATACTAATATAACAAGCATATATACACGCATCTATATATATTTCCATATTTCATATCGGTACTCCCACGATTGATAATATATTAACCACATGTGGTGCTCACCCTCAAAGCCTACGTATCTAGTTTATCCTTTTTCTCATTTACCACACTTTTCCAATTACTTCTCGACCCTCGAAGTGTATAATTTTAATGTCCCTAATGTCAATTGGTGAACATTTCCTATCCCACTGGCCTAAGCCATCAATCAAGCTCACTCAACCTAATGTGTTGCACACACAATCATAATTTATCTTTCATAAGCCCTCGTGATTCTAGGCTAAGTCTCGTACTTCTCCACATTGTCCGGACCTAAAATAACAACCCTACTTGTCCTTCCCAAGTCCCATTATAATCATTTAATCATGGCCCAAGGTTCCCATAAAGCGGCTCGGCTTAAATCATTTAACAAGAAACTAGTTGTAGAATTCAAGAGGGATCGATCGATCGACTTAGTCGATCCGTCGACATTCAAGAGTCGATCAATCGACCACTCAGGTCTCACCCAGATTTCTACAAAAATGACCTGCGAGTTTTATCACTTTTCAACCTCTAAATCATGCTTAATTCATCCCAAACACCCAAACAATTAAACCAAGGGTTATGTCAACCTATCTTCATGATTTCCTATGTAAAACATGTACGAGTTCATCAAAGACATGGATTTAAAGGGGAAAATTCAGTAGACTTATCAAGAACCCTAGTTTTATCATAATTTTAAATATTCTCAATCTTTTTCCATATTTCTTCTTACTAAATCATTAAAAATTCATGGGTGATAGTCTACATATGACAAGGATTCCATACTACATGCATTCCTCCAAAAACATACGATTTAAGTTTCCTAAATCATATAATTTCTCAATAAAACATGTATTTACCAATCCTATTCTAACATGGGTGAAATATTAACTAGGAATCATCAAGATAGATACTTGCCTTTAAGATTTAAGTCTAAGTTCCCGGTGTTTATGGGTATGTCTACATTTTCATTTTTTCGATCTACGCGACGATGGTGGAATCTGGCAAAACGGTTATGAATTGGTGGCTTTCCTCCTTAGAAGATCTTCTTCTTCTCTCTAACTTAGGCCCTCTGCAACTTCTAACTCCTTATCCCCCGAGGACTCTATTTACATCAGATATAAACTTAATAATTTTCGTCCATAATTAAGCCTAAAAATAGCAAATTACTAAAATGCCCTCTCGAGTTGTCGGTTAGGCCTAAAAATGCCCCGAGACCTAAACTAAACCCCCGGGTACACTTTTCAGACTATCTCAACCCTTCCAGACACGTCGGCGCACTAGAAATGACCATAAGGGTGACTTATAATTTATTCACTTTCATTCTAATAATTTAGTCCTGACACGACACATGCGCGTCCCGACTTAATTTCCATAATTATCGTATTATTCACTCGCGACAATTTTAATAAATTCAATTCTTCATATTAAATTACCAATAATTACTAACTCTCGTCATGCTAGTAAATATTTAAAATAAAATTTGAAATTAATATTAAATTAATTTATCTCAATTAAATTTAATAAATCCCCAAATAACGGAATTTCCCCCCTAATAACAGAATTTCATCCCGAAATTAGAAAAATAAGTCATATGAGGTAAAAAAAATAGGATCCTACAATACTCAAGCCGCTCAATTAACCCTCTCGACCCCTTATCAGTTATAGGGTCACATCTCAATAACGGCACCTCACCTTGTTTTCCTACCAAACAACATTCGAATAGGAATAGCCTATACATCATTGGTTGCATTATCTCAATCTCATTGGGAGGCTGCACCTCACTTGGTATCAACTCCCGTGTTTATCTAAACATAAAACTCCCATCTTAGGAGAAACCATATGAACACCGACATGTTCTTGTCCGTCCTTCGAATCTCGACTCTTAGGGACGTGACTCTTACGACATTCAAAAGTCGCTCAAATCAGTTTGTGGTTATTCCACTATAGTCATCATACTCCAACTCTTGACCAATTCAAAAATCTGAATATCCGCTCACCTCTAACCATCCAGAGGAAGAATCGTTAAGGTTTTTCCACACCAATACGCATCTTGTCCACAATTTTTAGGTACGAGTGTTTTCGCACAATTCTACCATTTCGTAATATCCTCTCCCAATTACTGTACTATACTTCACTTACTAGTTATGTCCGTTGTGGAAATGAAATAAGCACATTGAATCCAAAATTACTTTCATACAACTCCACCAGTCGTTAATCACCTTTCACCTACTCCATGGGCTCTAGGTGATACAACCCGCTCAAAATGAAACGTTATCCCACTGCTTCAAGAAATCCCATATTGAAGGTGGGTTTTAAGGATCTCATCCTAGTTCAGAACAACTCCGGATAAGACCAAGTACTAGCACAATCCTACTCTTCAAAGGAAGACTGTGTACGCTATCTCATTTTGCAAATTACCCCAAAAGAATACCAATCGTTTCCTTCTTGGTCAACTTGTTCCAAACATTAGAAGGAACTTTTGACCTTAAGGTTGACATACCGTCAAATAAATTTACCAACTGACCGCCCTCTTCCATTACTGGAATTGTCGGCTTTCTACAAAGTTTCTGGCTGATCATCTTACTCCAAACGATTTCTATCTATGAGTGGTGCACGCAGAGACTAATTATTATGTCTTGCTCAACATCGACTTCCACTTATAATGCCTCACATTAAGTAATACTTAATACTCCTCTTCTTCCCTCGGCGTATACCAAAAGTTTTAACCCGTGCACTTTAACTACGATCTGCGCTTCTGGACTCCTTATACCTTATTGACATCGTCTTTCTATTCATGCGCAAGTCACTCTCCACATTCGACTAGGTAGAACTGCGCTAAAAAAATTCCATAATAATAAAAATTTTGTCTTATCAAGGGATTCCCCTTTTTTAAATGGCTTCCCACAGCCTTTCAACCAAGTTCGGGTGTGCTACTCTGTTTGTACAAGTATATGGGTTTTGATCCTTCTCATATGATGCTTAATCCACTCTTCCATTTCTATTTCATTATATTAGTCCCCCAGGTATATACTTCATACATCTATTCCCACGTCCCATTAACCCAGACGATTCTAACATCAGCTAAGCAGGATGCCCACTCACCCTATAAATCATGCATTCTGGTGCAAACATCACATAAACTTCAATCATAACACTCACTTCTTTATTGCCCCTGTATTTGCAACGTGGTTATACCACTTGGGCATTCTCAATCACCCCAGAATTCGAAATTCTAAATCCTCTTTAACATCATTCCACCCTTTAACTCGTGGTGGTAGGACAAAAAAATTCAATGTCTCCTTACCACACAAACGGCTCCACTGGCCTTTATCGTAATTTAACTTTCAACTTACAGTTATAACTACATACTTCCATAACGACCGAGGTATCGAACCCATGGACGAATGACCAAACATCTCCCTACTTCCAACCTTACGCTAAGTTTCATGCGTGGGATGTCTCTCTAAGCGAAATCCAAATAAGGAACCCCCGATACACTACTACCACGCATTGTCAATTATCGAAATCCGTTAGGCCCTCAGTCCATGACATGTTCCCCAGAATTCCCGTCTCTTGACGTGAAATTTGTATCTCCTTTCGCAACTACACTTAAATAAGGAACTTCCTCCCAAAGGTGCTATCGCTAAACATTGGTGGAAATCACATTCTATAAACATCGTAAACATACAATCGCGACTCTCAAAATCCTGTCCCTATACATATAATTATAAGTCTTAACTCCCACGTCTCTAACGGAATGATATAACACTGCGTTCTTCCTATTTCCAAGTTCTGAGCGTTAAACACAATAGCGAGTTAAATCTTTCCCCTCAATCAGAAAACCCAATACTCTCCAAATCATATCAATGAAGTCCTTACACATACTGGGATCGAATATATTGAGACCACTATACCCTTCAAATTCTCTATAATATATGAAAAAAATTAAGTGTAATCCCGATCTTCTCGTAGGTGAGGCTTTAGCCAAAATAAAACATCCTGTACTAGGCAGTAACCACGATAACCTTGCAATGACTACCCACTATCGTTCTAACCAACGTTATAAAACCATAACCAGAATAATATCATAAATGTATAACACATCACTAAAATGAGTACTCTCACTAAAATATATACCACTAACAATACACACCTTCATCCTCCGCGGATAACACTAAAGATAACCCCGCCATAATAGGGAAAACATTCATATAAAAATAATGTTGCCGATATACGCACTGAACTCGTCTCACATGCGAATCTAATAATAATTAAAATGTAGTGACTCGTTTGGGTCACATAAAATATGCCTCATCCTCTGAGGGTAAAACTCGTACTTTTACCTTGCCAATCGCCCTAGCTGCTCAAATGGTTCCCGGACATAACACACCTATCAGAACCAAAAAAAAAATTACATTAACCATTGTCCTTACTATACAGCATAACCTTGTCCCTTTACTCTCTTCGAGAAAATAACGCATGTGATTTTACCCTCCATAAAATACCTCTACACATAATCCACTTATCTCTGGTCATACTGACCATATTAAGGTTGTCTTTCTCATGGACTTTAGTAATCTCAATCTTGATGATTGTCCCCGTTGTTCCTTTAGCTTTGTTGGCCTTATGGAACATGCTACTGGCTTCAACATCCCTTACTGAATTCACCATCACTTTGTAAGAATTCAGCTATCCGACTAATTTAAATGGTTTCCCTCATGGTTTTCCCCCATTTTTTGTGGTGCTTCACTAACACTGTTTCAACCAGTCTTATTCTCTAACTGAATTCTTCGGTTCTTTTGGCTTCCATACAAAGAATCGTTAACATCTTTACTGACAAAGCGTAACATTGTCACTATCTGAATCGACCATCCTGCAGAATTCCCTTTAAGGCTTATTAACTATTCTTACGAGTCGATTTCACACTTGAGATCCTCCTCTCCATTCGTATCTACTTTCTACGATACCAGATTCGTTAAGCATTTAAATTCATTCTCACAAACGGACTTTTTTCTCGGCCCTCCTGTGATGAGTTCAGAACAACGTTCATATCTTATCCTGATCATCTGATGAAGAAACTTGCCGTCAAACTGTGCTTAAGATCCTTCCATTGACATAACATTCGACTTTTAAATGTGGTGGTTGTCTCCCACCATTATAACTTTGTTCCGACGAGCCAATAAAATTTTACCCCAAATTTTCACTTTCAGTTAGTCTCACTCCGCCAAATGCCAAAGCCTTTAGGTTATCTATCTCCGTTGGCTAACACCCACGATCTTCGTATTTCTAGGGTTTTCACTGATGGTTCTCTTCAATGTTTCATCTGACTTCCTCCCAATCCAACCACGTTGGGTGAGTCTAATTTGGCACCACCTTCTACTATAGTGATACTTGAAAATCATATGTTGTGCCTTAGTCGTCTATACCCTCCTGGCTTTTCGTGCCATAATAGGGGTGACATCAACTTACGGTCATCATCCTTTAATATACCCTATAACCTCAACTGAGCTCTGCCCCCTGCTATCCGCCCAATGGCCCTCGCCAGTCATACTTCATTGTTCGGCACACGAACACACCCGACCGCGAATAAGATTCACTAATATATATGTTATAGTAGGAGAACAAAATCTCACCAAAGAAATCAACAATCCTAAACATAGGGCTCTATGTCAAAGAAATCTACGCTAGAAGCGTAATAAGCCGCACATATCCTAGAGGACATTAGAACATGAAGCTCTGATACCACCTATAACACCCCGCCTAATTAAATACCGAGTGATCAGTCATTTATTAAATTAAATGAAAGCGTTCAATTGGCTCATTCTTAGCGTCACTGTCGAAAATAAATTTACCTTTTTAAACATCCTATAAGTAATTAAGCTAAGTGTCAAAACATTTTCAATTTTAATTATTTAAAACCAATACCAATATTTTAAGTAAAACATTCCACCATGCAATAAACACCAAAATGATAGATACGAATCATCCAACTAATAAAACTGAACTGGAATAAACCCTCCAGGAAAAATGTCTCAAACCAAGAATAAATAAAAACTACAATCCCACTGAAAACAAAATACTGAAATGAAAGAGTACAATATCTCTCTGAATAATATAAAGTATGAAACTGGGCGATATGTTCCCTAACTGGAAATGATAAAATGAAACATGGTGATGAAACGTCAAAGTACAAGGACCTGCAACTCCCACACTAGCTGTAGCACGTGTAAGGACATAATTTTATAAATGTACGGGGTAGAATCTAGGAATTTTATATTTTTCCAAGATCACAGTTTGTATGTCTGATACCGCTACATTCGACACGTCATCATGATCATCCACGATGACCTTTATCCGAATCCATGCATCCACCATCTTCACACGTGCATCATGCTACATGTGACGTGCTGCTCAACCGTTTCCCACTACTCCACAATGCATTATTGGTAAAATGATTTATTGGAGTTGTTTATATTTGCATAAATATTTGGGAATTTTTCAGAAAGTGTTTTTTCGAAGTCTGATTTATTTTTATCAAAAGCAGAAATTTTTCTAAGTGTAAAAGCGGAGTGCCTCGATCGACGAGCTCATTCCAACGAGTTCACATTGTCGTTCGAGAGAGATAAGCATCTCGCGCGATGTCGTTCAAACGACATATGTCCTTCGTTCGAGCAACGCCGTCACCTCGATTTTCGTATAAATATCTGGTCCCTTTCTACACGTTTTCCAAGTCTTTTTCAAATATGATTTCTGTAAAAAATAGCCCACAAAACAAACTTTAACTTTTAAGGTTTTATGCCTTGTTTATTCACATAAACACTCCCATCTATGTATGTGAATCATTAAACCTTCATGAGGATCGGTTTTACTCATCTGGAGTAATTTGTGGAGAAGCCGTTATCTTCTTCATTGCTGCCCACCTGGAGTTCTTGCGGGAGATTCCAGCTGAGACATCGAAACTGACGCCTGAGGGTATTTCGTATGTCACTCTTATTTTCATTGTAATCCGTGAAATCGTTTTTACAAATTATACTGAAAATAAAAAGGGTTTGCCCTTTGGGGGATTTTTCCTGATATGTGTGTTTTATTTGTGATTGACAGCTCTTGCATGTTCATATTGACTTCAATCACACCTAGATGCATGTTTTAGGATTTAATTGAAAAACTAAGTTTAATTAAATAATTTCTTAATTTGAACGCATGCACACTCTTCAAATTGGTATCAAAGCCAATTACACAATTATACCGTGTAATTTTCAGCAAACATTTTCTAAGATATCAATTTTCTAAAAAATTGATTTTTAAAAAAGGGCGTGTTCAATGGAGAAATTAGATAATAAAATGCCAGTTTTTTACGGGACAAATTATGCTTACTGGAAAGCCCGCATGAAATCTGCTTTAAAAGTCATTGATGAACGTGCTTGGATTTTGGCTAAAAGAGGGTGGACACCTCCCTCCACACTATTGATAACGTGACTAATCTAAATTATGTCACTACATGGACTAAAGAAGAATTTAAATGGTCATCTTTTAATTCTAAGGGTTTAAGTGCTATTTCTGTATCCATCACACCTGACGAGTTTCGACGCATAATGGCGTGCACCACGTCAAAAGAGGCATGGGATGTTTTACAACTTACCCATGAAGGAACTAATGTTGTGAAAGAGTTTAAACTGCAAAATTTAACAACTCAATTTGAAACAATCACCATGCTTGAGACTGAATGTTTTCATGAATTTTATGCTAGGTTATCTGATATTGTAAACACTAGCTTTAATCTTGGTAAACACATTCCTAATGTTAGAGTTGTTAAAAATATTCTAAGACCATTGCCTAAACGTTTTATCCCTAAAGTCACTGTGCCAAATTCTATGGGTAATTTAAACACTCTTAAATTGGAGGAACTTGTAGGAGACTTACAAACGTATGAAATTGATATGTTTTCTAAATCTGTCAAGCCTAAAGATAAAGGAATTGCACTTAATGCCCAGGATAGAAAGAGTGAGGGGTCGGCAAAAAAGAGGGTAGAGTCATCTAGAAAAAGGGAGATAGAAACGTCAGATTCTGAGTGTGACTTTGATTTATATGATTTGGCCCTGTTTGCTAAAAATTTCAAGAAAATTCTCAAATTCAAGAAAAATGGAAATTTCAAAGATAAAAAGAATTTTGAGAAAAATAAGAAAAATGAAAAAGATTTTAAAGACCCTCCTAAGAAAGACGGTGAGAGATGTTATGAGTGCGACGGTAAGGGTCATAGAGCTTTTGAGTGTGCTACCAGGCTCAATAGACTTGCCAAAGAAAAAAGCCAAGTTGCCCTTAATGCTACCCATAGTGACGACAGTGAGGTCAAGTCGGTGGGCTCAAAAGACGAGTCACCGCATGAATGTAACTTCACCGCATTAATAACTAGTCATGTGAGTACCTCTAGTGATCCTCACGACGATGAGGATGCTAATTCATAGGGACACCTCGACAGTGAGAACGATGTGAGTGAGGGGGAGGATGATGCAGGTGAGAGCGAGAGTAACCTTCAACTCGCCTACTTTAAGTTATATAATGAGTCATTTAAAACCAAAAAGCCTAACAAAGCGTTAGTTCTTAGAATCACAGCTTTAGAGGAAGATTTAGAAGACGCGAGAGAGAGAGAGTCATCCACCTGTACAACCTTAAGAGAGAGAGAATCTGCTTGTGTTGAGAAAGAAAGTTTGTTTATGTAATACCCCGTATTTTTATGCTATATTAATTTGGGGATTTATTAAATTTAATGAGAGTGAATTATTTAATAAAAATCCAAAAATTAATTAGGTTATAATTATTAACGTGACGAGAGTTAGTAATTATACAAATTGTTGAATATTACTAATGTGTAAAGTAATATATGATATTGGTTATATTAAATGTCACGAGTGAATGAAATAACAATTTTGGGAATTTTAGTCGGGACGCGCCCGTGTCGCGTCGGGACTAATCATTGAGATATAAAAGTGAATATTTTATAAGTTGTTCGTATGGTCGTTTTGAGTGCTCCAACGCATCCGGAAGGGTCGAGATAGTCAGAAAAGTGTACCCGAGGGTTTAGTTTGGATCTCGGGGTGTTTTTAGGCCTAATTAGTGACCCGGGAGGGCATTTTGGTAATTTTACATAATTGGGTAATTAAACCCACGAATTTTAGCAACCTTTATCAGTTAGTTAAGTTAGCCATTTAGGGTTAGAACATTCAGAACCCTAGAACGGCCATTGAAGAAGAGAGGAGAGAGCTTCCAAGGAAATTCAAGGCCAAAACACCACCGTTTCCACCGCCGTCACCACCAACGCGTAGATCGCGAGGAGGAGAACGCAACCACATCAAAATCAGCAGGAAACCAGACCTCTGAAAATCCCAGGCAAGTGTTTAACTTGCTTATTTCATTGGTGCAATATTCATATTAGTTTAGGAATGATTAGGAGTATAATCCATGAAAGAAAACCCAATTTTTATTCGAAATTTTCATGTAGAAAAGTTCAAAACCTTATTCTGGAAATATTATGTGATGTAGATGAATAACCCATGAATTTTTGATGATATATTAGAAGGAAATTCTGGAGAAAACTGATTAGAATCATAGTTATGAAAACTTTAGGGTTCTTGATGATTAGATGAGATTTTGGGTTGTTTAACTATGTTTAATGATGATTACTCGCATGTTGAACGTTAAAAACATCTGGTATTATGTTATAATGTTAGTAGTAGGATTTTTGGGACGATTAGAATTGGAAAATCTGGTTTTGGATGAAGAATTTTGGTAGAACCCGTAACTGCACTTCTGCAGGATTTCGCAGACCTGCTTGATCGATCGATCGAGCCTAGAGCTTCGGTCGATCGAAGGTTCGATCGATCGATCGACCCTTCCTGGCAGACTCCTCTTTCCCTTGTTTAATTAGTTAAATTAATTTATAGTGATATGATTCTTGGGCACTCTTAATAAAATGTTTTGGGATATAGGAGAGACCAGTAGGACATATGATTTAGTGTTTGGAACCTTATTATGAGACGATAATGGTATTTTGGGGATAATTATTTAAGGAACGAGGAAACTACGTATTTCAAGTGAGGGATTACGTCTAATGCTTACGATAGCGAATAGACGTCTACCTACTGAATTTGCTACTTGGATGGATAGGATCCACGAGTGTCACATAATTGGTGAGAAAACCCTTCGAGTTAAGATTAGAGACGAAACCTTATACGTAAAATTAATAATGTGAAATTAAGGATAAATGATGTATTATGGGTAACGAGAGGAACCTATATTAATATGATAAAAAGTGGTATATTTATATGGTTGTGTGTACATATATTATATACATGTGAAAAGTGTACCCGCGCTACTTGCTATCCCTGAGGTTACCGCGCTGGGACGGCCTTATCCTGTGTTGCCTTATGGGGGATATTGGTTCGTACCCTAGGAGATAGATATCCTTGGTACATGCTATCGAATTGATAGTTCAGACGGTCCTAAGAGACGTGAGGGTATGTACTGACCTCTTAGAGACTTGGAATCTATGCTTCGCCTCAACGTTGTTTTGTATATGTTGATACAGTTCGAGAGTGATTCCAAACTTGTATTTCCCTTTGTGTGAGCGATACGGGGATTGGATAGCAGAGTATGCCCGCACCATAGTTTTAGTTGGGGTGCTGTTTTATATACATATATTATACGAGTAGTTAATATATATATGAGATTATGAAATTGAAACTGCCTACTGTGATTTGATAAGTAGGACATGATTGTTGACTCAAATAGTAAATACTTGTTTTGTGAAAGTATAATATGACACTGGGAAAATTTATAAATTAATGAAGCTAAAATGAGATTTGTGCCACTGATTGAAAGTAACCTTTTTAAAACAACGACATTGTTCGGTTTTGAAATCTTATGAGTAAGCTAAGATAACTAAATTATTTGGAAGGTTAGTATGATAGAATGTTAAGTTAAACCATTTGGGAAGGTTAGTACGATAAGCGTGCACATTAGAAGAGAGGTGAGAATTTCTCAAGAGCGTGTCGAACTAATATGTTATTGCATTGGCCTGTATCAATTTAAATACTTGCTAAACGGATTTTAAATCATACACACTTTCGGGCTCTGACCCGTTTCTTCTCTATCTCTCTCTCTTGTATATATATATATGTATTACAGGTGCCCAGCCACAGGGGCGTCTTGCTTAGGATCTCTTGGAAGGAACGCGCTACAGCTTAGGTGGGAGTTGCAGGTCTCTTGATTAGACGACCTCGTTCATTCAGATCCACTCTTAGCAATTCCATTCATATGGGCATGTGTAGCCCTTTCCATTATTTCCTTATTTTGGGACATATGTATTTCAGTTATTTCCAGTACTGTTACTATGGGATTCTTATTCAGGATGGATGTGATACTTCATTTCCCGCATGTTGACATTCGTTGATGAATGTTTTATATTATTTGGATTTTTGGTCCAGGCTTATTGTGGTGTGAATCTTATTTATGGAAACTTTGTTAATAAAATAAATAAATCTTTTTCTTTAAATAAAATTTGGAAAGTAATGTTTAAAATGGTTTTGACACTTAGCTTAATTATTTAGGGTGTTAAATTGGAAAGTTATTTTTATGACAGTGATGCTAAGAATGAACCACACAGTTCACCTTGAGTTAATTTAATAAAGGAGTGATCGCCCGGTAATTAATTAGGTGGGGTGTCACAGTTTAGTGAGAGAGAGAGACTACTTGGAGAGAGAGAGAGATTTGTTTTGAGAAAGAGAAAGATGACTTGAATAAACAAGTGGCTAATTTTACGAGTGAGCTTCATTCCTCCCTGGAGACTTGGAAGAAACTTGAAGCCCTTGTATCCCAGCTTACTCATGATCTTGAGAGAGCACGGGAACTCAAGGTTCAAATCAAGGACAAATCTGGAAAGATGGGAAAGATGCTCCTCGGTCCCGCTTTAGGTTTTGGTGATAGACAGGGAATTTTGCTGTAGTTTGGGTCAGACACCACGTATTACTGCTCCACCCGTCATACTGATGATTTTTCCATTCTGAGAGAGCGTGTTGAGTTTTTAGCTACAACATCACAGAGTTTGATTGAGGAATTATGACGGATGTCTTTGCCGTCAGTGAATGCTACTCGCATCCCGGCAAAAACCAACAACAATAAGGGTAAATAAAAGTTTACCACTTATTGGGTACCTAAGAAAGATAAAAAGACCCTTGTTGTTCATGTCTCTCTCAGAGCACATAATACCTCACAGTGGTATTTTGATAGTGGGTGCTACAGACATATGACAGGTGATGTCTCATTTTTTACCTACTTAGAGGATTATAAGGAAGGTAGAGTAACCTTTAGAGACAGGAGCAATTCTAGCATCATAGGACGAGGTACAGTAGAGTTACCAGGATTTCCTAAGCTAGAGAATGTTTCGTACGTCAAAGGTTTGAAAGCAAACCTTCTCAGCATTAGCCAGCTATGCAACGCTGACTTTGCCGTAAAGTTTGATCAGGACGCGTGTAATGTTTATAATCAAGCCGGTAAACTTTTAGTGCAAGGGGTGAGGACAGAAGATAACTGCTATGGGACTGTGGCCACGTCCTCACTTATCTACAACAACGCCACGATCACTCCGATAGATCTGTGGCACCAACGTCTAGGTCATATGAACGTTAGAGATTTGACACGCTTTGCTAAAAGGGACCTAGTACGTGGCTTACCATCACTTGGAAAGCCAACTTTCATGATTTGTGGACCCTATCAGTTGGGAAAGAAAATCCGTAGCCCTCATAGGAAGTTGCATTCCATTACCACCTCTCGTGTACTTGAGTTAATTCACATGGATCTTATGGGTCCTACTCGTACTGAGAGTCTGGGTGGTAAGAGGTATATCTTCGTGATGGTGGATGATTTCTCCAGATATTCAATTGTACATTTTTTGAGAGAGAAATTCGATGTTGTAGAGTTCTTAACGACCAAGTGTCGTGTCCTACAAAATCAATACGGAGTCACCATTAACAGGATAAGTAGTGACAACGACACGGAATTTAAGGAAGAAAATTTAGATCTTTACTGTGACAGCCTTGGAATCAAACATGAGTTTTTTGCTGTGAAGACTCCTCAGTAAAATGGGATTTTTGAGAGAAAGAACAGGACGATTCAGGAAATGGTTAGATCTATGCTTATAGGTCGTAAGGTTTCTAGGAGATTTTGGGCAGAGGCAGTATCTACTGCATGTCACATGGTGAATAGGGTTTACCTGCATGTCACATGGTGAATAGGGTTTACCTGCGTTCATAAGACGTCTTATGAATTGTGGACAGGCAAGAAACCCAACCTTGCATATTTCTGTGTCTTTGGGAGTAAATGCTACATCCTACGGGATAGAGAGAAAATAGGAAAGTTTAACTCCCAGAACGACGAGGGAATATTGCTAGGATATTCATCAAATAGTAGAGCGTACCCAGTTTTTAACCTGAAGATCTCTAAGGTTATGGAGTCAATAAACATCACCGTGTAAGATGACGAACCTTCGACGATTATTGATCCTAGCCTTCAGTGTGAGGATGAGGACTTTTCTGGCAGCGATTTACTTGTCCCTCACCCACACCCTGTGGACCTTACTCCTGTGTTAGTGGACACACCTGCTTGGGTTGGTAAGATTCATGACCCTGCCTCCTTTATTGGAGATCCCACTTTAGGTGTCAAGACTCGTGCTCAGCTAGAGAACGTCGTTAGTCATTTTTGCTACACGTCCACATTGAAGCCCAAGAATCACAAAGAAATACTCAAGGATGAACATTGGATATCAGCCATGTAGGATGAGTTGTTTCAATTTTAAAAGAACAATCTCTGGGAACTTATCCCCTAACCTAGCGAGACTAATGTGATAGGTACCAGGTGGATTTTTAACAATAAAATGGATGAAAATGGTACCATAATTAGAAATAAGGCTAGGTTGGTCACTCAAGGCTACACACAGATAGAGGGTGTAGACTTTGGGGAGACATTTGCTCCTGTTGCAAGGCTTGAGTCCGTCCGCTTACTACTCACTATCGCATGTCATCGGCGCTTTAAGTTATATCAGATGGATGTCAAGAGTTCCTTTCTAAATGGCATTTTACAGGAGGAGGTTTACATGGAACAACTAAAAGGGTTTGAAGACCCTAAGCACCCGGAGCACGTCTACTATCTAAGGCAAGCCTTGTATAGTTTAAAGCAAGCACCCCGTTCTTGGTACGAGAGGCTTACTTCCTATCTCTTAGCCCGTGGCTTCAAGAGATGGGGATTTGATATGATGTTGTTCGCCAGGAGAGATGACAGTGATATTTCGGTTGCCCAGGTCTATGTGGATGACAAAGTCTTTGGATCCACATCCTCCCAGCATGTTCACCACTTTGAGGAGGAGATGAAAAGTGAGTTTGAGATGAGCATGGTAGGTGAGCTTACTTTCTTCCTTGGTCTTCAGGTTCGTCAGCTAGAGCATGGGATGTTCATCTCCCAATCCAAGTATGCTAGAGACCTAGTGAAGAAATTTGGTTTAGACTCCGCTAAGCATGCACGTACTCCTGTGGGTACTTCTATCAAGCTTATTAAGGACACTTCAGGTAAGAACGTAGAGCAAACCTTGTATCGGAGTATGATAGGTAGTCTTCTCTACTTGATTGCCAGTCGTCCCGACATAAGCTTTAGTATTAGAGTCTGTGCGCGATATCAGGCATCCCCGAAAGAGTTACACTTACTCGCTCTAAAACTTATTATCAAATACGTAAGTGGAACTCTCTTATACGGTATTTGGTATTCCTTTAATACCGATGACCGTTTGTCTGCCTATTCGGATGCCGATTGGACCGGGGATATAGATGGTTGTAGGATCACTTCTGGTGGGTGTTTCTATTTTGGTTCTGCTCTTGTCTCCTGGCTGAGCAAGAAGCAAAACTCTATCTCTTTATCCACTGCAGAGGCTGGGTACATCGTCGTCGGGAGTTATTACACGCAACTCTTGTAGATGAAGCAAATATTGGGGGATTATAGGATTTCATAGGACACCATGACCATTTCCTGTGATAACACGAGCGCGATACACATATCCCGCAATCCAATCCAGCATTCATTCACAAAGCACATCGGGATACGCGAGCACTTTATACAACAGTTAGTTTAGGAGAAATTCGTATCCCAGAGCTTCGTACCCACCGACCGTCAGTTGGCCGATATTTTCACGAAACCTTTTGATGCCCTTAGATTCGAGAGTTTTAGGAAGTCTTTAGGTATTTTCACAGTTGACTGAGGGATTGGTCCGTGTCTAGGATAAAATGCATTATCATCTTTATATCATATGATTCCTATTGCTAGTTCGTATCATGTGTATTATTACTGTTTTTTTATATATTTTTTGAAAAATTCAAAAAGATTTTCTTTTTATAAAAATTTTAGAAAAGCACAAAAAGATTTTTGTATTTTGTTTACACCTTTTATGGATAAACATTTAAGATAGCTGAGTCACAGATTTCATTCCATTTGTCCATGTGACTGTTTGATAGTGATTTGAGACGCTGCATCATTGCATCCATGTGCTTCACATTGTTTGGAGTCTTTGGGATGTGATTAGTGATATCTTTCTACATGTTTGGCTCCTTATCTCCTTTATTGCATACATGAACGATTTTATTTGATTATTGTACTTGTCTACCACATATTGGCTTAAGTTTTTCTATCTCAATTTTGTCTATACAACGAACCATATGCGATAAAACTTGACAAGATTGGAATGCATGTGAAAAAATGTTTGGTGAGATTGTGTTTTTTTAAAACGGTGAAGGGATACGAAAGGTAATTATCTATCCTTTGCGATTAAGTCACCGTTAATTCGGACCTAAAAAATTGAGAAATTTTATTATCCGGGGTCTAAAGAGGTTAAAAGAGCCACGAAAAATTTAAAGGCAATAAAAATCAATACATGCCAAATACGGGCCATTAGGTTTCACCATCAATTCTCTAAAGTTTGAGAATTTAGATCACCTCTATTCAAAATATAAATCTGAGGGAGTTTGATTGGAGAATTTAAACGGGTTTGCACTTCCTTGAAAGTCCTGAAAAAGCTTTAAATCGTTTTGGACGTTATTGGTGGAAATCATTTTGAGCTTTGATTTGTTGATTTTATTGAGTCAATGTCTCGTATTTCCATCTTTTTACACCTAAGGAAGATGTTGAGTTCATTCGTTAGGAGTATCCGATATTCATCGTGCGCATATGTCATATTTGTATTCATTGATTTTCCTATCGAATTTTATCACACCCTTACATTTATGCTATCATCGACTTTGGTTGTTTTTGTGTTTGTTCATAATGTGATTTTTTGTTGTATATTTTGTGTGAATTTTTTTTTAAAAATTCAAAAATAGAGATTTTATTACCATGTGACATTTTCCATATTTATGCTTCTCATATATGTCTACTTGGGGACATCATAAAAAGGGGGAGAAGGAATTATGGGGGAGAATTTTTGTTGATTTATCAATGATTTGCTTAAGCTTAATTGATCTTTGATTTTTGCATATCATTATATTTCAAATTGTTGCGTGTCACGGGTATCGGCTTTATCTCATGTGTGTAGGTACAAAATTGATATTGATTGGATTACACACCCTGATGAGAAAAGCTTTGGGAGTTTCTGAAGATCTAAAGATTTGAAGATGTTGAAGTTTGATAGACGACGTGACATTTAGTATTCTCAGTTTTAGGGTTTAATGGGGATATTATCTTATATGTTATTTGATTGCATAATTCGGATTTTTTATGTATGTACCGGCAAAGACATAGGGGGAGATTTGTAAGGATATAATTTTATAAATGTCCGAGGTAGAATCAAAGAATTTTATGTTTTCCCTAGATCACAGTTTGTATGTCTGATACAGCTATATTCGGCACATCATCATGATCATCCACGATGGCCTTTATCTGAATCCATTCATACATCATCTTCACACGTTCATCATGCTACATACGATGTGCTGCTCAACCGTTTCCCACTACTCCACGATGCATTATTGGTAAAATAATTTATTAGAGTTGTTTATATTTGCATAAATACCATCATAGACATAGGGGGATTTGTAAGGACATAATTTTATAAATGTCCGTAGTAGAATCTAGGAATTTTATGCTTTTCCTAGATCATAGTTTGTATGTCTGATACCGCTACATTCGGCACGTCATCATGATCATCCACGACGGCCTTTATCCGAATTCATCCATCCATCATCTTCACACGTGCATCATGCTACATGCGACGTGCTGCTCAACCGTTCCCACTACTCCACGATGCATTATTGGTAAAATAATTTATTGGAGTTGTTTATAGTTGCATAAATATTTGGGAATTTTTCAGAATTTTTTTTTCGAAGTGTGATTTATTTTTATCAAAAGTAGAAATTTTTCCAAGTGTAAAACTGGAGTGCCTCGGTCAAAGAGCTCCTTCAAACGAGTTCACACTGTCGTTCGAACGAGATAAGCATCTCGCATGATGTCGTTCAAATGATACGTGTCCTTCGTTCGAGCGAGATGTCTATCTCGTTTGAGCGCCGTCGTCGCCTCGATTTTTGTATAAATATCTGGTCCCTTTCTACATGTTTTTCAAGTCTTTTTCAAACACGATTTCTGCGAAAAACAACCCAGAAAATAGACTTCAACTTTGAAGGTTTTATGCCTTGTTTATTCACATAAACACTCCCATCTATGTATGTGAATCATTAAGCCTTAATGAGGATCGTTTTCACACATCTGGAGTAATTTGTGGAGAAGTCGTTCTCTTCTTCATTGCTGCCCACCTGGAGTTCTTTTGGGAGATTTCGGTCGAGACATCAAAACCGACGCCTGAGGATATTTCGTATGTCACTCTTATTTTCATTGTAATCCGTGTAACCGTTTTTACAAATTATAGTGAAAATAAAAAGGTTTTGCCCCTTTGGGGGATTTTTCCTCATATGTGTGTTTTGTTTGTGATTGATTGTTCTTGCATGTTCATATTGATTTCAATGACACCTAGATGCATGTTTTAGGATTTAATTGAAAAACTGAGTTTAATTAAATAATTTCTTAGTTTGAACGCACGCACACACTTCAGCACGTCAATCTATCCGACCATCTACGCTTGGCGTCCCTGTGGCTGGACACCTGAATATATATATATATATATATATATATATATGAGAGAGAGACAATAAACGGGTCAGAGCTCGATAGAAAATATCTTTAAAATCGTTTTAGCAAGTATTTTAAATGCCTAGTACTTAATACCCCACACATGTAAGTCCGTTACCCTCACTTCGGAATTCTCGCCTCTCATCTAGTGTGCACGCCTAGCGTACTACTAATATTATAATTAATGATGGTTCAGTTACTAGTTTAAACTCTATCCCCTTTCATTAAGCCCACTATGTTCCCACATAGTTATAATTATTCCAGATTAACATCTGCACAAGTCTTCACTATACGAGGCATTAAGTCCTTGACACTTAACTCATTTAATAATATTAGTCAAAAAAAATTTCTCCCCCACAATTCACAGTAAACGAATGACAAGTATATATAAATATATCACTATAAGTATATATACTAATCAGTCATCCCACATATAAATTATGGTGCAGGCATACTCTGCTATCAAGTCCCTGTACCTCTCGTATAAATAAGGGAAATACTAGTTCAGATCCCCTCTCGAACAATATTAACACAAAACACAAACAATGGAGGCGAAGCATAATTCCAAGTCACTAAGAGGTAAGCACATACCCCTCACGCCTCTTAAGACTATCTGACTATCATTCTCAGATAGCCTGTATCAAGGATACTATTTTCTAGGGTACAAGTCAATATCGCCCATAAAGGTCCCATCGAGATAAGACTGTCCCAGCACGAAAACCTCCATGATAGCAAGTAGTGTGGGTATGATTAACTACACATACTAATATAACAAGCATACATACGCACATCTATATATATTTCCATATTTCATATTGGTACTCCCACAATTGATAATATATTAACCACATGAGGTGCTCACTCTCAAAGCCTACGTATCTAGTTTATCCTTTTTCTCATTTACTGCACTTTCCCAATTACTTCTCGACCCTCGAAATGTATCATTTTTATGTTCATAATGTCAGTTGGTGAACACTTCCTATCCGACTGGCCTAAGAAATCAATCAGGCTCACTCTACCTAACGTGTCGCACACACAATCATAATTTATCATTCGTAAGCCCTCACGATTCTAGGTTAATTCTCGTACTAATCCACATTGTCCGGACCAAAAATCACAACCCTACTGGTCCTTCCCAAGTCCTATGATAATCATTTAATCATAGCCCAAGGTTCCAATAAAGCGGATCAGTTTAAATCATTTAACAGGAAAAAAGTTACAGAATTCAGGAGGGATTATTCGATCAAAGCAGGGGTCGGTCGATCGACCACTTAAGGCTCGCCCAGATTTCTGCAAAAACGACCTACGGGTTTTTATCACTTTTAAACCTCTAAATCATGCTTAATTCATTCCAAACTCCCAAACCGTTAACCAAGGGTTATGTCAACCTATCTACATGATTTTCAACGTAAAACATATACGATTCATCAAAGACATGGATTTAAAGGGGCAAATTCACTAGACTTATCAAAAATCCTAGTTTTATCATAATTTCCAATATTCTCAATCTTTTTCCAGATTTCTTCCTACTACATAATTAAAAATTCATAGTTGATACTCTACATATGACAAGGGTTCCAGACTACATGCATTCCTCCTAAAACATGCGATTTAAGTTTCCTAAATCATATAATTTCTCAATAAAACATGTATTTACCAATCCTATTCTAACATGGGTGAAATATTAACTAGGAATCAGCAAGATAGATACTTGCCTTGAAGATGTAAGTCTGATTTCCCGATGTTGATGGGTATGGCTGCATTCCTGTTTTTTCTGATCTACGTGACGCTGGTGGAATCCGGCAAAAAGGTTGTGAATTGGTGGTTCTCCTCCTTAGAAGGTCTTCATCTTATCTCTAACTTAGCCCCTCTGCAACTTCTAACTCCCTAACCCTCGAGGAATCTATTTACATCAGATATAATCCTAATAATTTTCGTCCATAATTAAGCCTAAAAATGGCTAATTACTAAAACGCCCTCTCGGATTATCGGTTAGGCCTAAAAACGTTCCGAGACCTAAACTAAACCCCTGAATACACTTTTCAGACTATCTCGACCCTTTCGGACAAGCCAGGGCACTCGAAATGACCATAAGGGCGACTTATAATTTATTTACTTTTATTCTAATAATTTAGTCTCGACACGACACATTCGCCTCCTGACTTAATTTCCATAATTGTCGTATTATTCATTCGCGAGAATTTTTAATAAATTCAATTCTTCATATTACTTTACTCGTTAAGTAATATTTAACAACTTCCCAATAATTACTAACTCTCATCACGCTAGTAAATATTTAAAATAAAATCCGGGTTAATATTAAATTAATTTATCTCAATTAAATTTAATAAATTCCCAAATTAAAAGCCATAAAAATACGGGATATTACACTAGTTTTGTTATGCTTGTGTGAAATTGAACTAAAATGTGTTTATTTAGGGCTAGTTTTGTTTGTTTTGGCTCTACTTTATTTAATATACAAAGTTTGTATGAAATTGAAGTAAAATGTGTTATATCAATTGATTCAAAATAAGTTTGTATGGAATAGAACTAAGACGTGCTTATCGATACCTAATTTCTTTATTTCATGCTACTTTATCATTTTTTTCACTGTCAATCTTATTTGTATCAAAATGAAATAGAATGTGCCTTTTTAGGCCTATTTTTTTCGTTTTGGTTCTACTTTATCAAATTGAACTCAAATGTGCTTATTTAGTTTTCGACCTAGTTTTGTTTGTTTTGGTGTTACTATATAAAATTAAACTAAAATGTGCTTATTTTGACCTAGTTTTGTTTGTTTTGGTGCTACTTTATTAGATTGAACTCAATGTGCTTATTTAGCTTTCAACCTAGTTTGTTTGTTTTGGTGCCACTTTATAAAATTGAACTAAAGTATGGTTATTTAGACCTAGTTTTGTTCATTCTAGTGCTACTTTATCAAATTGAACTCAGGTGTGTTTATTTATTTTTAGACGCAGTTTTGGTCGTTTGGGTGCTACTTTCCAAATTAAACTAAAATGTGCTTATTTAGACCTAGTTTTGTTCGTTGCGTATCAAATTCAAATAAAATGTGCTTATTTAAACCTAGTTTTGTTTGCTTTGTAACAAATTGAACTCAAATGTGTGTATTTAAATCTAGTTTTGTTACATTTGAATAAAAAAATTGATCTAAAATGTGCTTATTCAGACCTTGTTTTGTTCGTTTTAGGGCTACTTTTTTTTATCATACATTTGTATCAAATTGAATGAAAATTTGGTTATTTAGAACCAGTTTTGTTATGTTTGTATCAAATTAAACTAACATGTGCTTATTTAGACCTAGTCTTGTTCATTTTGGTGCTACATTATTTATTATATCTTTGTATTAAATCAAACTAAAATGTTTTTATTTCACCTTTAATTTTTATATCTATTTGTTTAGATACAAATGTTTGAAATTGAACGAAAATGTGTTTATTTAGCTATAGTTTGATTCGTTTTGGTGTTACTTTATATATTATACAAAGTTGTTATAAAATTGAACTAAAATGTGTTTATTTAGACCTAGTTTTGGTTGTTATTTTTGGTGCTACTTTATTTATTACTCAAAGTTTGTATCAAATTGAAATAAAATGTGCTTATTCAGACTTAGTTTTGTTTAATTTGTATTATATCGAACTCAAATGTGCTTATTTATACCTAGTTTTGTTCGTTTACGTGCTATGTATGAAATTGAACTAAAATGTGCTTATTCAAGCCTAGTGTTGTTTGATTTGTTGCTTCTTTATAAAGTTGAACTAAAACGTGCTTTATTGAGAGCTAGTATTATTTGTTTTGGTGCTATTTTATATTTCTTTGTTCATATGAATCTTATTTGTATCACATTGATCTCTAATCTGCTAATATAGCCCCAGTGTTGTTCGTTTAGTGCTACTTAATCACTTATGAATCTTATTTATATCGAATTGAGCTCAAATGTACTTATTTAGACTTAATTTTGTTCGTTTTTGTGCTACTTTTTTCATTTTTTCCCTATGACTCATTTTTGAATTAAATTGAACTCAAATGTTCCCATTTAGTCCTAGTTATCTGTAATTCGTGCTAATTTTTTTATATTAGACATTTATATCAAATTGAACTACATATTTAGGTCTAGCGTTGTTTGTTTAGGTTTTACTTTATTTATTATACAATATTTGTATCAAATGGAACTAAAATGTGCTTATTTAGGCCTAGTTTTGTTTGGTTTGGTGCTACTTCATTTACTATACAAAGTTTGTGTGAAAATGAACTAATATGTGTTTATTTATCCCTAATGTTTATTCGTTTTGGTGCTAATTTATCATTTTCTGTTCATAAGAATCTTTTTTGTATCAAATCTAATAGACTTGTGGTTATTTAGCCCTACTTTTATTCGTTTTCGTGCTACTTTAGCATTTTTTTCTCGTATGAATCTTATTTGTATAAAATCAAACTTAAAATGTGTTTATTTAGCCTTATAGCGTCATGCTACTTTATAGATTTTTCCCCATTGAATCTTATTTGTATCAAATTGAAATAAAATGTTCTTATTTCCACCTAGTTTTGTTCATTTTGGTGCTACCTTATTTATTGTACAAAGTAGGTATGAAATTGAACTAAAATGTGCTTATTTAACTTAGCCTGGTTCGTTTGTTGCTAGAATTTGGTAATTTAGCCGTAGTTTTGTTCGTTTGGAGATACTTTATCACATATGAAACTTATTAGTATTGAATTGAACTCAAATGTACTTATTTAGCCCTAGCTTTGTTCGTTTTTCAGGCTACTTTTTCATTGTATTCCCTATGAATCCTTTTTCTATCAAATTGAACTCAATTATGCTTATTTGGTCCCAGTTATCTTTATTTTCCTTCTAATTTATTTATATTAGACATTTGTATCAAATTGAACTAAAATGTGCTTATTTAGACCTAGTTTTGTTACGTTTGTATCAAATTGACTAAAATGTGTTTATCTTGACATAGTTTTGCTATGTTTATATCAAATTGAACTAAAATGTGTGTATTTAGACCAATGTTTTAAAAAGCACGCGATTGCGCTTTTTGGTGAAAAACATGACGTACGCAAACAGCTTGCACGATTGATGACGTGTCACGTGATTACACGTTGTTTGCTCTATCGGCGCTATTCGGGTTCCTGGTTTATTAATACATTTTAGTGTTTTTTTCCCTTTTTGTTGGGGATGGGGGGGTTACTTCTTTGACTTTACAAAACTATGTCATTTTTGGTAGAATAAACGGGGGAATGAAAGAATAAAACTATTTTACCCAAAAATTAATTATATTCTGCCTGTTCCTTACTATACCCTCTTGGTAAGCATGAAAGCCTAGCCTATTCGCAAGGAAACTACAAGCCCCCCTCTAGGCGGGCAAAAATGAACTCTGCAGAGGAACTTAGTAACTAAATCGACCTCGCTGGAGTTACTCTAATTCAAAATCAAAGTCACGTGAGGGTTCAATTGTGGGATTGCAGCATTAGGGCAAGCCAACAAGGGTTTGACTTTGATATTTGAGTAGTGATTTAGGGATTAAAATTAGGGGTCTTTGTTGAGGGAATAAGGCAAAGCCAGGGTATTTTAAATTCAAAATGTAAGCATACTAATCATTTAATGATTTTATTATGTTAAAATGTTACCCTTTTTTACAAAGTTCACTTTAAAATGTTACTTTTTAAAAATATATTTTACAAAATTCAGCTTAAAATGTTATTTATTTTATAAATTTTAGTTTAAAATGTTCATTTTTTAAAGTTTAAAATGTTATTTATTACACATTAGGTCCTTATGAGTTATGACTTTATATTTGAAATGATGTAGTAGTAGTACTTTATTTGGAGCGACTGTTTGAACTTATTTATTTATCTATATTTACCCTATGTTTTTCTAATTAAAAAACTGAAGTGCACGAATTGGTTGCGCAGTACGCGATGCGACTCTGAAACCAAAACGCAATTCCTTGCATGATTGTGATTTAAAATATTTGTTAGGAGAGTAATCACACATCTTAGATATATATTTTGGCTCCTCCATTTGTAGGCTCTGGTTAGTTACATGGGGTGGGGTTTAACTTCTTTCAGGGGATGGTGCTAAGTTTCAGAAACTCTTTAAATTGGTTGTGAAGTGAACTATTATTTTTCTAGATATAATCTGAAAGGTGGTTAGGACTCGAGCATCAAAGGTGACTGCCTCGAAGGGTTGTTTCTAAGCCCGTACCATCCTCCAAATCATTTTCTTTTATTTCTTCAGCTGCAACCAATACTGGATTAACCAGGTCTTTAAAATCTCCTGTGATAAAGAAAGATTGAATCCAAGACTATTGATCCACCATCCTGTGGTTCAAAGATTACATTAAGGAATGTAACGCCATATGAAAAAATTGGAATATCAGCTTGCTTGAGTTATTCTAGCCTCTCTTTAAGCAAATCATTGGCTAGCCTCGCATTGTGTACTTCTGTCTTGGTTGCTGAAGAACACATATAAGATATTTTGTATGATCATACAGGATTAGACACAAACCTACACAGTTCAGTTCAATATAACCACCAATTGAAAAAGTTCATCGAATAAAGAAAATAATCTGCATAAAGAGAAGTCTCATTTACCAGTGCTACCTATTGCATTATTATTTTTGGCTTTGACGTGGTTAGCAATCACAGATGCTGGGGAAGTGGAGTAGAGTTTTGATGACGTAAACTCGCAATCACACCCACACTAACATAATACTCAAATAAAAATCCTCTCATCTCACATTTTCAACTATAATTCTCATCAATAATTATTCAAAGTAAAGTGTATATAAGAGGAGGTCAATGTCCTTATTTAAAGGCTAACAAAATTGAGTCCAAAATATACCAAATGATTAATAAGTAATTACCAAATTTATTTAGGAGATATATACCATTATAAAAGATAATTACTAAACTAGGTCTGATTACTAATAATTGTTGTAATAAATACGTACTTAAATATAAGTAAAAGATTACAATTATTATCCCCACCAAAATCCGAAAATGCCTTAGGCGCCACACATTATCTATATACGTTACCCCAATTAGTCTGGAAGACTCATTAAAAAAATATAAATGTTATTAGTTGAAAACAAATTCAATAGTCAAAATTGGTTCCTATGACATTAACACGATCATATATGTTGTGTACCTTATTATAATGCCAAAAGGCAGCTTAAAAGAAATCAAAGGAAGGTGTGAAATTATTAGGTTGAACAAGCCTATGCTTCAAATACGGGGAACTGGAAGGGTCTTAAGGCCTCTCCTAATGGCCCGACCATCTCCCACCTTTTCTTTACCAATTACCTCATTCTCTTTACGAAAGTTTCCCTTACCAGCTGCGTTGTAGTCATGAAAACACTCCAAAATTTTTGTGATATCTCTGGCCAAACTCTCAGCCTCTCGAAATTTAAAATTTATGTCTCCCCTAATATCCCTAAACAATGTGCCTGTAACATTAGTAGAAGATGTGGGATTAATATCACTAAGGATCTTGGCATGTACCTTGGTACTAACCTCGTCCATGGGAAGGTCACTACTAACCACTTCAACCAAATCATTGATAAAGTCCAAAAGCAACTCTTGGGATGGAAAACTAATCTCCTATCCCTGGCTGGTAGAACTACTCTTATCCAGGCTGTCACTTCGACCATTCCTGTCTATAATATGAAAACCTCGATTTTCCCCGGAAGTTAAATGATAAATTGGACAACCTTAACAGGAATTTCCTTTGGGGAGACTCGGAAGGAAGAAAGAAGATTCACCTTATAAATTGGAATACCATCTGTTGCCCTAAAGACTTGGGTGGTCTGGGGTTTAGAAGTAGCGAAGAGAACAACTGTGCCATTGTCTCCAAGATTAGTTGGAAATTATCAATAACAAAAACTCCCTATGGGTTTGTGTTCTTAGTTCAAAGTACAAGACACATAACAATCCGAACAACTGAACCAGAAAAGCGTTGGCTTCCCATATCTGAAGGGGCTTCCTTAAATGCAAATCTGAGATTGTTAAGCATACTAAATGGGTGATTGGTGATGGTAAATTTATTAACATTTTCAAAGATTGGTGGGTGGGCAAATCCATCATACCTAAGACCCACAGTAATTCCTTGTGTCTCTTATTTGTGACCTGATCAAAGACGGGATCTGGAACAAGCAATTGATTAGAGACACCTTCACCCATGACATTACCAATTTAATCTTGAGAACCCCCTCCCCCATACTCACGGTAAAATTTATAGTCCTAGTTGGGGCCTCTCCGTCAACGGAAAGTTCACTATAAAATCGGCCTATGATTCCCTTGTCAAGTTTGAACTTAATACTTCATCTCTGATTAATCGGGAACGCACGTGGAAACTTAAAATTCCCCAAAAATTCAAAACCTTTATCTGGCTTATTTTTCATAAAAATTTACCTATTAATAGCCAGAGATTTAAAAGACGCCTTACTGATTCTAAAAAATGCGAGTTTTGTGCGTATGACGAAGATGTTGAACACGTGTTTATAAATTGTCACCTTTCTATTATTGTGTGGGAAACCACCTTCCCCCCTCAGGAGTGGAACAAACACAAAAACATTTATTTTCTTGATTGGATTAAAGATAACATATGGGATAAATCTGTGCAGATTGGAAATAACCTCTTTATATATACTCTTTGGCATATTTGGACTGCGCGTAATAAACCCATATTTGGAAAGAAAAACATCACCCCGGCTATGGTTGTTCTACCTCTAGTACCCTCACCAGGGAAATAGATTTTATTACTAAACCTAAAGCTAGTACTTACCATGGCCCGGGTAATATTCCTAACACCTCTTTAAGTGATGATGCTTTTTCAGGTTACGAGATTTTCACGAATGATAGCTATTATTCGTTCAGTAAACTTGGTGGATTTGGTGGCACGGTCAGAAGTAACGACCAGCGGTGGATCCTTGGGTTCAACGTCAAGATTATTGGTTATATCAGCCCCATAAAGGCTGAGTTCGTGGGAATTCTTCATGGCTTAAACCTGGCAAAAATTAAGGGTTGGACTGGGTGTTTACAACGTAGTGACTATTTATATGGGGTGCATATCCTCAACAGACAGAGCCATTAGAACCACCCGCTGGCTAATATTATCGAGGGATGTATGGCCATCATGACTGAAATGGAAATAAATGTCACCCATATCATATTCTCTAACAAGATGTGGGCGGACGACCTTGTCTGGCTTGGAACATGACACACACACGACTATGCTGATTATGAAGACGTCCCGGAATCTCTTTTGAGCCTCCTTGACCATGTGGATCGGGGAAAGACTAGGGTTGCTCTCCAGGCCTGCACTAACCCTATATACCGTATTGCCACATTTGGGGGCTATGCCCTTGATGATCTCGGCCACTGGCAGGTTGTGTTCTACGGACGGTTTAGGGGCACCCCCTCGCTTCTTCGTGCCTTAATGTAAGCCCTCTACCACAGCCTTAATATGGCTAGGATGCGTGGGTGGAAGGACATTCTGGTGGTTACTAATTCGCATGAGCTGATTGAGATCTTCAAGGGTGTTCAGTACTGCAAAACTAATTTTGAGAACATTATGGTCGACTACTATGAACTCATGAGGATTGTGGGTGTGGATTTCATCTATTCCAACCCTGTTATGATTCGGGGTGCGGATTGGTTGGCACACGAGGGTAAAGTTCAGGAGGAGGCCTTTGTTGAAATTGAAGAGGTCCCTATTGGCATGCGGTGGATCCTTGCTAACCCTACGATGTAGCTAGACTGTGCTTTACCCTTTCTCTATTGCTTTTTTACTTTTATGGTGCTTTATGTTGCCTTTATGGCTTTTGTTTTTATGTGATGTAGTCCCCTTGTAACCTTTTCCTTTAACTGTTTAACAAAAAAAATCGGTATCTGGAGTTAAAATTCCAGGTGGGTTACCTGCACTATCCATGGAGAAGATGTGTACTTCCATCAATTGAGGTGACCAAATGTCGAAGATCTCAAAATTCAAGTCGCGTACATATTTTGACAAAATAACGACTATATTTGGAGGGAAATGGAACATTGTTACATTGGATCCGGGGAAATATAGCAAAGTAAATACTGCACCATAGAAATGGAGAAAGTTACTACTGCACCAAAAGTACCAACTATTTGGATGTCAGGTGTGGGAGAAACGGACAGAAAGTGGTTGTTCCATAAGGAGTGTCGAGATGTCAGGTGTGGATCAGAATGAGTACAGTGATTTAAAGAATAAGGACGTCAGGTCTAAAACAGATAAAGTGATTGTTACATTGGGGGTGTGATATCACATTCAAATCAAAACAGGTCGGGGTTTGGGAATATTTCTCTCATCTTCCCCTTTCTCATCCTTTTCTCCCAGGAATATCGCTTAAAACCTTTGTGCTCTTCCACCTCTCCCGAGCTCTCCATTTATAGGGACGGGGAGGTGTTGAAAGGACCCTTTTCCCATTTAAAAATGGTCGGTAAACAAAGTAGGTCCTAATAGAATGGTCGTGCTGCCACCGTTGAGTAAGTTTTAGTTCACGATTTGACTAGGTTACTTCAAGACTACATGCTCTTAGTTCAGGGTTTGACTATATCACTTCAAGAATACATGCACTTTGTTCATTTCAAATCATGAGTTTATATACAGTTCTCCGATTGAGGCGTGATCTAAGTAAGTGGTATTGGAATTGAGCCACATGAATGCTAAAAGATATGTGACTCGCGGGGTAGTCAAGGATGTTCCCTGGATAACAGAAACATTCTTGGAGGACATTTCTAATTATCAAGGAAGGTTTTTAATTCTACTCAGGTTGACAAAGTTATACTGAGTCTCTTCCCAAAAATATGTGATTGACTCTAAGTTTAATGGGGAGAGGATCAAAGAATGGGGAATCTACACAAAGTTGCGGCCTTAGTAACAAGGGTTCTATTGAAATTGCAAATTGCATTGTTCTAGGGAAAGAAAGTATTGGTAAATATGACTGATGTTAAGTGGCTTAACAATGATGAAAGACAAAACTCTTGTATTGAAATGTATATCACATATGATGTGCAGAATCATTTGATATAAGAAAACTAAAAATGAGGCATGTGGGACAAGTTAAAAAATAATATATGTGGGGAAATATTTCTAAATAAGCTTATCCTTAAAAGGAGTCTTCAAAGTTGAGATGAAGAAAGGTGAAGATATGATGAAGCATATCAGTGTTTTTATTGCTTTGATCATTTTATCAGTATAGATGTTCAATTTAGTGAAGAGCATTGAGCTTTATTATTCTTGTGTTGTTACTCGATATATATGAGCTTTCATATTTGGCAATGCAACTCGATTCACATTGCTCTGATGGGTTGGATTTGTTGTCTTGAGGGAAAAGGTAATGATTGAATTCCGTACTAGTGTCCTATATGCCAAGTGTTTGATTAAATACCTAAGTGAGTTTCTCGATCTTAATTAAACGCTTTGGGATGCTGGCGCACATCATAGACACGACATTATACCATGTCGATAAATGTAACAATTACATGATATATTTTTTTCAGTTTAATAATTTCTTTAAACTTTTTTTCATGTGTTCATTGTTAACCCAAATCAGTATTCTTGCAAATAGACTTGAAAGCCATTTTGCAACTTAAGAATGCAAATCTTGGGCTCCAACCCATCTTTAAATTGTTCCCCGTACTTATATATCTGCGAAATCAGCTCGACTCAAACATTGGCATGCAAAGTTTAATACCAAAATGTCAAAAAGATTGCCAATTTGCTGAGTTGATCGATGCTTGGGAATTGATGGCGGCGCCCAGATACTCTATGAACAATACAAACAAATAGGGGGACATGGGACCACCCAGACGAAGGCCTTTGGAGGGTTTGAACTTCGGGAGAGGTGCCCCATTCCATAAA
Source organism: Sambucus nigra (assembly GCA_949130495.1). Taxonomy (NCBI): domain Eukaryota; kingdom Viridiplantae; phylum Streptophyta; class Magnoliopsida; order Dipsacales; family Adoxaceae; genus Sambucus; species Sambucus nigra. Next base: position 2,058,263 of record OX422219.1, on the reverse strand, counting down.
ACAGAAGTGGACACACTGGTGATGCAGTTAAGAATAAGGCAACTAAGATTAGGGCTGACATTGAACCATTTAAGAACACGCTCCAAGAAGTCCCAGCTAATCTTATCGTAGGCTTTCTCAATGTCGATTTTGAAGATGGCACACCCTTTCTTGACTTTCTTCTTATTAATAGAGTGAATAATTTCATGAGTAATGATACTATTGTCCAAGGTCTAGACCAGGCAAGAAGCTGGTTTGGTTAGGGCTGATAATCCTACTGAGAATCGGGCGGAGTCTATTAACAATGGTCTTGGCCAGGACTTTATAAGGCACATTGTAGAGTGTGATAGGTCTGAATTGGGTGATATTTTTGGGGTTGTCAATTTTGGGGATCAGGGTGATATGGCTAGCGTTCGCCTCCTCAGGGAAAGTCCGAGAATTAAAGCATTCGTCGAGGAATTTAAAGAGATTGAGTTTGGTAGTCTCCCAAAAAGTGTGGTAAAACATAGGTTAGATGCCATCCGATCCAGGGGATTTAAACCCATTCATGATAAACATATCCCTCATTACCTCCTCATGGGACAGAGGGTGGTCCAAGATATTGTTATCGAGATCTTCAAAGCATGGGTGGTTGAAATCGAAAAACATATCATTATGGATAGGGTTGCATGTATTAGAAAAAAGAGATATAAAATAATTGTTAGAGTGGAGGGAGATGATAGCACTATTGTCAACCCAATCCCCATTGATTTTGATACAGTCAATCTTGTTATGGTGTCTTCTGATAATAGTGGTCGTGTGGAAAAAATTTGTGTTCTTATCTCCCTCACTAAGCCACTTAATATGGGATTTTTGTTTCCAGAGGAGTTCCTCGTGGCGCAGAATGTCATTATACTCATCTTTGAGTTATTTTTTTAGAATATTAAGATTATGGGAAAAATGTGTTTCCTGTGCAATTTGGATACCACTAAGTCTCCTAAGAATGCGTTTCATATTATTATTAATGTTGCCATAAATAGAGTGGTTCCAATGTTTAATAATGGGAATACACTTATCAATGTTTTGGTGAAAGCTAAGGTTCCTATTCCAGTTATTCAAGATAATATTTTAAAAATCAAAGCGCTCAAAGCAACAGGAAAGAATTCTAAATGGGTGGGGAATGAACACAGAGGAATTTTTTCCTTCGAAACGAATGAGCATGGGACAGTGGTCGAGCGCAGTGCGGGGGATGTTCTCCACAACTGCATCGGGAAACTATAAATGCCAAGCAGGGTTGGCCATCGACCTATCAAGTCTCACGGGGGTATTAGCAAGCCCATATCGGTTATTTGTCCAAGTGAGGCGTGGACCCATGCTGCAAGGTCTGTAAGGTTACAGCTATTCACATTCTCCCCGAACTTATTACATTTAGGATCTTTATTATGTGCAGAATATCTTCTTTTCTCAGAAAAGACAAAGTGGTCATTAAAATCATTATCAGGGTCGCGAGCCAGAGTTTTAAAGTTGTTCCAAAGGGTTTGTCGGAAGGTGCAAGTCGGACTAGCATAAATAGCATAAAGGAACCAGTCATCGTAACCTCTAATGGTGGCAAGGAGGTGAATGGCTTGGTCGGTGACATTTATGGCACTAAGTTGTATATATCTTTGATTCCACAGAACCCAAATACCCCTTGAGCGGCCTTTAGTTTCGGAGATTTCCCAGTTGGTGAATCCCAACCCCTCAGATAAATTAGAGAAGTTGTGGAAAGTAGTTTGGGTTTCGATAAGGATAACAACGTTAGGTTTAAAGTTGTTCCAAAGTTCAGTGAAGGTGGGCTTGAACAAGGGTTTACCCGCTCCTCTACAATTCCAAGTTAGCACTAACATAGAAATAAGGTTGTTGGAGATAGGAAGTTCCACAGAGGAAGACCAAGGAAGGATATTTTTAATCCTGTTGATGGATTCCATGGTGGAGGACATTTCCAGCAGCCTCCCCTTCATTGACATCTCTTCCCCCCCATCCCCTAGTGTTCGGAGCAGAATACATACTTGTGATAATTCCATTGTATCATCGTGAAGATAACCATTTTCGATTCAAGGTCTACAATTTTGGATTCAAGGTCTACAATGAACTCCATATTCCCCCCTAACAGCTTCAGGTACTGAATAGGAAAAAATCATATAATTGCAACTGGGAATGTGGGAGCATCCATATGAGATAGAAGAGGGGTCAGGCGGTTTGGCTAAGTTGGAAGTAATGGAGTTATGGAGTTCACTGTGAGACTGGTTGTGCCTATGAGATGTCTTATAGGAAGGATGGAGTATAAGAGTATTGACTATATTATTAATAGATTAGTTACTTAACGTATTAAAAATTCAACTAGTAGGAGCAGTAAGAGTACTTACCTCGGCACCAGCTATCAAAGTAGTACCTGCAGTCCTCATCACAATGAGTGGCGCAGACAGGGAGTTCACGGAGGGAGGGGGTTTCTGTAGTAAATGTTGTTTAGTCCCATCGCTTGTTATTTGCATGTTTTTACCAACCGAGTTGTCCAGTTTATATGGTGTCTCAATCTGAGAGGTTTTAGCCGTCATCATGCCATGCATGGAAAGTTGAGAAGAGCCTTTCATGTAATCACCTCGTACGGCCGACTGCCTTTTTTTCTCAGCATGGGAGTAGTTCTGTCGTTTAGAGTGAGGTCTTATCCTATGTGGGTTAGTAGGGATGTGATTAGTATTAATTCAAGTATCATCTGCATGTGAGGCAAGCCCAGCAAACCTATTATGGGAATTAACCCTACTTTGGTCTTTACCTAGGCTAGGTCGTCGGCCTGTGTTATTCCTTTTAACCAATATCCACGGACCAAAGGTATTATCCGTAGGGTCTTCCTCAATTGCTGACGATGCACCAGCTCCTTTGACAGTATCAGAGCAGTTCCCGTTAGTTTATTTTTCAGTGTAATTTCCATTTGGTTGCACCGTGCTACTGCTCAAAGGCTAAATATAATTTTTCGACGATAGGCTGGTGATATAATGAGACTGTTTTAATGTACACAACTCACTTTTCTGCCATATTCTTCCAATCTGAAACAAATATAGGGTAGGAACTCACATTCCACTCGGTATTTCCACCCATCTAACTTATGACAGGGAATTAAAGGTTTGGAGATGTCGACTTCCATACAAACTCCAGCGGACTTGCCCCTAGAGGAAGAGATAGAGTTAAAGTCTGTTTTAATAGGCTTACCTAGTTTGCTGCCAATGTGAAATAAAATCTTTTCATCAAACCATTTTATGGGTAATCGGGGAAGCCTCGCCCACAATGTCGTGGTGACTCCATGGGTGTCAGTGGGGTTGAAGTTGGGTGTCCAGTTGCGGACAATAAGGTAATTGCCATTAATAATACACGACCCTCCGGTAAGAACGTTGTAATAATCCTCTTTCTTGTTGAACTTGAATAAGTAGTGTCCTTCCTCAAGATCAACAACTTAGGTTCAAACTGTAGGAACCCTATTGATTAAGATTTTGAAACCAATGTGCCTTCCGAGAAGACTCATAATCACGCTTTATTTCCATTTCTTTCAGTGTTTATCCACGTGCTTTTGCGGTATTAAGACAGTCAGACACAGCGGGTCATGTTTGTCTTTGGTTTTTGGATTGTTGTCGAGGTCGATCTCACTCTGCATGTTCATATTTATCTCATCTTCAGACTAGTTTCCAGTTGAGTCATCAAAATATATCTTCGTATTATTGTTTTTCTTTATCCTAACCACGTCTTTGCAGGAGAGGTTAGTAGGTCTGCTATTGTTCTCAATTTGTAAGGACGCTTCAGATTGTGTAGGAGTTATGGACGCATCCTCAGTCCCTAGAAGGGGGGGATAATATCACAGTCCATAGTCATTGTAACGACTCCGTCCCAAAATTAGTAGTAGGGAACGAGTGTCATGACATGCCACCAAGATAACATATATTCTGACTTAAATTATTTCCTTAAATAAGTGCAACGAAAATATAATCACATGGTCATGAATCGTAAAATACTGAAATTAAAGGAATTACATAATCAGAGCTTTCAAAAGGGAACTTCATTAGTATTAAAATATCAACGAGTTACAACTATACACAAAGAGCTAAACATGCTCTATCTAATTAAACAAACTTCTACTTGAGGTAACAAAAAGAGATTTAAAAGCTAAATCTTCAACATAGTCCTTTTTCGTTCCATCCACAAGCTTAATTATTTCCTGAAAAATGGTTATTTATACAATGTCAGCTAAAAGCCGAATGAGATTCAATCTCCAGACATTCCAGGGTTTTTCAAAAAAATTAATACCTAATCAATTTAGAGCATAAGGTATATACATAGAGATAGGAATTTCAAGTAATATATATAAAGTATATGGCAGCATATATATTAAAAAAATAGTTCAGAACAGAGCAGATAGAATAATTGAGCATACGTCAATTATTCAGTTTTAGTGGCCATGTAAGCTCTAATACCCAGACATATAGTGTTACTAAATGTTTCCACTCGGTGACATCATAGACAGATAATTATCATTTCTGGAACAACGCCTTGTTTAGGGCACACCAGCGATAAACCAGCTGGGAAGGTACCACCCAAATATTTCCACCGGGTAGTCAAGGCCAACATAGTAAGAGAGTTTCCATAGGTCGAATCAATAATTTCATAATTCAAATCAGATGTATATATTGAGAGATATACACATATAACAAACGACGGAATCATTGGTATCAGATGTATTTTGAGAATAAAATCGTTTCACAAAATATATATAGTTTGCATAATATCATATGATCAAAATACGAAAGGAATGTCACAGAGTTCTCACCTAAAATAAAGGCTCGATAATACAGATATTGAGTCATGGATCACACGTTAATCTAATAAATACAATAAAGGTTTAATTACGTACTCTAAATAAACCCAATTCTAAATATTGTGTTTTAATTCTAAAATAACTTGCTGTAAAAGGTTACTAAAACCATTTTCTCAATTTTTAATATTCATTCATCGTATTTAAAGAATTCAATTCATAGTTCTTCCTAATGAGTCGGTTCCCAGTAGAGATGGAGGGTCACGGGTGCACTGCTTAATTACCATCTCATCTAGACAGAACATTTCCGGATTCATTCCTAGTAGAGATGGAGGGTCACAGGGGCACCACTTAAATACCATCTCAACTAGACATAATTTCACCGGGACTGACTTTGGAATTACTTAAATGAGATTCCATAATAACGAGCAATTACTTACAAAACACGTATATATATTTTGAAACAAGTTGACATATTTTGAAAATAAAATCAATTTAGATTTCTTCTAAATTTTAAGTTTTGATTAGTGAATCCTTTAGTGTATTTTACCAGCATAACTACTAAGTAAAGCTATAAAACAATAAATTAAAATTATAAAGATGCATTATTACAATAAGATTAGCTTAAGATGAATATCCGTAAGAACTTCTTCTTAAACGTTTCCATGCTTTCTCTCACTACTTCTCTCTATAACTCTCAAGGAATTTGGTGTGAGTTTCAAATGATCCCAAAGGCCCTATTTATAGTTTTTCGACACGTGTCCATGCTGACCAAGCTTTTACAATGGTGAGTCAGCGTTGACGTGTCGCGTAACGGAGGCGTCTTGCAGTCTTATTTCACTTATCTGCGACATGTGTTTTAGCTTCTCCTCTAACGACGACATGTGTTCGGTGGAGGTGACCAGCACGTGGTGGAAAGGTGATAAGGATATAAGGGTCATTTCATACATGAAGGGTATTCAGGTAATTTCACACTATATATTTTCAATATTTCTTAGAGGTCCTTAAAAATATTTTATTTACAAAATGCCCTTTTTTATATTTTTATTTTAGTCCCTAAAGTTTCATAAAATTATATTTTCTACCTCAAAACTTATTATTTACCTTAATATATTTCATAAGACTTCGATTTGATCCAATTTACAGTTGATTCTTCATATTTAAAATTGGGGTTTGTTATATTGATAGCCAATAATACCACATATATAATAATACAACATTTATAAGATAATAAGTAACACATTAGTGTAAAAACAAACTATATATATATGAGCATATAAAAGTGGGGTCATTACATCCTACCCTCCTTATAAAAATTTTGGTTCCCAAACTTGACTCATATTAATTTACAAACAAGTATGGATATCTCTCCTTTATTTCATCTTCCCACTCCCAAGTTGCTTCTTCAACTGAATGATTTCGCCATAATACTTTGACTAGTGGAATTATCTTGGTTCGTAATATTATATCTTTATGGTCCAAAATTTCTACCGGATGCTCAATGTATGACAAATCTTCTCTAACTTGAAGAGGTTCGTGACTTAAGATATGTGTTGGATCTGGGACATATTTTTTACCATTGATACGTGAAACATATTATGTATATTAGACAGTTCAGGTGGTAAGGCTATTTTATACGCAACAGCTCATATCTTTTTAAGAATTTTAAAAGGTCCTATGTATCTTGGGCTCAACTTCCCTTTCCTCCCGAATCGTATTACTCCCTTTGAAGGAGATACTCGTAAGAACACATAATCTCTTTTTTAGAATTCTAACTGTCGGTGTCGATTGTCAAAATCTCTCTCTTGACAGCTTTGAGCGATTTTAAGTTGGTCTTATATGAATTTCACTTTATATGTTGTGATCTGAATCAATTCTGGTCCCAATAATTTTCTTTCTCCAACTTCTACCCAATATGTGGGAGAACGACACCTTCTACCATATAATGCTTCATATGGAGACATTTAAATACTTGCTTGATGACTATTATTATAGGAAAACTCCACTAATGGTAAATGATCATCCCAATTCCACTTAAAATCAAGTACACAGGCTCTAAGCATATCCTCTAAGGTTTGAATGGTTCTCTCAGATTGTCCATCTGTTTAAGGATCAAAAGCGGTGCTGAAATTCAATTTTGTTCCCATGGCTGCTTGTAGGCTTTTCCAAAAGTGAGAAACAAATCTAGTGTCACGATCAGAAACAATTGAAATTGGGGTTCCATGAAGCTTAATAATTTCCCGCACATACAACTTGGCTAACTTTTCTAATGAGTGGGTAATCTTAATGGCAAGAAAATGAGCAGATTTAGTTAACCTATCAATAATTACACAAATAAAAACATTAACATTTGAACTCCTTGGTAAACCTGTCATAAAATCTATGGTAATATGTTCCCATTTCCATTCAGGAATAGGTAGAGGTTGTAATAATCTTGATGGTTTTTTATGTTCAGTTTTTACTTGTTGACAAACCAAACAGTGAGATACAAATTTTTCTATCTCCCTTTTCACATTGTTCCACCAAAACACTTCTCGAAGATGTCTATACATCTTGGTATTTCCAGGATGAAACGTAAATCTCGAGCAATGAGTTTCCTCCAAAATTTGCCTCTCTAGTTGGGCATCACGTGGAACACACACTCTATTTCCAAACCTCAATATATCATCCCGTATCGCAAATTCAATTCTCTTCCTTTCAATAACCTCTTCTCTGATCTTCTTCAGTTGTGGGTCATTTACTTATACAATTTTGATCGTTTTCGTCAATGTGGGTTGTACTTGTAAGGTTGCGATTATTCCTCCTTTATTATAAAGACGAATATCTATTTCCATATTTTTTAAATCCTTCAATAGAGCCTTCTGGTTTGTAATAAGACATGCTAAATTTGGTGTAGACTTCCTACTTAAAGCGTCAGCTACTACATTAGCTTTCCCTGGGTGATAATGAATATTCAAATCATAATTCTTCATAAATTCTAACCACCTCCTTGTCTCATGTTCAATTCTTTCTGAGTAAATATATATTTCAAACTCTTATGATCAATATAAATCTCACAAGTCTCACCATATAAATAGTGTCTCCAAATCTTAAGAGCAAAAATTACAGCTGTTAATTTTAGGTCATGGGTTGGATAATTCTGCTCATATAGTTTTGACTGTCTTGAGGCATAAGCAACTACTTTTCCATTTTTCATTAACATGCATCCTAAACCAATTTTAGAAGCATCACCATAAATCACCAATCCTTTCACCTGAAGGAATAGTCAAAATTGGGGCAGTCACTAATCGATTCTTAAGTTCTTGAAAACTTTTCTCAGCTTCCTCAGACCATTCATATTTTACCTTCTTTTGTGTTAACCTAGATAGAGGTTTGGCAATGCTAGAAAATCCTTCAACAAATCTTCGATAATAACCTGTTAATCCAAGGAAACTACGAATCTCACTCACATTAGTTGGTCTTGGCCAATCTAGTATAGCCTCAATCTTTTGAGGGTCAACTGACACTCCCTATTTGGATATGATATGTCCTAGAAAAAAAACACCAGGCATCCAAAACTCAAACTTCTTTAATTTTGCATATAATTTCTCTTTCCTAAAGATTTGTAATATTGTCTCTAAATGCTTCTCGTGTTCTTCAATACTATTAGAATAAATGAGAATGTCATGAATGAAAACAACAACACATTGATCCAAATATTTCCTAAAGACTCTATTCATCATATCCGTAAAAGTGACTGGTGCATTAGTTAGTCCAAATGGCATTACAAGAAATTCATACTGACCATATCTAGTACGAAAAGTTGATTTTGAAATATCATCATCCTTAATCTTCAATTGATTATAGCCTGACCTAAGGTCAATCTTAGAGAATACTTGTGCACCTTCTAATTGATCAAAAAAGTCATCTATATGAGGTAAGGGGTATTTATTCTTAATGGTTGCCTTATTCAGTTCACGATAATCTATACATAGTCTCGTTGTCCCATCCTTCTTTTTCACAAATAAAACTGGAGCACCCCAAGGCAATAGACTTGGTCTGATGAAACCCTTGTCTAAAAGGTCTTCTAATAGCACTTTTAACTCTATTAATTCTAAAGGTTCCATACGATAAGGTGGTTTTGAGATTGGTATAGTTCCGGGAATAAGGTCAATCGTAAACTCTATATTTCTCTACTAGGAGGAAGACTGGGTAAATCATCTGGAAAATGTTTAGCTATAGGAATATCTTCTAAAATAGGCTCTTTTGTTTGCAAATCAATAACACTCGCAAGGAATCCTTGACATCCCTTCTTAAAAAAACTACAAGCTTCCATTGCAGAGGTAATACGAATGGGAGATAGGATGCCTGTCTATTCAAAACTGAATTCTGGTTGGTTAGGTATTTGGAAAATAACTCTCTTCTCAAAACAATCTACCTTAGCATGATACGATGCTAACCAATCCATACCCAAAATGACTTCAAAGTCTTTTATGTTTAAAACTATCAAATCAGCGAATATTTTATTACTACTAACATCTATAGGGCAAGACTTATATACTGACGTTACCATCAATAACTCACCCGAAGGATTAGAAATGTGCATACTATGATTCAAGGGTTCGGGCCTATTAGAAAAGTGATTAACAAAACACACAAAAATAAATGAATGGGTAGAACCAGGATTTATTAAAACTTAAAAAGGTTGTGCACATATAGAAAGTGTACCTGACACTATTGCATTAGAAGCTTGGGTATCAAAAAGTGCAAAAACTCTACCTTGTCTGCCATGGTCCTTCTTTTCACCAAAAGGTTGTATCGAAATCCTTGCTGGGGTTGGACAGTCTTTTATTTGATGTCCCTTATAACCACATCTAAAATAAGCTCTCGTATCCTTGTAAAAAGACCGTCCTCCATGCATCTTCCCACGTTGCTGACATATCTTGTTATTATATCGTTTGTCATCCCTAGCTCCCCCAACATTGGACGTGTTCCTAAAATTATTTCTATTATTTGTGTTATTCCCTATTTATTCCCCAAACTTCCTCTTACCATCTCCTATTCTATTGTACTCCTTGTCATCCCTCTCAACTATCGTAGCCCTAGCCACAACGTCACTATATGATGTCAACTTCAGGATGGAAATTCGACTACGAATACTCAACCTTAACCCATGTTCAAACTTTTTGGCTTTTAAAACATCAGTTATCACAACATAAGGTGCAAAACGGGATAACTCGATAAACTTGGCCTCGTATTGACTAACCGTCATATTCCCTTGCACTAGACTCATGAACTCAGCTGCCATTTCATCCTTCACCGTTTTAGGGAAATATTTCTCATAAAAGATCACTAAGAAGTCCTTCCAACCTATACAAGTATTCCTCTCCTAGTGTATTCTTTTAGTCATTCTCCACCAATGTTCGACTTCACCTTCTAATATATATGTTGCAAATGAAACCCTTTGTTCATCAGTACACTTAAGATCATCGAGAATCTTTTTCATCTGCATCACCCAACTTTTTGCTTCAGTGGGGTTATGAGTACCTTTAAAAGAAGGCGGGTTCAACTTCTTAAAATGCTCAATGGTACAGCTAGTTAGTTCCAGATTCCTTGGTGGTCCATTATTCACCTGATGCCCCACAATCTTCGTTAGACTCTCAATCGCCTTGTATCCACCTTCCAGTCCTTCCATACTTGAACAACTTATTCTCGCAGTTGATCTTGGCTTGGTCATTTTCTACAGTCATGGCCAAACATAAGACGTATTATACTAACTCAAGATTGCAAATTACAAGAACAATTGGATATAAACACTTATATGTAGACTGTAAGACATATGGAGGGTTATCACATAAGTCGAATATTTAATCCAATATCCAATGTATGGAGACTTAAAACCATAACGTTCAAAACTTATGTTCAGTAGTCTACGGGTTCATAACCTATGCTCTGATACCACCTCTGTCATGACCCCGTCCCAAAATTAGTAGTAGGGAACGAGTGTCTTGACATGCCACCAAGGCAACATATATTCTGACTTAAATTGTTTCCTTAAATAAGTGCAACGGAAATATAATCACATGGTTATGAATCGTAAAATACTGAAATTAAAGGAATTACATCATCAGAGCTTTCTAAAGGGAACTTCATTTGTATTAAAATATCAACGAGTTACAACTTGACACAAAGAGCTAAACATGCTATATCTAATTAAACAAACTGCTACTTAAGGTAACAAAAAGAGCTTTAAAAGCTAAATCTTCAACATAGTCCTTTTCCGTTCCATCCACCAGCTTAATTATTTCCTGAAAAATGGTTATTTATACAACGTCAGCTAAAAGTCGAATGAGATTCAATCTCCAGACATTCCAGGGTTTTTAAAAAAAATTGATACCTATTCAATTTAGAACATAAGGTATATACATAGAGATAGGAATTTCAAGTAATATATATAAAATAAATGGCAATATATATATTAAAAAAATAGTTCAGAACAGAGCAGATAAAACAATTGAGCATACGTCAATTATTCAGTTTTAGTGGCCATGTACGATCTAATACCCAGACAGATAGTGTTACTAAATGTTTCCACTCGGTAACATCATAGACAGATAATTATGATTTCTGGAACAACACCTTGTTTAGGGCACACCAGCGATAAACCAGCTGGGAAGGTACCACCCAAATATTTCCACCTCGTAGTCAAGGCCAACATAGTAAGAGAGTTTCCATAGGGCCAATCAATAATTTCATAATTCAAATCAGATGTATATATCGAGAGATATACACATATAACAAATGACGGAATCATCGGTATCAGATGTATTTTGATAATAAAAGCATTTCACAAAATATATATAGTTTGCATAATATCATATGATCAAAATACGAAAGGAATGTCACAGAGTACTCACCTCTAATAGAGGCTCAAAAATACAGATATTGAGTATTGGATCACACGTTAATCTAATAAATACAATAAAGGTTTAATTACGTACTCTAAATAAACCCAATTCTAAATATTGTGTTTTAATTCTAAAATAACTTGTTGTAAAAGGTTACTAAAACCATTTTCTCAATTTTTAATATTCATTCATCGTATTTAAAGAATTCAATTCATAGTTCTTCCTAATGAGTCGGTTCCCAGTAGAGATGGAGGGTCACAGGGGAACCGCTGAAATACCATCTCATCTAGACAGAACATTTTCGAATTGATTCCCAGTAGAGATGGAGGGTCACAGGGGCACCACTTAAATACCATCTCAACTAGACAGAATTTCACCGGGACTGACTTTGGAATTACTTAAATTAGATTCCATAATAACGAGCAATTACTTACAAAACGCGTATATATATTTTGAAACAAATTGACATATTTTGAAAATAAAATCAATTTAGATTTCTTCTAAATTTTAAGTTTTGATTAGTGAATCCTTTAGTGTATTTTACTAGAATAATTACTAAGTAAAGCTATAAAATAATAAATTAAAATTATAAAGATGCATTATAACATTAAGATTACCTTAAGATTAATATCCCTAAGAACTTCTTCTTAAACGTTTCCACGCTTTCTCTCACTACTTCTCTCTATAACTCTCAAGGAATTTGGTGTGAGTTTCAAATGATCCCAAAGGCCCTATTTATAGTTTTCAAAGATATCACGGCGTTGACACGTGTCCATGCTAACCAAGCTTTTACAATGGCGAGTCAGCGTTGACGTGTCGCGTAACTGAGGCTTCTTGCAGTCTTATTTCACTGGTCTGCGACATGTGTTTTAGCTTCTCCTCTAACGACGACACGTGTTCGGTGGAGGTGACCAACACGTGGTGGAAAGGTCATAAGGGTATAAGGGTCATTTCACACATGAAGGGTATTTCGGTAATTTCACACTATATATTTTCAAATATTTCTTAGAGGCTTTGAAAATATTTTATTTACAAAATAGACCTTTTTATATTTTTATTTTAGTCCCCAAAGTTTCATAAAATTATGTTTTCTACCTCAAAACTTATTATTTACCTTAATATATGTCATAAGACTTCGATTTGATCCAATTTACAGTTGATTTTTCATATTCAAAAATGGGGTTCGGTATATTGATAGCCAATAATACCACGTATCTATTAATACAGCATTTATAAGATAATAAGTAACACATGAGTGTAAAAACGAACTATATATATATGAGCATATAAAAGTGGGGTCATTACAGCCATACCCGTTGAAGGCTCCACAACCACGGGTACCATGTGGTCTTCCTTTTGTTTTTTCTTACTGTGGAAACGAATATCTTCTTCATCTTCTAATGGGAGTGTAGCCTCGGATGACGGAGGTCGGTCCAGTGGCCTGGGGAGGGAGATAACCGTAAGAGAGGAGAGAGCTTGTAATTCTAGTGAGGGAAAGGAAAAACAATTGATCACCAGGTACCGATTCAGATACAAGAAGGTGGCCAGGAATTCCTATTACACCTATTTTGATACAAGATTTTACTACTTTTTAAATAAGGATGTCTTCTTCTTAAACACATATAACCTTTGTGGGAAAAGATATACTTGTTAGAAAAAGTATTTCTTGTACAAAAAACTGGCATGTTGTAGGAGTCTCTCCTCTTCACCTCTTGACCTACATGGACTTTGATACCGCAAAACAAGCGGATACATAGTTTCTGTGAGGCCCTTTCGTGACTAAAGTCTGACAATATAAATACATATATTATTTTGCCGATATATTCATGAGTTTCTCCGTATCTACATTATTGTATGTCTATTCTATCCCCACTTTATACACCAAAAAGATTTTTCAATATTGGGAATCCTACATGGGATACATAAATCAATGCAAGTTATAAATCATGAAATGAGACCCAGGTGATAGTGTGGGTGTTTTGTTTCACTACTACTTGCATATACTATGCTTGCCTTTCTTTTTTCCACGACCTATATTATACATTTTAATATGCTCACATGCTTATTCTTTTTGTACATATATACTTTTTGCTTAATGCCCGTTGAACGAAAACTTGCTATGCACATCGTAGATTCATTAGTAGGTAGAACAAAATAAATGATTAACATGCTCCCTTACAAATAATAACAAATTCTCTAGGTCTCTTTTCTTATTTCTGTTTATATGCAAGAATACAGTTAGTAAACAGTAAAATCATGAACATAATAATAGACTTTGCTCAAGATACCACCAATTTCACACCATAACACCTGCATTGTAACACATGGTCTTGGTCGCTCCTTGATGTGAAATACTTGTTGCACACTTAATCTCTCCTTTCCTAATACTCTTGGGTTTATTGAACGGTTCTACATGCATTCAGATCATCCTTTGGGATGTGAAATATATCATGTCAAGTTGTGAATTTTTTCACATACTTTGATTAAATAGAGTTTGCTCACAGCCTCACGCATATTTTCTCCATGAGATATATAGGGAGAAGGTTCATGTACATATGATTATATAAACTTCATCTTGCGAGACCATACCTAGGAGGGAGCCTTAAACTTTGCGAAGCCTATCTGCAATTAATATTTGTAAACTAATGCACCGGGGTTAGTCTGTTATAAAGAACTATCGTTAACCTAATGCAAAGTTTTTCTCCCTACATTTAAGCAAAATCTCATTTCGTGGAATTGTGAATTGCTCACTAAAATGACCAAGTTCTACACTTACTAAACTCTGTGCTCTACAGGAAATTCCGTAAGATACTGGTATCAAAGTTATGCCCAAGTGGCCCTGAAGTTCTCATAAATCCAGTACTTGGTCATAGATTAGGACACGACATGAACATACCTAAAATTACTAGACTGACTTAAATAAATGGATTTCATCAGTTAAACTGGTTCAGATCTTGTTAGACCCACTCTGTAGGAAAGTCTCGAGATGAGACTCCCATTGGGGAACTTTGTAGAAGGACCTATCGTCAGCCTTTATTACCAATAACATTAATCATCACTGGCTAAACAATCCACCAATTTTTCCAAATTTATAATTGTTCTCACCCTTAAAAAGCATTGCAGTGCTAACATTCCATCACACAAAATGTGTAAGAGTTGTGCGTCTCGTCCATTAGACATGTAACATTGACTACAACCAAATAGATTGGATATACTCTTATGCCACTCCACCTACCGTACAATAGCCATTGAGTAAACCGTATCAAAGAAGATGTAATACCCCGTACTTTTATCGATATTTATTTATGGGATTAATTAAATTAAATGTGAATTAATTGAGAATTAATTACCCCGTACTTTTATCGATATTTATTTATGGGATAAAATACTAACGAGATGTGAGTTGGTATTTGATTATAATGTGTATATATGGCAATATATGAATATTGAAATTATCGCGAGACTGAAATACGGCAATTTGGGAAATTTTGTTGGGACGCACGTGACAGTCGCGTCAGGAATGTAAATATTTGAATTTAAAAGTGAATTTTATTTTTAACAACCGAATGGTCATTTTGAGTGCGCCAACGAGTCCGAAAGGGTCGAAATAGTCAGAAAACACTAGCCAGGGGTTTAGTTTGGGTCCCGGGGCATTTTTGGGCCATACCGGCAACTTAAAAGGGTATTTTGGTAATTTTGAAATTTTGGGATTATTAACCAACGAATTTTGGGAATTAATTATAGGTTATTAAATAACCCACTAAGCCATTACCTGCACTTAACTAATTAGAGGGCTACGGGAGTTATAGGAGAAGTTAGAAGAGGTTCCCAAAGAGAAAACCATAACCTCCATCTTCAACCTTCAACCTTGGGAGAGAAAAAAAGAGAGCAACCTTCAACATTCAACACCAAATTCTGAAGAATAATCCAAGGCAAGTGGTTTAATTACGTTAATTTCAAGCGAATGTTTCTTCCATGCTTAGAATTGATAAAATTTGCTTTATATTGGGTATTTGATGAAAACCCTTAAAATTTGAGATAAAAATTCATGATAGGTTGTAGGGATTGCATGTAGAATCTTAGTTGATGATTATCCTACAAGAAATACAAATTTTTATGATGGAAAAACGGATTTATAAGGATAAAATTGAAGACATGAAATTCTGGGTTCATACCCATAGGGTTTGGGGAAAAATTGGGGATTGATGATGATTTTAGGTTATTTAGGAAGATTAGAACCCCAATAATATGTTAAGATACGATCTACGAAAGTTTAGTGATGTTTAAGAACCTTAAAACACTGTTGGGATGATTTTTGGAGGAGTATTGAGAAGAGGAAAATTTGAGAAAAACGATTTAGGAATTCTGGGCTCGAAACTGTCATCTCGTTAGAAGACCTGCTCAGGTCGTTCGAACGAGCTTCTAACGAGGTGACAGTTTGCCTTCTAATGAGTTGGTAGTTCGTTCGATGCCTTTCGTTCGAACGAACTCTCGTTCGATGCCCTTTCGTTCGAAAGAACTCTCGTTCTAACGAGACTTCTAACGAGTTGACAGAATGGCCTTTTTGACCTGATTTGATTTCTAGTGTCCCGTAACCTTGTTTAATTGATGAGATAACTTTCCCTTGTTAACTAATTGGTATGGTTGGGAGATTTGGGATATATTGAGGAGTAAAATATAGAAGAGTGGCTTGAACCAAATGATATTTGTGGATTCGGACGCGAGTGACTAAACACGATGCGTGGATAATTTATGACTTAAATACATATAAACTGGGGACATGTGATTTGTGTAATACTAAAAGTTGGTATAAAAACGAGAAGTATACCACTAATAAAATATGGTAATTACTAAGATGTGTGCATGCTTAGTATATATGATTTTATGTGTATGACATACCTACCATACTTGCTATCACGGGAGGTTTGCGTTCATTTAGGGCCATCTAATCTTTGTGTGCCTATGGGGGGGGGGGGGATATAGATTGGTACCTCGAGGACATAGGTCAGAGAATGACTTATTGAGATGTTAATAAGTCTGCTGATCATGGGAGCGTAGGTATGTGCGTGACCCATATGATGTGACTGTGTTCGCCTCCATTGTTTGTGATTTGCTATTATCTGAGAATGATTCCTGAGAGATTCGGAATGCGTGATCCTTATGTACGTGATTACCAGGATGGGATAGCAGAGTATGTGTGCACCGCAGCTTAGTCTCGGGGTGCTAGTATTGTATATTTATGATGAGTATAATATACGGTTAAATGAAAAGAATTGTCATATTTAAATTATGAAGTATGATCATCGTAGTGAACGCTAAAGATAAAAAAAGGGATAACCTGTAGTGATTTGCATTGCTAATAATTGAGAATCCGAAAATTAAAGTAAAACTCTCTATTTAATTGATGATGTTGGAATTAAGGTGCGAATCGAGTAGAAAGGTTAGAGTTTATTTTGGTCTAGATAGATATGAGAATCACTTGAATGGGTACCGTACGTTAGGAGTGCACAAATAGTCGAGAGGTGAGTATTTCATGTGAGAGCACGTCCTAACATGTATTTTGCATTTATTGTTTTAATGTTATTAAAGCACTTGCTGTTTTTAAACTATTCTCCACATTCGGGCTCTGACCCATTTGCTTTCAAATCTATTTTTTGTAAAAACCTTTTTAGGTGCCCAGCCACAAGGACACCATGCATAGGAATTTTATTCAGGTGACGAGCTGTAGCTGTTGTGGAAGTTACAGGGTATTGACAGTAGACGCCTCCTTTTCTAGTCATGACTCCATGTTCAGTTTTATCAGTTGTAGGGCATGTTGCCCATTTCCCTTAGAGACATTTTATATTTCTGTTATTCAAACTTTGGTTTGTAATTAATTTAGGATGCAGACTTGTTTTATTTATTTCAGTATTGGGATTGTTGTGAGGAGTATTTCCTCCAGACTCATTATTATTTGTTGGTTACTCTATTGAGACCTTATTGTGTGTGGTTATGTTAACTTTTATAATTTCACTTATTGCATGTTAATCATATTAAATTTAAAATTTGACAACTTACTTTTTAAATACTAGGTGGTTAGTAATTATTAAAATGTTTTCGACGGTGATGCTACTAACTGAACCAACTTGGCATTTTGTATTAATTTAATAAATGAGTAGCTACCCGGTATTTAATTAGTCGGGTCACAGAAGATATCAAATCCTTTAGAAGTTATCTATGTATCCAAAAGATCCCCTGCCTAACAGATGCAAGATATCTGTTCTAGAGATATTTTCTAGACTAAAAACCCAACGTTTATACCAAATTTATGCAAGCCTTGAGCGCCTCTGATGGACTTGTGGTGGAGACGTTTGACTTGACCTTTAAAGATGGAGATCCTAATTGATTCCTCTCCTTGAGTGAAGGTCGTGCCTCTTCTTTTGATTTTGTTTAGCAAGGAATTCCTGATCCAGTTCATTTACAACAACGAGCTCAACTCACCCACATAGACCTTGAGTTGGTCAAGAAAAAGCATGGGGAATATTTTAATGTCTTTCCTAGCACATTGGTGACTACTGGAAGCTAGATGGCTCGTACACCAAGCTGAGGAAGAAGAAGTAAAGATAATTAAGGATAAATTGCTCCCTATGTCCTGCGTAGACCCGACAATTGCGCGATTATGGGAGAATATGAAATGGATTGGGTCAATTTTGGGCGGATTAGACACGAGTTGGTGCGATTTGCGAGTCGGATGCCTTTTAAGCGGGCGGTTAAAGACCAAACTATTTTTCCCCTTATGCTCCTCCTTCTCTCTCTACTTCCTTTGGCCATTGGCTCTCCCTTTGGTCACCAGAATGTGAAGAAAGATAGACACACAACGACTACTTTCGTTGACTATAAGAGAGAGAAATTGTGGAGAGAGAGAAATTCTAGGATCTGTTGTGTAAATTTTAGAGTTAGTTGACTATTAATAATTTGTTCTTATTAATTTGTAACGTGATAATATTAATTTACACTGTCTGATTTGCTTAACAGAACCAAGGATAAAGGCACCAACAAAGATCTCTCTCAATGCATTATCCCACTTCAATCGGTTCAGAGGTATGCTATGTTTTAGATTCTATTTTTCAAGTATAATATACTTTTTTACACTTAACATTGCATCGTTTTTAAATTCATTTTCACTTTTTTCCTAAAAATATATATTGCAAATTTTGTGTTCACTCGACTCTTTGAGATCTCACTTTCAACGTAACTTCGTGTAATTTCCGTTGTTCACATTTTGCATATCGTGTGTTAATAAATTTGTTCAATTCTTGTTCATTTCTATGCCTGTCTAATGTTAATTTACATATTCACATTTAGCAATATGTTGGAAATGAAGTCACGCTCAAATTATGCTCTCTGTTTGGCGTTCATACATTTATAAATTTTATTTAAAAAGCTCTTAATATGTATATAATTTTTGCCCTTTTTTTCTTTTAATTACATCTTATATTGATCTCTAAAAAAGATGTTGATAAATATAGTTAGTCTCAAAATTTCAATCCTTAATATTGATTTGTAACAATTCATAAATATTGTCAACATATTTCCTAATATATCCTCATGATTCAAGATAATTTATTTATTTGGCAAAAAAATATGAGTTCATACTCAGGCTCAATAAATACACTTTGATAATGGTAAAGGAATACTGCACAGTCACAAAATTTGACAATACTCCTATAGACAACTCCATCGCTGATGATTACGAAATTTCATTAATATTATACCTATTAATTGAACCCATATAACAAAATTCTCTATTAACAACAATGCTTGTTCAAACAGGTACAAAAAAGAAAAAATATATTGACACAATTGAAGACCACGATTGAATCCCGTAAATATTTTATATTCTATGTTTTTTCAAATCTAAAATATATAAAATCAATTTATCAAATTTAAATATATTACTTTATATCTTGCATGAAGAAATATCATATATGTATTCTACATCGTTACACTGGAGAGGCTTAATGGAACAAACACATGGACCTCTGTATAAAAAGATTCTACAAACATCTTTAAATTTTTGCGTATTGTAGTTTTCAATAATTTTATTGTCATACGGTACACTTTAATATAAAAAATATTGAAGTTTTATTTTTAGTTCTATATTCAATGGCATTTCGTTCCGTAAAAGTATTGTGTGACATTAGATATAAAATATAACTTATTGTTTAAAAAAAAGACGACGCATCGCGTAGTTTACATGCTAGTTCCCTTATCTAATAATAGTGTGTACAATTACAATCTAATATCTAAATATAATTTTAGTGTCTACTCTCAGAGGATTGACACGTGTACACAAACATTAACTAATTTATATAATATTGTGTCCCTAATTATACCTCTTCCTAGAAGCTAAAAAGTATCTCTCTGTTGTTAAATTCTCCCCATTCATCTCCTTCTTTGGGAGCTAAACAGATCAACTCTTCCAGTTCTAATTTTTCATGTAAACTTCTTTTATCTAAACTCTTTTTTATAGGAAAGTCTAAAAGACCATTTGGACGTTTATGGTGGGATGAAATAGTGCCAACTGTGCTGTGATATCATACATAAACTCAGTTTCTACAAATATAAGAACACATCGATTTCCAATTTTTATTTCTCATTATTCGGTTCCATTTCATATTCTACCTTTCTTATTCATACGATTGAACTAATATTACAAATATACACATACATTCATATATACATAATTGCGAGTGTTTCTTGACATTTATATGTGAGTTGTTTACATGGGTCATTCTTAATATTTTATGTAAAGTTCTAGCTTTTAACCTTTAAACTCTAGAAGCCTTATGTATTTGAGTGTCAAAGTTCCCTATTTGTGTACTTAGAAATTTCTTTTTGTAACTTGATTGGTTATGTGATTTTGTTAGACTCCTCGTGAAATGAGACAAATATAAGTTTTGTTGATTAGAATACAATTACTTTCAGAGGTTCAGGGTGATTAAGGTAGTCTTTTTTTTCAGTTTTCATTTCTGAAAAAAAACACTATAGAGGATTTCTTGGGGGGGATTAAGTTGTGATTTAATTTTCTCACATGCTGAAATCTGCTTTTCTAGATTCTTTATTAGTGTCACGTTTATAGTTGTGTGTGGGTATACAAATTGTGTTCTTATATTTGTAGATGCCCATTGCATGATACTATCACACCCAGAACAAGATAGAATCATGACGCTTCGTGAGTGTGCAATGTTGCAAGGTTTTCATAACTATTATCAGTTATGTGGGGATCTGAAAAAAACGCATTATCAAGTTGGGAATGTTATAGCCATACCAGTTGGGCGAGCTTTAGGATACGAGCTGGGGATAGTTATGGGAAAATGGACTAAAGACGATCCTCTCATGACTCTCCCTTCGAAGTTTTCTCATTCAACTACTATTCAGTTGCTGCAATCTTCATCAAATGAAGTTTGAGTATAACTGCAATTTCAAGTTCATTTATCTCAATAATAAACCCATTTATTTTGCAGTCATTGTCTTGCCTATGATCCGTGGTGGTTGTGTATCCATAAGCCTATGTACTTTTCATGATATTTTCCTGTTTTTTATTTTTGGTATTCTGTTTCCGTTGGAGCGTAATATACATTGATGGCTCATTCTCTAATAGATTAAACCTTTATCTTAAAACAATTGTCAATCATTTCATGGAAACCCATATCATATTAGTTTTAATGTTTTGTTGGGTTGGGATATTGTTCGCATATTTTATGTTTGAGTGTAATCTAAACAATTCCTAACATTTTTCCTTTATTTCATTATATGTTTTGTTTATTACATGTTTGACAATTTATTTAAATAAATTTATATGTTGTATTGGCATGTCCATATTATCAATTCCTATTCCAAATATAATAACAGTGTTTATGTAATAAATGGGTTTTGGTGTCAGAATTACTTGATGAACAACCGTGTATGGTCGGTCAATTTACATGTGTGTGATAGTGAGACAACAAACTTTTGGGGATTAGACGGAGAAGGCGTGTATGCTGTATGACAAGGATTTCAAAATGAAGGACAACGTTTAGCAGTTCAGTACTACTTTTTTTAATGAAACTCGGTCCTCCTATATTTGTTTAGTAACTTTATTTTTTTGTTTAAATGAATGTTTTCCAATCTCTTTCATTTCAATTAACAATTTTTTTAATAAATATATCACATCAAGGGACAAACGCTTAATAAGCAACTAAAAACCAAATTTATGTATATATATAAGCCCTCTCTTGTAAGGACTCCTTATCGTGTAGACCCCGGTACATATCATTTTTTTAAAATAGTAAAAAAATGAATTTCTTGATGAAACTTCATGGATATTATCTCCACGGTGACAAGATCATCTCCAATTTTTTTCATCAAAAAATTTAATAAAAAAAATCCTTGAGATGAGGTGATATGTAAAAAAATGGTGTAAATATGCATTTTCGACCGTTGAAATATTAGCGATCATCTCACCCACTTTTTGATCGAATTTTTTGATGAAACTTCATGGATATGTTCTCGTTAGTGAGAAGATCATATCCATAAATTTCATCAAAAAATTCAATCAATAAAGCGGCTGGCGCCGATCCAACATTTCAACGGTTGAAAATGCATATTTATACCATTTTTTTACCTATCACCTTATCTCAACGTTTTTTTTATTGAAATTTTTGACAAAAAAAATTAGAGATGATCTTCTCAACGTGAAGATCATATCCATGAAGTTTTATCAAAAAAATTATTTTTTACTATTTTAAAAAAATGGTATGTACCGAAGTCTGCACCATAAGGAGTCATTACTTGAGACTTTCTGTATATATAGGATTGAAGATTTTTTGTGGTTTTAAGCGTTCAATATAAAAATACTAAACTATCCCTTGACATTGAGTGTTTTGTAAACTATCTTCAAATATGAATTTGTTAGTTCTTTTTGTACATATTATTATGCTTCAAAGAATAGAGATGTTTCTAATTAGATGTGTAAACGGATCGGGTCTGGGTATATCCAGATCCGATCCGGGTATATTTTTAACGGATCGGGTCTTACCCGATTACTCGTCGGGTCTCAGAAAATGGATCCATACCCGGATCCGTTAAGGACCCGAATATATATATATACGAGACAACGGTCTTATGAATAGTAACTCATGGATGATAAACATGCATGACTTTTTATGTGTTGCATGCTTGCATGCATACACATGCGTGTATGCATGCATACATACATACATATATTATTATTTTATTATTTTTTAATTAAAATATTTTTTATTTAATATTTTAAAAATATATATATATTTTTTTAAGTTTTTTAATTTTTTTTTTAAAGGCGGGTTATTATGGGTTGGGTTTTATCACGGAGCAAATTTATCCCTGTGCCCTCGGGCACGGACATCCGCTAGTGTGTGTATATATATATATATATATATGTAAAACTGTTATATATATATATATATTTAGTAACTATGAGGTCGGCTCGTATACGAATCTAGTTTACGGACCGCTACCGTCCAAGAATTATCTAGGGACCGTTTTGTCTTTTTAGGATCACCTTTTGGGACCGCAATGTCTTTTAACTTCTTCTAAGTTATAGGGAATATAAATTTTTACCCCAATGATTTCTAAAGTCTTTTAAGCTTGTTTTAACTCTTAATTAATCTGGAAGTCTAAGTGTAGAAGTTTCAGGGCTACTGTTACTTCTTAAGCTTCTTTCGTGAATAGCGAGGATTATCTATATAAATTATTTCTTTAGGGAGTCTGGAAATTGAAAGAGGTTTTAATGGAAAATATTCAGGTCTTAAATACCTTATACGGTATCGTAGGTTTATCTGTCTAGTTTCTTTATATATTTGATTGATAATATCAATTATATCATTATCTATAAATTCGTATAAATTATTATCACCATAAGATGACAAAAATTTACAGTATGTTCTAGGGGCAGCTGTCTTTACGTTTTTAAGGAGAGGGCGGATTCCTCTGGCTCTAATTAAAGTAGTCTTTATTTCAGCTAACCTGTTACGTCTAATAAATTTTAATACGTCTATACTATCTTCAAGTATCTTAGTGTATTCTTGATATTTTTCAGGTCTCGATCGTTCTTCTGCAAAATCTTCAGTTCTTAATTTTTGTCTAAAGAGATCACGATCCTGTTCTAATTATTTCTATTCTAGGTACTTCTCTTCCTAACCACTCAATGATCTGGTCTATATATTTAAAAGTACCACCTGCGTATATTAAAGCAGATTTTATAAGCTCTTTATCTTTAGTGTCTGTAAGAGTCTAGTTTTGAATTTCTCTAGTTAAGTCTAAACTTGTTTGATTAACAAATTCTAAAAAGTCTTTAATGATTTGTAAGCTCATATAAGATTCTCTTCAAAGAAATAATATGTAAAAATAGTTAAGGGTTTGGTTCGAGTTATACCTTCCTTCTGGTCTGCAATATCTTTATCTTCTTCCCTTCGCCTCTTCAGCCTTGTTACTATTCTTCTCCGGTCTCGGCCTCCTGCAACTCTCTCTTTATGTGTCGCACCTCAATCCACTACTTTGGCGTTGAACCCGTTTCCTACCTATACGCCTTCACGCCTAACGCCCACCTAGCTAACAGCTCACGGCTAATTGTCGCCTGACGACGGTTCACCAACATAACACCTTGTGTGCTACACCAAAGGTTCCACACAATAGTCCTCTATGAACAGAAAGTTGGAGACAATTTGAAAAATAATAACAACTCAACATAAGATATTTTTATAAAAGAAAATACTTTTATTGCATAGCATGAGTAAATACAACTCTCCCCTAACTATGAGAGGTTTACTCACTCATATACATATTACTCACTACAAGCATACTCTCTATGAAGTCTAACAACTGATCACTCTCTCACT
This sequence comes from Sambucus nigra, assembly GCA_949130495.1. Taxonomy (NCBI): domain Eukaryota; kingdom Viridiplantae; phylum Streptophyta; class Magnoliopsida; order Dipsacales; family Adoxaceae; genus Sambucus; species Sambucus nigra. The sequence continues at coordinate 2,033,682 of OX422219.1, read as the reverse complement.
CCTACAACTGATATCTAAAACTCAAATGGACGCTCCTTTTTATAGATTAAGGGTACTACAAATGACTGGTAACCGGCTACCAAAAGCAATTCGGTTGAAAGCATACAATTATTAAATAAATTAAAAGTCTGCAACCTTTGAATCTTTCGAGTCTTCACCTTTCTGCTTTTTCAAAAGCAATGTTGACATTTTGCAATTATCTTGCACCTAACGTCTTCCACTATCTTCCTTTATCTTTATGAAAGGAGTATATCTGGGCCCATATAGGGCAGGTCTGAGCTGTTTTATTCTGTAAGGGAATCATCAGTCTAAATAATGGAGTCTTCTTGTTTTCTTGCAATAATGCATAGGTCTAGTGCATGGCATCTTCTGTCTTTAATAATTATTCTGATAACGAGGGCCCCGTCTTTGTCCCGTCCGTGTCTTAGTTTGGTAGGGCATATTTGAAAAATTCATCAATGAGGCCTACAGTTATAAGGCTAGCTGACAAAGCTATCTCTGCCATTTCCTTGAATTCTTTCTTGAGCCTTCCGTTGAATGGCTCATCAACTTGGATTATCAGGTCCTCTTTGTGGTAGGCAGTGTACCACCTGTCTTCTCCTGTTAATAACTCCATGATTTTAATTGTCTCCATGGCGTGAGCGATCTGGAGCTTGGACTAATCAACAATTAAATCTTTAGTCTCGTCTTCTGATAAAATCTCAACGTCTTCGAATATATAGTTGGAAAATCCAATAAGTCTAAATCCTTCCACTCTCATTCCTCTACAGGAACTTGGAACAATCTGATAGATACTAGCAAATAGAGGAAGGAACTCTTCTACCCTCTTAACATATTCATGGACTATTTTTCCAAGAACAACATAGTCTTTAATATCTTTTATCTGAACGAGTCCAATGAACCCGTGGTCTGCAAGAGTTATATGAGCCATTTCTGATTTTCTGAAAAGATATATTTTTGGAACGTCTTTGAAGAAACCTTTAATCATTAATGCATATCCATTTATTTCTGATAATAACATATTAAAATGATCAATAATGTTATCAGTTTCTTTTTTAAAGTCTTCTTTTAATAGGAGATTATTATGACCAAATGGTATAACAATCTTAGTCTTAAAAGTCTTTTTCTGATAACAGAAATCAATAGGTTTAGTTTTGGAGGTTTTTCCAATAATCTGAGCATAAGTCTGAGTTTGAGGTCTAGGCACAACAGTACCACTGAGCTGGGTAACTGCAAGTCTTTGAGTTCTCATGAATCTGGCAATAGCTACCAAATTTTATTTGAACTCGATCCATATTCTATTCTTTACATTCCACCGTGTGGAGTCTATAAGAGTATTTTCGTCTTCTGAAAATTCTTGTCTAAATTTGATCAAGTCTGGGCATCTTTGATCGGGTTTATATTGGGGAAAGTACATCTTCCCAATGAGTCAATTTTGAGCAGCAATCTCTAGTATAGATTTTCCTGGAGGAATTAAGATATCATCAAAGTTCTCTAGGACTGGTCTTTCTTAAGAGTCTTGAATATGAGTCTGTCTTTGCGTTATACCAGCATTTGGTCTTACGCGTCTAAGATAGTTTGCAATGTCTTCCCTGTTCAGTCTATTCGTTCCAGAGGAACTCATATCTTCTAGGTCTTCTGTTTGCAACATAAAACATGAAATCATATTAGTGTTAGCAAACATTGGCTCTCTTTATATAATATCTGGAACGGTATTTTTACTTCCCTTAATATGTATAACAGATAAGTCGTAACCACTAAGCAATTGTTGCCATCTAATTAGTCTATTAGTCCTTGATTTGGACAAGTCTAAATCTCTGAATTTTACTGCATAAGAAGAGTCAGTATAAATAGTAAAATGCTTAGGTCTAAGAAACAACATATATTTTTCTATTGCCCTTACTATGGCTAAAACTTCTTTGTTATGGGCAGTGTATCTTATTTATGGGTCTATAAAGGTTCCAAAACTATGTCTACAGAGTTTATTCTTGTTTGTCTAATGATCAATGGCAAAGTATACTGCTCCCCATTGTTTATCAGAGGTATCTGTTTCTACTATAAACTGGTCTTCTGCATTAGGCAGTTCAAGTAAAGGAATATTCTTGACTGCATCTTTAATTTATCTTATTACTTCAAAATCAACTTTAGTCCAATAAAAGGGATTAGTTTTGCCTATTCCTTTTAATTTGGCCGTTAAGCTTTGTCTTTTTGAAGCGATGTCTTTAATAAAGTCTGCAGCACAATTAAGCAATCCTAAAAATTATTGTAATTATTTTCTATCTTTAAGTTGGTCTGGAAACTCAAGAATCTTCTTAATTATGTGTTCTACCAAGGATAATTTTTCTTTATTAATATGCATTCCCACAAAGTCTATCTCAGTCTGAAATAATTACATTTTCCTTTCGGAAATAACAATACCATGCTTGTCTAATTCTAAAATAATCTTTTTAAGATGGTCTACATGCTCTGTCTTAGTCTTACTGGCTACAAGAATATCATCTATGTAAACAAGACAAAATTATGAATAAGGTCTGAATATATTATCCATTCTTCTTTGGAAAACTTGAGGAGCATTCAAGTATCCAAATGGCATTACTAGCCATTCATATTTTCCTTGGGGCAAACTAAAGGTTGTCCAAGTAATACTGTCTGGATGCATCTTAATTTGCCAGAAGCCTGATTTGCAATCAAACTTACTGAATATAATTATATCTTCAATCAAATTGATCAGATTATTCTTGTCTAGTATCTTATAAGAATCAAATTCACAATTCTTATTTAATTGTCTATAATCTATAACCATACGTGTTTTTCCTCTTTTATGTTCAAATTCATTTTGAACATAGAAGGCTAGGCTATTATGTCTACTTTTTCTTTCTCTAGTAATGCCTAACTTAATCATTTCATCTATGTCTTTCTTGAATTCTTCCCTGTCTTATTATGAATATAATTTCTTATAGGTTCCACCATTAATAGTGGCATCTGGGTTAATAGGGATGATTTCACAATAACTTTGGTCTTTATCCCACTTAGCGATGAAATTTTCTCCTAACTTAGGCTCAGCTAGTTGCCTAATCTTTTCCTTTTCTACTTCTATATCCATTTTCTTCTGTTTGGATATAGCTTGAACCTGTAATAAGGTATGCTGGGCTTGATCTAAGATGTCTTGTTGTATAAGCACTATTTACTTATAACACTTTTAGTCTAGACACTTACACTTTTTTTGTAAGGGTTTAGTAATTTCTAAAGCTTCTTGTTGGGTTGTAGGTCTAGGTCCACCATGCTCAGCTGAAGAACTCTGATGTTTTATGGGTCTATAATTTGGTTTGAACTCCATTAGGTCAAAAGCAGTCTTGTGATCTATTAGAGGGGATTTAATATTAAATTCCTCTTTAATACTAATTAATATCTTATCGTTATACTGAGTATAAGGATGATATTTACCAATAAAGTCTTGTCCTAAAATAATGTTTCCTGTGAAACTAGGACGATGATCCATTATTCAAAAACGGTGATTAACAGTTTTGTTGGTCTGATTTCCTAATTTAAAATAAATAGGAATAGTCTGGAAATATAAGGTAAATGGATCTCCATTAGCCACTTTACCATAGATTTCTTGAGTACTTTCTAAAAAATAATCTTCAGGGAAGGCATTAGCCTTGCAAATACTCTGAGAGCACCCTGTATATATAAAAGCTAAAAGTCTTTTAGGATAGTCTTTATGTTGAACAAATAATTCTACAAAACAAGCATGTGGTTTAGTAGAAATTCCTAAATTGTTCTTTTTTAAAATAGATATTCCTTTACGAGGTTTATCTATAATATCTAAGGGTATTTGGTCTTCTTAACTACTATCAGAATGGTATTCTTCTAAATCATAGGAAATTCCCTTTCCTTTGAAGTCTTCATTTTCTTGTAATCTTTTGGCTATATTTCTATCAATGTCTTGATAATATATTTTAATATCTAAGTCTATTTGAGCGTCATACTGGCTAGTATAAATTGCTCTAAATCTAGTTCTCCAACAGTCTTCATGGTAGTGCAATTAATAAATAATACAAACCATAAATAATTATGTTTGTATAATCTCAAAGCATTCTACACATCTAAAGTCTTGTTTGCTACATTTCATCTCAAATGTGCAATAATGTCTTTCATCAAAGTAACATCTAGGTATATAGGTTAGTAACTCCGGATTACTAACTGTCCATCTTTTCTTTAAAAAGGGGCTTAATACACACTTATACCAAGCTTCTTCGAAGTCTATATATTCATCATATAAATTATCTTGATTAGTCTGCATCATATATGATAATACTCATCAGTATCACTATAGTCTTTCGAATCACTGTATGTGTATGCACTATAGATACTAGTATTATCATCATCTTCTATGTCTGATATTTCTATAGCATTTAGGATATCTAATTATTCTTGATCTACATAGTCTAATATTGTATTAATAATCTTAATACTTTTTTTATCTTTCTTATTTGGGCAGTCTTTAGCAAAGTGTCCTTCTTTGCCGCAAGTCCAACATTCTTTGGTGGCAGTCTTAGATTGAGCTACGTCTTTCTCCTTTCTATAATTAGGAACCTTCTTATACTTACTAGTATTTTTCTTAAAATAGTTTATTTGATTAGGGCTGGAAATTTTTGACACAATAACCCGTTTATGGTAGTAACCCGAACATGACCCGATTAGCTTGTATAGAATTAAGAGTACCCAAAACTTATAATCAAATCAAAATCAACGCGACCCGAAAATGACACGACTAACCCGAATTGCCACCCCTATTGATTAAAACTATTTTTCTTAGTCTTAGGATTCTTTTCTCTAAAGGTAGTAAGTTGTCTAAATTTATACTTCTTTGGAAATCCTAAAGGTCTAGTCTTAAACTTTATATGTTTCCATTGTAATTTCTTTTTGAATTTCCTAGATTCACTTCCACATCCCCATTGGATTGGAGCGATGTCTCTTTCGTCTTTGATTGGAGGGATCTGCTTGAAAGTCTCTTCTATCAACTTTCCTTGAGTTATATCACGTCTTTTAGATATGATATAGTCTTTGGCGAAATTGATTCTTTCACCAAGGGATTCATTAATTAAGATTTATCCTATGGCTGGTATCTTTCTAAAGTATTCATCTTTTAAGGTCTCTTCAAATTCTTTAATTTGGTAATATAGCTGTTCATAATTATTGCTATATTCATTTATCTTATCTAATTTGCAAATGCTAAGGAGGGCTAACTTAGTTTTTGCTAGGTCTTGTTCATTGATTTGAGCTAGATGTCCAGCTCCCATGAATTCTGATGTGAACAATTGACTATATTCTTCAATTGATCTTTCTTCTAAGTTTTCTTTCATCTTCTCAACCTTTGCTAAGGAGTCTTCATCTGTAGCCTTTCTTAAACTATCTAAATAGTCTTTTGCAATACCTCAAATGGATTGCTCAGCGTACTACTTACATGAACTTGCATCCCATTGTTCATTAGATGCAAAACACATGTTCATCTAGTTACGCCATTACTCTAATGCTTTCTTCCTATCTTGAACATTGTCTAAGTTAAGGTATATACCTACTGGATTTATGGCTTGGCTTACCATAGTCTTAACAGGAGTGAAGCTCTTGTCACTAGTTGAAAAGTCTTTTATATAATCAGGTTTAGTCTTAACTTAAGTGCTTGAGTATATAGGAATATTTATTCCTATTGGTTTACTAAAAAGTCTAGGAGCATCTTCTAGCCTACTACTACTTCCTATATCTTGTTTACTGGGCTCTACTTGTGTAGCTGGTATTAATCTTTGTTCTCCTTCTTCTATTAGATTAGGTTTCTAAGAAGTTCTTTTGTATTATTTGATTCTTTTAATTTTAATATACGCTCTTGAGCTATCATATTAAATCTTTCTCCTTCTTGAAATCTAACAGAATGACTTTTCTTAAGGTTATCTTTAAATGTCTTCATATCCAATCCAGAGGGTTCATGTTCAAAGTTTTGGATTCTAGCTTTTTCTTTAATCAAGTCTTTTTGTTCAAATGATCTTCTGGGTCTAATTACCGGGGCTTGTCTTAGTAAACTAGTATTAGCCTTACTACTACATTCTCCTTCTGAAGGATCATTATTTATGGCTTCTCCCATATACCTAAATCTAATATCTTCGGTCTAGATATTCTTATTAACAATCTTTGGAGGACCAAACTGGATGGTAACATTTTCAGTTACGTCGTCTTGATTAATAAACAAAGGTTTATTTTGTATAGTCTTAGTTTCTTGAAATTCTGGCAATTGCCAGAGGGTCTTAGCTCTTTCTTTCATAGGTCCAGTAATCTAATACTGTAAGTATGATTATAGTCTTAAACATTAGTCATAACTAAGATTTCTTCATTAAGTCTACCGCTAGGAATTCCCGATTGCATTCCTTCATAAGGAAATTGGGAGAACTTCACATAGCTTTGGAATTCTATATTTATATTAGCGTATGGGATTATATAGTCTTCATAGACACTAGCATATAAGATTAACTTAAAATGTTTGGCTGTGTCAACGGTTACTGTAAATGCCGGAATGACATTAAAGTATCCTATATTGTCTGACATTTCTAATTGGGCTATCCCATTACGGCTTTTCTCAAAATCTTTTCATCTTTTGTCTACTAAACAACATAATATGTTAATATTATTATGAGGTATATGTAATCCTTGGATTCTTGCTTGAAAGAGTCCAAAGGTTAGGAATTGAAACTTCCTATCAGTTCCTATGGATCTAAGTCATTCTTAGTCAAAATACTTGGAGCTCAGTATAGGATTTGTCTAACACATGATTTCTACAATGGTAGGTCATGTTATAACTGGGAGTCTTAGGAGTGACGCCTTCCTTAAATAAGTCTATGTATCTAACGGCTGGAAGTTGTCAATTATGAATGGAATCCTTAACAATCTTCCAGTCAACTTCACCCCATTCTTTCCATTAGAGAGGATTGATGAATTTTCTTTCTTTCCACCATGTCCTAACATTGGAGGATGAATCCTTAAGTCTTTGGAGCATGTGATTACTCTGTCCAATATTTTGGATAGAGCTAACTATCTTACTAGTCTTATCTAATCCGTCATTTATGACTCGTCTACCTATGGTATTATTTTCTCTAGTTTCTATAGGAGGGGATTCTCTAAGTTTACAATTAATTACCTGTTTTTGTTCAAGTCTTTTTTCAATTCTTTATAAGAAGTCCGAATAATCTTTTTGTCTTTTTATTTGGTTAAGGATTTCTTCTTTAAAATTCTTATTCTCTTTTTTAGTCTTCTCATAATTTTCTTCACTATGTCTAGCTAGAGAATTAACGATAGTTTTACCAACATTAGTAATATAGTATTTTATTTCATTATCTTTTTGTTGTTGCGTAATTCTAACTTTTATGGATTCTACAGTTTTCTCTATTTTATCTAAACGAGTTAGAATAAAAGGATAGTCTATTTCGGTTTGGGAAGGTTTATTATATACGACCTTAATTCTGTTTATAATTTCTCCATATTTTTCTTCTACATGAGCTATGTCTAGTCTAAGTTCATTAACAATTCTATCCATTTTGGATAGGTTATGGCTTTTCATATTATTAAGGTAATTTGCTAAATTTTGTTGGAATTTAACAAAGTTTGTGTAGAAGGTGGTTAATCCTTCTGTCTTAGCTTTCAAATCTAAATGTAAGTCTTTAACAAAGCTACTATTATAGTCTTGGGTAGTTGCTATGGATGTAGAAATTAAATTCAATCTTTATAATATAAGTCTAGTTACTTTAGCCGCGTTGGCAATCTCATTTTCATTTATCTTATAATAAAATCTATCATCATTTATCTTTTTTAAAATTCTTTGATAAAATTCTGACAAAGTCTGAATGGAGAGGTCTCTAGGTACCTCATTCCAGTCTGATCTAATTATCTCCATTAGGAAGATAACTATCTTATATAGGGATAAGCTTAGCTTGCTCTTTAGTAAGTTTAATTAACTCACTGTCTTGTTTTTTAATTTTTAAAATGTCTTTGTTAAGGACTTCTATATAATTAGTCTTATTATTTATTTATTATAAAACTTGGACAAGGTCTATTGGGATTTGATTATCTATTCCTAGTAATCTTCTAGAGATATTTTTGATCTCTGTTTCTAAGGTTTGAGTGTCTTTTATTAATTGTATTAATATAAGGAGTATACACTTATTTTGGTCTATTATGTTATTAATAACACTAGCAGTAACTTGTTTACTGTCTGCCTGTTTGGCTGGGATATGTTCAATGTGTGAACAATCATCTATGTGTGTGGTTAAACAACCTTCCGAGTCTAAATCAGTTATGGGTATAGGTTGATAGTCTGTGTTGGTTCCAAAAATATCTTGGTAAATACGAGGGATAAATCCCAGGGGCATTAAACTCTTTTTACTATAAGTATAAAATGAACATCTTATGGCTCTGATACCAGAATTAAGGTTTTGGTCGAAATTCGTTGAGTTTCTAAAATCTTTAAGGTCTTGATACCAATTTTGGGTTTAAACTATAAATCTTTATTTATATGGTCGATTTTAGTTTAAGACAAGAGGGAGACCATCTAGGTAAATAACAAAAGTCTTTGGGACCACGAGGGGACCACTTTCAGGATAAGGACAAAGTTCGCACGAAAAGTTCTCACGGGAAGTCCACACCTGAGACTACCTGTAGTAACTATATGTAAGACTATATATATATATATATATATATATATATATATATATAATAGTATATATAAATATATATTTATTATATATAAATATATATTTATTATATTATATATATACACATTCGTGTCGGGTCCTTATCGGATCGGAGTCATATATATCCAGATCCGGTCCATTAACTAATCGGGTAATCGAGTCTATAAAATTTGCTCAGATCCATTAATTCAGGTCGGGTTCGAATCGGGTCCGGATTCAGACCCGATCCATTGACAATCCTATTTCTAATACTAAATTCATTATTCTTTAGATCAAATATGTATTTTTTAAATATTTTTTTTATGTATTATAATCTTCAAAAAATTTACAAAGTGCCTCCCCCTAGTGTACTAGAATTATATGACCCCTAAATTAAATCAATTTAATCTTAACCCTTCATTTACCCAAATCAATTTAAAAAGTGCCCGCGCTTAGTGTTGAGCAGCATCTCTCTCTCTACCTCTCTCTATACTCTCGTCCCTTTTTTCTGCTCAGACGGCGATTCATCCTCAGATCCAAAACCGTCGATCCCTTTCTAATTTTTACACAGATCTCTTTTCGAACGAAGGTAAGATCCCTTTCTAGTTTCTACACCCCCCTTTCTAGGTTTAATTTGTATATTGCGAACAGATCTGTTTATGTGTTTACAGATCCTCGAGTTATGTTTAGGTTTAATTTCGTTCTGTTTATGTTTAGAATTTCGTTCTGTTTATGTTTACAGATCCCTTTAATGTTTTAATGTTTACAGATCCCTTTCTAATTTCGTTCTGCTTTAGAATTTTTAATTTTTACAGATCCCTTTCGAATTTCGATTTGTTTATGTTTAAGGATCTGCTTTATAGTTTTTTACACTACAGAATACAGATGCTTTAAATTTTTTTTACCTGTTAAGATAATGTAAAGTTAATTAACTGTTAGAGAGAGAGAGAGAGATGTTAACAAATAATAAAAGAAAGAAGGTTGGGACAGAATTTACACATTTACAATAACGCCATTTTGACCTGCCAACAACCCGCCTCGAAACCAGAAGAGCGTACTGGCCATGAAACCCATTTTATCCCGGACAACAAATGATCGGATCCAGTTAATACGTTTTTAGGTGGTTAGCGTGTGGAATCCTCCTAGTTTACCCATGTTTCCGAACCTCGTTATGAATAAATGCATACCCCATACCCTATAATTATGCAACTCTAAACAAAACAGTTTAACACAATTTAACTCTAAATAGGTAAAAACGTGTTTTACTATTTCACTTTTGACCACAATGAAAAATATACTTTATTGAGTTACCTCACTATTAGGCTGTAAATCGGGCCGGGTGAGCCGGACTTGGGGTTGCTCAGGCTCGGCACAAACTAACGTACCCATGCTCAAGCCCCAGCTCGGCCCGAATTATTTTTTCCCACCTAAGCCCGAACTCGGCTCATAAATTACGGGCTTCAGGCCAGATTTCGGACAGAATCGATTTTAATTTTGTTTGTTAAAAAAGTTTGAATTAATATCTTGTATTTCCATCATGGACAAAATTACACATTAAAATCTAATTGATATTTCATGAAAAAAAAATATAATTATGAGAAGTATTAAATTAAAATAAGGGAAATAAGAGTGAAAACCTACAAATGCCTATTAAATTTCATACATTCAACATTATTTGATCACTAACAAAAGCCTATTGTGTCTCGAGCAATTAATAAATCAAATACCCATAATGAGATTAACAATAAAATCACAAAATTGAAAATCACATGTAATCTATTGGATTATGGCAAATGATTTTTTTTAAAAGAAAGTAGTAAATGAAATAAAAGAACGAAACCTAATTAAACAATGTTAACATAAATATGTCTAAATAAGCACATTTTGGTTTAGTTTGAAATTTGATACAAACCTAACAAAACTAGGTCTAAATAAGCACATTTTAGTTTAATTTGAAATTTGATACAAACGTAACAATATTAGGTTTAAATAAGCACATTTTACTTCAATTTGATACAAATGTAATAAAAAGTCGGTCTAAATAAGCACATGTTAGTTCAATTTGATACAAACGTAACAAAGCTAGGTCTAATATGCTCATTTTATTTCAAGTTGATACAAACATAAGAAAACTATGTCTAAATAAACACATTTTAGTTTAATTTGAAATTTGATACAAACGTAACAAAACTAGGTCTAAATAAGCACATTTTAGTTCAATTTGATACAAACGAAACCAAACTAGGTCTAAATAAGCACATTTTAGTTGAATTTGAAACGAATGTAACAAAACTAAGTCTAAATAAGCACATTTTAGTTCAATTTATACACTTAAATTAAACAACTTTAGTTCAATTTGGTACAAACGTAAGAAAACTAGGTCTAAATTAGCATATTGTAGTTCAATTTGAAATTTGATACAAACGTATCAAACTATGTCTAAATAAGCACATTTTAGTTCAATCTGATACGCACTTAAATTAAACACATTTTAGCTTAATTTAAAATTTGATACAACCGTAAGAAAACTAGGTCTAAATAAGCACATTTTAGTTCAATTAGATACACGTAACAAAACTAGGTCTAAATAAGCACATTTTATTTCAATTTGATACAACCGTAATAAAACTAGGTATAAATAAGCACATTTTAGTTCAATTTGATATTTATTATAAACGTAACAAAACTAGGTCAACTGCTCCGAAGAGAGAAATTGGGGTTCCCAATGGTTCTCCACGTTCAACGACATGCGCTAACCTCTGGATGCTTTAGTCCTAACCCCACAAGGTTCCGAGACGGAGCTTAACCTGAGTCTTAGTTAAGAACGACGGCGATCTACGTTTCACACGGCACACGGTTCCATGGATAATTTCATTCGACATCGTGGTGAAGGACATATCTTACGATCATTATAAAACTAGGTCTAAATAAACACATTTAGTTCAATCCGATACACATTTAAGTTGAACACATTTTAGTTCAATTTGATACAAACGTAACAAAACTAGGTCTAAATAATAACATATTAGTCCAATTTCATACAAACATAACAAAACTAGGTCTAAATAAGCACATTTCAGCTTAATTTGAAATTTGATACAAACCTAACAAAATTAGGTCTAAATAAGCACATTTTAGTTCAATTTCATACAAACATAACAAAACTAGTTCTAAATAAGCAACAATTTCGTACAAACGTAACAAGGCTAGGTCTAATGAGCACATTTCATTTCAATTTTACATAAACGCACAATAAAGTAGCACCAAAACAAACAAAACTAGGGCTAAATAACACACTTTAGTTCAATTTCATACAAACATATTTCTAACCAATATATAACAAAAATTAAATGAGAAAAAAGCTTGGAGATTTGAGATGATGTGAGAATATGAGATTATCGTTTTCTAATGAGAAATCTATTAGATCGTTGCTACAATCACTCTCTTCCATCTATAATTTAACCGAAATCTAGAGAGAATGAAAGTTGAAATTATTTTGAAGAGAAAAAATCGAAGATCTGAGAGATAAAAAGTGAGTGTGTGTGAGCGCAAAGGTGAAATTTTGAACTTGGGGAATTAAGCAGTTTTTTAGGCTTTAAATAGTGAGGTAACCCAATAAAATGTGTTTTTCATTGTGGTTAAAAGTGAAATAGGGAAATATGTTTTTACCTCTGATAAGTGTTTTGTTTAGAGTTATAATTATAGGGTGTGTAGTTATTCATAACGAGGTTCGGGAATATGGGTAAACTAGGAGGATTCCACACGCTAACCACCTAAAAACGTATTAACTGGATCCGATTATTTGTTGTCTGGGATAAAATGGATTTCATGGCTAGCCAGCTCTTCTGGTTTCGAGGCAGGTTGGCAGGTCAAAGGTGGGTCATGAGGGGGATTGTGGCGATATTGTTACTCTGTAAATTATGTCCCAACCTTCTTTCTTTTATTATTTGTTAACACCTCTCTCTCTATGCAACAAATCATTGGAGGAAGGGAAAGAGTTGACCCAAATCGACCCTATTTTTTTACCACCCAAATTCGAATCGCCACATGTCGCAACTCGGTTTTAAACCGCTCAAATCTGCCCAAACCATTTTTGACCCGACCACATCTGTCCACAATCGCCCATTTGCCAGTTTTTATTCATAACTTTAAGTTAACAAATATTTAATTTTAAATACGTGAAAAACATTTCACCATTTTAATTTTCACTAATGTAGGGATCCATTTGTTATAATCCATGAAAGTAGCCGACTAAATCCAAACTTCATGAGGAGTTGCTCGACCCAAAACAACTACCAAGGGGAAGGAAAGTGAAGTGGAGAAGAGAAAGAAGAAGAAGAAAAAAGAAGACAAATGGAGAAAAATAGAGAGGAGGAGAGAGAGATGGTATTAGCAACCTATGTACTCCTCTAAGGTAGGGATTTGAGGTCCCCTGTACCATACGCTCTGGTTGGGGAGGATACTGCTAATTCCTGGCGATAAAGCCTTCATACCAGTAATCCTTATGGGAATCAAATAAATTAACTACAAAAACCCTATCAGCACTCCTCGCCTTCAAATATAAATTACCTCCACTTGTATGAGAGGAGTAACAATAGCAAACCTCAGCGACCCCAAATTGGTACCACAGTGTTCTAAAAGGCCCGCCTAGGCTCCGCCTAGGCCCGCCTAGGCTTGAGGCTTGGGAGAAACGCATCGCCCACGCCTTATTACGCCTTATTCTTGGTAAAAGGCTTAAGGCACACTTTTTTTTTTAAAACGAAGGATTAGTTAACAAATATTGGTTATGGAGCATGAATATGAGAAAGATGGCTACCAAACATATGAATATATTTTCAAAATTCAAGGTATGTATTATTTTATTATATTACTAGCCTTAGAATAATTAAAATAATAAAAAGAGGAAAAACGCCTTTTTACGCCTAGGCTCCGCCTAGGCGCGCCTAGGCTCCTAAGGCTTGAGGCTTGACCTCTACGCCTCGACCACGCCTCGCGCCTTTTAGAACCTTGGTACCATATAGTGGGGACCCATTTATTATAATCCATGAGAGTATTCGACCAAGCCCAAAGTTCATGAGGGGCTGCCCGACCCAAATCAAGGGATTGACCAACACGTGTATTTTCCAGGCACTTAAACACCTACGGATATATTCAAATCAATCTCCAATAATCTCAACTGAGATATTTAGGTGATTTATGATATACCCAACGTTTTATTTCAAGTTCCTTACGCAACACAAACTCTGAAGTATACATCTATAAATTGTAACCCCTTGCGCGGGGCATAGGGGCATGTAATTGAGAATCTTGAGCGACACGTGATAAAAATAGTAACCTCTCCGTGGATGTAGGCAAGTTGTCGAACCACGTATATCGTTGTTGTGTGCGTGTGCTTTTTATTTTTTGCCATTGTGACTGTTTTTCGCGGACTTCTTTACTGTGATATTTTATGCACTTGGCGCTGTCTGTGATGATAGCCCTGGGCACGCCAAAGCGAGTTATAATGTTTCTCCAGATGAACCTTGTCATGTTGGAGTGTCGAATGTTTGCCAGTGGTTCCGCCTCCGCCTATTTGGTGAAGTGTTTTGTGTCGACCAACAAATACTTACGATTTCCAAATGCGGTAGGTAGTCTTTTTGGGGTCCGGATATTGTGGGATCACAACCCTGTTCTTAAGGTTTTTTCAGAACTTTGATATTGTTCCTGCCCAATGTTCTCCAAACGTTTGGAAAACCGTAAATGGGCTACGTAGGATAAACCAACTATATCGTACCAATTTGGGGCTCATTGAGGTTTGCTACTGTTACTCCTCTCGTACAAGTGGAGGTAATTTATATTTGAAGGCGAGGAGTGCTGATAGGGTTTTTGTAGTTAATTTATCTGATTCCCATAAGGATTACTGGTCTGAAGGCTTTATTGCCTGGAATTGGTAGTATCCTCCCAACCAGAGGGTGTAAGGTACAGGGGATCACGAATCCCTACTTTAGGGTAGGAGTATTTAGGTTTCTAATACCATCTCTTCCTCCCTCTTTCTCTTCTCTTTATTTTTCTCCATATCTCTTACAATGTTTAAAAAGGTGAAAGGCGAGGCGAGGCGTTTTAGTCACGGCGAGGCGTAAGCCTCACCGAAAAGAAAAAAAAAGAGCAAAATAATATTTAAAAAAATACTAATAAAACCATAAAAATAAAATAACAAAGAAATATAAAATAAAACTACAAAAAAAACATCCTTGAGGGCTTTCTCATATAGTTTGACATTTTTTTGTTCCCCCCAATATAACTTTTTAGAAAAAGAAAATCAATTTGAACATATTGGTTATTTTAAATATGACAATAAATTAATCAATGCAAAATCGTATTGGCAAAATCATTTTTTTAGCTTCATTCACATATTGGTTCTTTTATAATATGACAATAAATTAATCAATGCAACTTAACAAGCAAATTTATTAAAAAAAACATTGATTTTCAAGCTAAGATTAAAAAAATAGCAACTTTATTAAAAAAATAATAAAACATATTAACCTAAGTTTATTAAAAAAAACAGCAACCTTTAAAATATATTAGTATAAGTTAAAGAAAACATATTAATATAAGTTGAAAACCAAAAAATTGAAGCCTTTTAAAAAAAAGTCATATTGAAGTTAATTTTGTACATTTATTTCAAACAAACTATATATTTGTAACAAAATATAGTCTCAAACAAATTTATACACTTATTTCAAACAAATTAGTAAAGAAAAACAAAATTAAGTGCAACTTTAAAACTAAACTAAAATAAAAAAAAGAATAAGAGTTAGTAGATTAAAACAACATTTTTTTAAGTTAGGTGCAATTTTAGAAAAATGAAGAATTTTAACCTTTAAAAAAACAGATTTTGTGATGAAAGATTTTTTTTTTTTTTTTTTTTCGCGCCTCAGCAAAAAGGCGTGAGGCGCATCGAGGCGTAAGCCTCTATTTTATGGCCTGAGGCTTAAGCCTCGAGGCGTTTTTCCCTCGCCTCGCCTCGAGGTGCGCCTCGAGGCGTACGCCTCGAGCGCTTTTTTAAACATTGATCTCTTATTTTTTCCTTTTCTTCTCTCTTTCTCTTCTCCACTTCA
The DNA here is from genome assembly GCA_949130495.1 of Sambucus nigra. Lineage (NCBI taxonomy): Eukaryota > Viridiplantae > Streptophyta > Magnoliopsida > Dipsacales > Adoxaceae > Sambucus > Sambucus nigra. Next base: position 2,017,868 of record OX422219.1, on the reverse strand, counting down.
CTTTCCTTCCCCTTGGTTCTTGCCACCAGTTGATTTGGGCCGGGCAACTCCTCATGAAGTTTTTGCCTAGTTGGCTACTCTCATGGATTATAATAAATGGGTGCCGACAGTAGTGAAAAGTAAAATGGTGAAATGTTTTTTCACGTATTTAAAATTAAATATTTGTTAGATTTAAAGTTGTGAATAAAACTGGCAAATGGGCGGTTGTGGACGGATGTGGCCAGGTCAGAAATGGTTTGGGCAGATTTGAGCGGTTTAAAACTGAGTTGCGACATGTGGCGATTCGAATTTGGGTGGTACAAAAATAGGGTCGGTTTGGGTCAACCATTTCCCTTCCTCCCATGATTTGTTGTAGAGAGAGAGAGAGGTGTTAACAAATAATAAAAGAAAGAAGGTTGGGACAAAATTACACAGTTACAATAACGCCACACTCCCCCTGATGACCCGCCTTTGACTTGCCAACAACCCGCTTCGAAACCAGAAGAGCGTACTGGCCATGAAACCCATTTTATCCCAGACAACAAATGATCGGATCTAATTAATACGTTTTTAGGTGCTTAGTGTGTGGAATCCTCCTAGTTTACCCATATTCTCGAACCTCGTTATGAATAACTGAACACCTTATAATTATGCAACTCTAAACAAAACACTTAGCACAATTTAACTCTAAATAGGTAAAAAGATATTTTACTATTTCACTTTTGACCAAAATGAAACACATACTTTATTGAGTTACCTCACTATTAGGGCTGCAAATCGGGTTGGGTGAGCCGGGCTTGGGGTTTCTCAGGCTCAGCCCAAACTAACTTACCCATGCTCAAGCCCGAGCTTGGCCCGAATTATTTTTTGCCACCTAAGCCCGAACTCGGGCGATAAATATTACGGGCTTCGGGCCCGATTTCGGGCAGACTCGATTTTAATTTTTTTTGTTAAAAAAATTTGAATTAATAACTTGTATTTCCATCATGGACAAAATTACACATTAAAATCTAATTGATATTTCGTGAAATAAAATATATAATTATGAAAAGTATTAAATTATAAGGGAAATAAGAGTGAAAACCTACAAATGCCTATTAAAAAAATATCATACATTCAACATTATTTGATCACTTACAAAGGCGTATTGTGACTTGAGCAATTAATAAAACAAATACCCATAATGAGATTAACAATAAAATCACAAAATTGAAAATCACATGTAATCTATTGGATTATGACAAATGATTTTTTTTTAAAAAGTAGTAAATGAAATAAAACAAATACCCATAATGAGATTAACAATAAAATCACAAAATTGAAAATCACATGTAATCTTTTGGATTATGACAAATGATTTTTTTTTTTAAAAGTAGTAAATGAAATAAATGAACGAAACCTAATCAAACAATGTTAACATAAATATGTTATATTTATATGATTTATTTATTTATAAATTCGAAATTCGGGCTTCTGACCCAATTCGGGCTTGGGAAAGTTTGGCTCAAGTTCGCCTGAAATTCATTCGGGCTTGGAATTTTGGCGTAGGCTTGGCTCAACTCAAACTTAAATAAAGCTCGTCCCGAAAATAGCGGGCGAACAAGTGGGCTTCGGGCCTCGATGACTCAATTTACAGGCCTACTCACTATTTAAATCCTAGAAAACTGCCTAATTCCCCAAGTTCAAAATTTCACCTTTGCGCTCACACACTCACTTTTTATCTCGCAGGTCTTCGATTTTTTTCTTCAAAATAATTTCTACTTTCATTTCTCTCCAGATTTTGGTTAAATTATAGATGGAAGAGAGTGATTGTAGCAACGATCTAATAGATTTCTCATCAGAAAACGATAATCTCATATTCTCAAATCATCTCAAATCTCCAGGTTTGTTTCTCATTTAATTTTTGTTATATATTGGTTAGAAATATGTTTGTGTGAAATTGAACTGAAGTGTGTTTATTTAGCCTAGGGGTGTGCAAAAAAACCGACCAAACCGACAAATCGACAAAACCGAGCCGAACCGAAAATTTTCGGGCCGGGTTTTTTTGAGGGTCGGTTCGGTTCGGTTTAATCAGGTATAAAACCGACAGGGTCGGTTCGGTTTTCGGTTTTGGCATAAAAAAACCGATTTTGAACCGAACCGAACCGATTTAATTTTTATACTTTTTAATTTTATATTTTATATTATATTTATATTAGTCTTGACATATTATATTATATTATATTTTTTTATTTTATATTTATATTAGGTATTAAAAAAAAATATTTTTTATTAAAATAAAGGAAAAAACCGAACCGGCCCTGTATAAAACCGGCCCTGTCAAAAACCGACGGGCAAACCGAACCGGCCCTATCAAAAACCGACCCGATTCGGTTCGGTTCGGTTTTTCAGCATTTTCGGTTCGGTTCGGTTCTCCTCCTCCAAAAACCGACATGGTCGGTTCGGCCCAAAAAATCCGATCAAAACCGAACCGACCGACCCGTGAACACCCCTAATTTAGCCCTAGTTTTGTTCGTTTTGGTGCCACTTTATTGTGCGTTTATGTAAAATTGAAATGAAATGTGCTCATTAGACCAAGCTTTGTTAAGTTTGTACCAAATTGTGCTTATTTAGACCTACTTCTGTTAACTTTGTATGAAATTGAACTAAAATGTGTTTATTTACACCTAGTTTTGTTACATTTGTATCAAATTTCAAATTAAACCGAAATGTGCTTATTTAGACCTAGTTTTGTTATGTTTGTTTGAAATTGGACTAACATGTGCTTATTTAGATCTAGTTTTGTTACGTTTGTATCAAATTGAACTAAAATGTGTTTAATTTAATTGTGTATCGGATTGAACTAAAATGTGCTTATTTAGATGCAGTTTGTTACGTCTCTGTATTAAATTTGGAATTAAACTAAAATGTGCTTATTTATACCTAGCTTTGTTACGGATGTATCAAATTGAAATAAAATGTGTGCTTATTTCGACTTAGTTTTGTCTCAAATTTCAAATTAAACTAAAAAGTGTTTAATTTAAGTGTGTATCGGATTGAACTAAAATGTGCTTATTTAGACATAGTTTTGTTACGTTTGTATTAAATTTCAAATTGAATTAAAATATGCTTATTTAGACCTAGTTTTGTTACGTTTGTATCAAATTGAACTAAAATGTGTTTAATTTAAGTGTGTATAAATTAAACTAAAACATGCTTATTTAGACCTAGTTTTGTTACGTTTGTATCAAATTGAACTAAAATGTGCTTATTTAGACTCAGTTTTGTTACATTTGTATCAAATTTCAAATTAAACTAAAATGTGCTTATTTAGACATAGTTTTCTTATGTTTGTATCAACTTGAAAAAAAATGTGCTTATTAGACCTAGCTTTGTTACGTTTGTATCAAATTGAACTAACATGTGCTTATTTAGAAAAGGCTTATGATAGAGTACCCAGGGATATAATTTGGTGGGCTTTAAGGAGGAAGAGAATCCCTATGAGTTCTATTAAAGTTATTGATGATATGTATGATAACACAAAGACTAGAGTAATGACTTTACGATTAAAGTGGGTTTACATCAAGGATCGACCTTAAATCCTTATTTATTTGCCGTAGTTTTGGATGAGATTGCTAGGGACATACATGAAGATGTCCCACGGTATATGTTGTTTGCGGCAGATATAGTTTTAGTAGACACTTCGAAGGAGGGCTTAGCGATGAGAGTAGTGGATACTTGGTGAAAAGTCTTGGAGTGGACTAAAAATTAGTAGAAATAAAACAGAATTTATGGAATGTAAATTTAATAATGAGGTGTCGAGTAATATATTGTTACAGATTGAAGAAAAAGTGATAAACCAAACTAATAAATTTCGTTATCTAGGTTCAATGTTACAAAGTAATGGGGATGTTGATGAGGATGTTACGAGTAGAATATCAACTAATTGGATGAAATGGAGACTAGCGAATGGGGTGTTATGCGATAAGAGGATAACTTATAAATTAAAAGAATTTTTTTTATAGGACAGTTGTTAGGCCAGCGACCCTATATGGAGCGGAATGTTGGGTGTTAAAGAAAAAACGTGAACAGAGTCTCCCTGTTAGTGAGATGAGGATGCTCCGGTGGATGATAGGAATCACTAGAAAGGACAAAATTAAAACCAATACGTGAGAGAAAAGTTAGAAGTAGCTAACATTAGCGATAAATTAAGAGAAAGTGGACTTAGGTGGTACGGACATGTGTTGCGTAGATATAGAGGGTAAACGAGAAAGAGGTCACCCTAAGCTATCGTGGGAGGAGATTAATAGGAGAGATCTTAAGGAATTAAACTTAAAATTGATAATATTGCATATAATAGATTAGAATGGAAAAGGAGAATCCATGTGGCCGACCCCATATGATGGGATTAAGGCAAGGATGATGATGATGATGAGCTTATTCAGACCTAGTTTTGTTACGTTTTTAATAAATTTCAAATTAAACTAAAATGTGCTTAAGTAGACCTAGTTTTGTTACGTTTGTATCAAATTTTAACTTAAACTAAAATTTGCTTATTTAGACCTACTTTTTGTTACGTTTGTATCAAATTGAACTAAAATGTGTTTATTTAGACATAGTTTTGTTACGTTTGTATCAAATTTCATATTAAACCAAAATGTGCTTATTTAGACATAGTTTTGTTATGTTTGTATTAAATTGATTTAAACTACGCATATTTAGCATAGTTTTGTTTGTTTTAGTGCTATTTTTTCTATTATACGTTTGTATGAAATTGAACTGAAGTGTGTTTATTTAGCCCTAGTTTTGTTCGTTTTGGTGCTACTTTATTGTGCGTTTATGTAAAATGGAAATAAAATGTACTTATTTAGACCTAGCTTTGTTACGTTCGTACCAAATTGTGCTTATTTAGACCAAGTTTTGTTACGTTGTATCAAATTGAACTAAAATGTGTTTAATTTAAGTGTGTATCAAATTGAACTAAAATATACTTATTTAGACCTAGTTTTGTTACATTCGTATCAAATTAAACTAAAATGGGTTTAATTTAATTGTGCGTTGGATGGAACTACAATGTGTTTATTTAGACCCAATTTTGTTATGTTTGTATCAAATTTCAAATTAAACTAAAATGTGCCTATTTGGACCTTACGTTCGTATCAAATTGAACTAAAACGTGTTTAATTTAATTGTGTATCGAATTGAACTAAAATGTGCTTATTTAGATCCAGTTTTGTTAAGTCTGTATTAAATTTGGAGTTAAACTAAAATGTGCTTATTTATACCTAGTTTTGTTACGGATGTATCAAATTGAAATAAATGTGCTTATTTAGACCTAGTTTTGTTACGTTTGTATCAAATTGAACTAAAATGTGTTTAATTTAAGTGTGTATAAATTGAACTAAAATGTGTGCTTATTTAGACCTAGTTTTGGTACATTTGTTTCAAATTAAACTAAAATGTGCTTATTTAGACCTATTTTTGTTACGTTTGTATCAAATTGAACTAAAATGTGCTTATTTAGACTTTTAGTTTTGTTACGTTTGTATCAAATTAAACTAAAATGTGCTTATTTAGACATAGTTTTCTTATGTTTGTGTCAACTTGAAAAAAATGTGCTTGTTAGACCTAGCTTTGTTACATTTGTATCAAATTGAACTAACATGTGCTTATTTAGAAAAGGCTTATGATAGAGTAACCAACGATATAATTTGGTGGGCTTAGTGTAAGGATTGTATGTAGAGAAGCTAATGACTTTACAATTAAAGTGGGTTTACAACAAGGATCGACCTGAAGTCCTTATTTATTTGTCGTAGTTTTGGATGAGATTATTAGGGACATACAAGAAGATGTCGGTGTATTTTGTGTGCGGAAGATATAATTTTAGTAGACACTTTGAAGGAGCGCTTAGCGATGAGAATAGATACTTGGAGAAAAGCCTTAGAGTCTAAGGGACTAAAAATTAATAAAACGGAATTTATGGAATGTAAATTTAATAATGAGGCGTCTAGTAATATACTGTTACAAATTGAAGAAAAAGTGATAAACCAAATTAATAAATTTCATTATCTAGGTTCAATGTTATAAAGTAATGGGGATGTTGATGAGGATTGATGATACTATAAACAGCACCACCATATCAATGTATATGAGTATGCAGCTCAAGCTCAAGCTAATGTAACAATGGAGTATGACAGGTATAAATGCATAGAAAGAGATGAGGCAAAGAGAAGATGAAGACAATATGTAAGTGGTTCAGCCAATTAGGCCTACATCCATTGTGTGAGTGTGTGTGAAGTCCACTATGATAGGGACACTAATGGCCATGGATACAACACTCTAAGCTTTCTCTCTCTTCTGTGCACAAAATGGGCAGAGTTTTAGCTAGGGTTTGTAATAATCGGTCCTTTACAAAGGAAGAAGATAAGGGGTATATATAGTGCCTAGGGGTGTAGTGTACCCCCCCAAAGCATACAATGAGCATGTGCTGAATGACCCAACCAATTTGGAGGAGACATCTGACCCTATCACATGTAGGTCATAATGATCAAGTATTCCCTCACGTGGGAGAATGATCTGGTGGTAACGGTTTTCCCACGAATGACCTGTGTCCCACGTGCATTGATCCACGCGTCTCCCAAACCACGCGCTTGTGATGATGTCATCCTCGGTCGATGTTCCTGTGCCGAGGTCGAGGCTTAAGAGGCCGACACTAGTGCTTAGAGAGCTACAAGTACTGCTAGTTCTGTATGCCCGGGCAAGGGTCGGACATAATCTTGTGGACGAGCCCGACACTTTGTCAAGGACTAGGGTTCACATTGCCCACTTGATGAGGAGTTGAGGGTCGGCATATTTCTGAGGCCGAGGCCGATGGCTTTAAAGACGACCCTCCTGAGGGGGCAAGTCGTCATTGTCTTAGGCCGAGGCTACTATCGGCTAGGACGAGGGTATATTCTGTCATATCAATCACCTCCTAGCTCTTAGCCATTGACGATATGAGGTGGCTGAGGTGTATTATTGCTGCCTTGGCAGACAAGTTGATGAGATTTCGAATCATCAGTTGTGAATCATTAAATTACACCTTCCAAAAATGACGGTTGTGAGGTGCACTTAGGGCATTGTGCCCTAATGATGACATGCATAGGAAGTTGTGCGCCGCTTGGGTTATCGTGCCAAATCATTTAAACTTTGAGAAAACTTCATTTTCTCTTTCTTCTCCAAAGTTCTTCGCGCGTTCTCTCTCTCTAGCTTCTGCAGTCTCTTAGTTTCCATCTCTGTTTCCAGACAAGGTCTTAGAGCTTTCACTGGGTTTTTTTCTTCTCTTCCTTTTCCAGGTAACTGTTCATTCACCTTTTTAGTCATTTTCCACCATTGTTGCATAACATTCACCCTTTTCTCCATTGTTGGGGACTTGAGTTTTCCGGTGATCTTGATTTCTTCTAACGGGAGCCTGTGGCGGCTTTAGGGCTAGCATTAGGGATTAGATTGGTAGGGATTTAGTTGTAGGTAGACTTAGCATCCTGCTTAGGCTTGCTCAGTGGCCAAAACCTCATAGCTGTGAGCTCCGACGCGTTTTAGGTCATCTTCTCCGGTGACCTTCCCCTTGATGTTCTTGATTGTGTAGTACAAAAACGTTTTACTTTCTCCAGTTTGATCTTGTGGTCAAACTGGTCAATCCTCAAACTTGTTTGCGTTCTCCCCTCTTTCTTTCTCAGAAAATCTTCTAGTCTAAGGTCGTCCTTTGAATGCTACAGAGGCTTTATAGGTTGGCCGAGGAATTTCCCACACTGAGGGAGAGGTGTTTTCAGGAAATTCGTAGGGTAGAAGAGGAGTCTGAGGCAAAACGTAGGGCTGACCCTGTTTGGGTACGGCCCATCTTTCCCATTCCCTTGGCCACAATTTTACCCTCGTGAAGACGTCGACTTGTCCCAACATCAGGCCGAGGATACAAACTTCAAAGAGACGATGGAAGAAACTCCAGCCGAGACATCTGGGAGAGACGACCCTACACTTCACCGCCAAGCTGTTCTTGTGACTGCCATGTCTCTTGGAGAGTTCCAGGCAAAGTTCCCAGGGGGTCCTCCTGCTTCTGATAATGCTGAGGCAGATGAAGCCGAGGATGAGAGCTCAGAGGCTGAGGATCAGGTTGACACCCCATATGCCTCTTTATTGGCCTCGTTGGTCAAAGAACGTGATCTCCTGATATGGAGACACTTGTTTGGCGTCAGATCCGATATTACAATGAGGATCCCTGATAAGGATGAAACGATTTTCCAAGGACGAGAGGGAGAAATTGCTATGTACGAGCAGATGTTTAGGGTTGGCGTTAGGCTCCCTCTTCACCCTGCCATCGTCGCTATATTGTCTGCCCTTGGGGTTGCTCCCACCCAGTTGCTCCTAATTCATGGAGGATCATCCTTAGGTATATTTCTCTCTGGAAAAACTCCTTCACCGACGAACCGTCGGCTGATCTGTTCCTAGCCTGTTTTAACATCTCTTCGTCGTCCAAACAACCAAGCTACTTCCATCTAGGAGCAAGGAGGTCGGACAAAAAACTTCTCCACGTCACCCAAACTTCAAACCATGATTGGAAGAAATAGTTTTTCTTCGTCTCTGGAGCCTGGGAATTCCCGGCCGAGGCCAATCCCTCCGAGGACAATCTGAGGGTCCCTCGAGCATGGTCCAATCCTTCAATGACGGCAAGGTCCGACCCTGGTCTCAGCCTTGTTGAGAGGGATGTGGTTGACCATCCGAGAGACCGAGTGGGTCGTGCCCTTCCAAAGTTAGTGGACCTTATGACCCCCCCCTTCTTAAAGAGGCTGGCTTGGGAGTAGACCCCCTTGGAGAGCTATGTGAGTTATTACTTTTTTCTTTCAAGTCTTCCCTCGTCTCGTACAATAACTGTATTGACATGTAATCTTTTCTTTTGCAGATCGTCTTCCCAATATACCAGACGACATCTGGGAAATGACAACTCCAAGTTTGCTAGCTGGCCTTCGGAAAAAGAAGACCAAAGAAACACCGCCGAAGAAGACCACTGCTGGGGGGCCGGTGGTTGTTGAGTCCTTAAGGAAGAGGAAAGGGCCTGAGGTTCCTGTTGACACTCGTTCCGACCTTCCCACTAGGCCGAGGGTTCGTACTACGAACACTGCTTCTGCATTCCTCGTCGTCCTTGGGGACCTTCTGGGAGTCTAGCTTGACTCAGCTCAAGGCCGACCCTATCTCTCTGATTACAAATATCAGGGCTGCTAAGGCTGCGATGTTTGCAACTCCATCAGCAGTCGATTATGAATTCTTGGCCAAGATGCCTCCGACCAAGATTTATGACTTTGGTCTTCACCACATGGCATATGTATCGTCCTCATACCTCTGGTTCTTTGTCCTCTATTTAGTAATAATTGGTCTCGTCTGACTTTTGCTCTTATTTTTGCAGTCTGTCTGTGCCTTGACTTCAGCCACCAAATGGATGGCTGAAAATCAGCAAAAGTTCATGGAAGCCGACAGGGCGATCCAAGCTGAGGCCGAGTTCAGGACTCAGCTCGGAAGTCTCAAAACCACCCACAAGCAGGAGATGGACGAGCTGGAACTTCAACACCGCAACTAACTGACGTCCAAGGACAACCTCATCAAGGAGAAGGATGAAGCTTTGAAAAATCAAGTCACAATGTTCAAAGCCGACCTTAACGCAGCTATCAAGAAGGCCGAGGTTGATGTTGTTGAAGCATACAAGAAGTCGGATGAATTCTAAGGGTTCGGCCTAGAATACTTGGAGAGGGGCGTAAAGACGGCGTGTCCATGGGTCGTCTTGAAGTTTGGTGATGTGGTGTCTGCCATTCGCCCAAAACTTGAGGCGACCGACCTTGAGGATCCTCTTATGGCAGAGGCTTTAACTCATGTTGAGTCTCTGGCAACAGTTGAAGGAGAGGGTACGTCGATCGATCCTGTTGGGGCCGACCCTCCTACGGCCGACCCAACTGCGGCCATTGTTGAAAGAGAGGGAGAAATCGCTGTGGTGGTGACGGCTGTGGTTACTGACGGTGGAGTCCAAGCTGAGGGAGGACTTGGGGCCTAGTAGGGTGGTCGTCTGTGGCCGATACCCTTATTTTTGTAACAGTTTTTTGCTTGCTATGTGTATTCCTTGTCATGTATTGTAACTTTTTAATCAATGAAATTCTCAGTTACGTCTCGTATTTTGATTTCTTAGTTATGTCCTTCAAATGTTTGAATGTGTCCTCCCTCGTCTTTTTTGAGAGTGCATGGAGGGTCGTCCCATCCATGCACCGTCGTCTCAGCCGAGGGAGTAATTCCACCAAATTAATGATGTTTATCAAAAACCACAACCAAGTGATTTTTAATTTGCACTCACCAAATTATGGTGTTTAGGCACAAGTCCTCCCTCGTCTTTTTTGAGAGTGCATGGAGGCTCGTCCCATCCATGCACCATCATCGTCTCAGTCGAGGGAGTAATTCCACCAAATTAATTATATTTATCAATAACCACAACGAAGTGATTTTTAATTTGCACTCACCAAATTATGGTGTTTAGGCACAAGTCCTCCCTCGTTTTTTTTTTGAGAGTGCATGAAGGGTTGTCCCATCCATGCACTGTCGTCTCAGCCAAGGGAGTAATTCCACCAAATTAATGATGTTTAACAATAATAACCTTTTGGTGTTAGTGGCAGTCCCCAGGCGAGGTTGACCCCATCCGACTGTCGTATCACCAGGGTTAGCTGAAGCTTACTTCACCACAAATGATGTTTTGTAGCTTAAGTGAGTAAATATCTAAATGAACACACAACATTTGAGAGGAAACTTGTATTTCATTGAATTTCATTCATTTGAGTCTCATATACATGTATTATAACTCAAGCAAAAAATTGAAGTCTCATTGGTAGTATTTCTTGAGGTGGTTGGCGTTCCATGAGTTGGAGAATGGCTCTTCGTCTAGATTTTCCAATAAATATGTCCCTGGGACGACCTCATCAGTGACTCTATAGGGCCCATGCCAGTTGGCATGAAGTTTGTTTGGTTTCTGCCAAGTCTTTTTCAGAACTAGGTCTCCCATTGCTATCGGTTTTGGCTTTATCCTCTGATTGAAGAACTTCGCCGTCCTCTGCTGATAGGTTGCCACTTTCACTTTAGCATCCTCTCTCCTTTCCTCAATCAAATCGGTCAAGTCTTCTATCGACCACAGTCGACTCGGGGTTATATGTTTGTACCTTATGAGTAGGGAGACCAATTTCGATAGGGACTACTGCTTCCGATCCAAAAGCTAACAAAAAGGGGGTCTCCCCTGTCGGCGTTTTTGCTGTCGTCCTGTAGGCCCACAACACAGCATGTACCTCTTCGGTCCATCGGCTTTTGGAATCCTCTAATCTCTTCTTGATCCCGTCAAGGATTGTTCTGTTAGTTACCTCAGTCTGCCCATTAGCCTGGGGTCGGCCTGGTGTTGAGAAGAACTGCATGATGCCGACCTTTTTGCAGTACTTCCCTAAAGAGATGTTCTTGAAGTGGGTCTCATTATTTGAGATGAGTGTATTGGGCAGGCCATATCTACAAATGATGATTTTCCACATGAATTGGAAGGTCTTCTTCTTCGTGATCGTGATCATGGCCTCCGTCTCCACCAATTTTGAAAAGTCGTCTATCGCCACAATCAGGTACCTGTAGTTGCCTGTGGCCCTTGGCAAGGGTCCTACTAAGTCAATCCCCCACACTGCGAATGGCCATGGTGAAGTGATACATGTCAGAGGCTGAGGAGGGATTGTGGCGTAACGTTGACACTTATCGCATTTTTTCACATATTCTGTTGCATCCTTGGCCAAGGTCGGCCACCAGTATCCCTGAGTAATAATTCTTTTAGCTAATGACCTCCCCCTGATGTGGCTTACACATGACCCTTCGTGAACATCTTTTAGGATATACTCTACTTCGGTTGGATGGACGCATCGGAGTAGAGGTAGGAGGAAGCCCTTTTTATACAACACATCCCCTAAGATAGAGAATTTAGCATCCTTGTACCTCAACTTCCGTCTCTCGGCCTTTGAATCCGGGAGATTCCCTTCTCTGAGATACTGAATAAGAGGGTCCATACAAGACGGTCTCAGGTTCAAATTGAAGCAAAATTATGACCTCTGGTCCTCTTCTTTAATGCTCGGTCATTGGAGAATTTCGCCTGGTACTGTTCTTCTGATCTCTGTATGTGTGGCTGAGGCTAGCCTTGTCAAGGTGTCGGCTCGGCTATTGTCCAGCCGAGGGACCCTTTTTACCTTCACTTCTGCGAAGACTTTCATCATCATCTTGACTCTCCTTAGGTACTTAACCATTCTGTCATCTTAGCTTCATATACCCCCAGAATCTGGTTCACCACCAGACTAGGAGCTGGTCGGCTCTGAGTGGTCTAGCGAGGAAGAGACATGCTATGAGGGCCTCATACTCATTGTTTGAGGCTTGAAAGCTGAATCTTAATGCATATTCAACATCGGTTCCATCTGGTGCCGACACTAGCCTGCTCCGCTGCCGGCTTCGCACGATGAGCCATCAACAAACAGGCTCCATATTGTTCCTTCTTCTGTAAAATTCCCCTCTTTAAGGGTTCCCTTCTTGAAGATGTATTTCTCCTCTTCATTCTCAGAAACTTTCCTCCTTGTTGAACTTGCCTCGGCCTCGACCCCCGGGGGGGGGGGGGGAACTTTCACTCTTTCCCTGTGCTCAGAGCCTGTAATCTCAGGATTTTCACCGCCGGCCTCGTCCCAGGTGAACTCGACCACAAAATCCGCTAATGCCTGCCCTTTGATGGCCTAGGCTGATAGATGATATTGAATTCTCCCAACTCTATCGCCCAAGCCATTAGTCTCCCCGACTTCTCAGGTTTGTGGATGACCTGCCGAAGTGGGGAGTCTGTGAGGACGACCATTGAGTGTGCTTCGAAGTAAGGCTTCATCTTCCTCGAAGAGTGAATTAGAGCATAGGCCAATTTTTCCATCCTGGGGTACCTCTACTCGCCCCCCTGGAGTGCCTTGCTATTGAAGTATACCGGTTTTTGCACTCCATCCTCTTCTCTTATGATGACAACGCTAATTGCCGACTCTGAGACTGCTAGATTTACGTAAAGTTTTTTCCCTTGGACTGGTCATGACAATAATAAGGGGGAGCCGAGGTAGGACTTCAACTCTTTAAAAGCCTTGTCACACTCCTTATCCCATTCGAAAGCTTTCCTAAGAATTTTAAAAAATGGGAGGCATTTGTCTGTGGCTTCGGATACGAACCTGTTAAGTGCTGCTACTCTTCCAGTCAACCTCTGAACATCTTTTATGGTAGTTGGGGTATTCATCTCCATCAGTGACCTGATCTTCTCCGGGTTGGCTTCTATTCCTCTCTGATTTACAATAAAGCCTAAGAATTTTCCCGCTTACACTACGAACACAAACTTAGCGGGGTTGAGTTTCATCCTGTATTTATCCATTGTGTCGAAGGTCCTCTTGAGGTCGACCACATGAGTGTCGGCCTTCAGACTCTTAGTGAGCATGTCGTCAACGTACACCTCTATTGTCTTCCCAATTTGTTCCTCGAACATCTTATTAACTAGCCTCTGAAATGTTGCCCCAGCATTATTCAAACCAAAGGGCATGACTTTACAGCAATAAGTCCCCTTGTCGGTTATGAAGGAAGTTTTTTCTTCGTCAGCTGGGTGCATTGATATCTGGTTGTACCCAGAGTAAGCATCCATAAAGCTCATCAGCTCATGCCTGCAGTGGTGTCGACCGTTTGGTCAATTCTGGAAAGGGGGCAACTATCCTTAGGGCAAGCCTTGTTGAGGTTGGTGAAGTCCACACGCATCCTCCATTTACCATTAGCTTTGGGGACTATGATAGCGTTGGCCAACCACTCTGGATATATCACTTCTCTTATGAAGTCGGCCTTTTCCAACTTCTGCACTTCCTCTCGGATGACCTCGTAATTTTCCCCGGAATAAACTCTCCTCTTCTGTCGTATCGGTTTAGCACCATCGACCACATTTAGCTTGTGGCAAAAAAGTTTAGGATCTATCCCCGGCATATCCTCATGACTCCATGCAAAGACACTCTGCCTCTCTTTCAATAGTTTGATCAGCTCTTCCTTAATATCTCCTCTTAGGGCTTTGCCGACCTGGACGGTTTTTTTCGGCTCATCCTCGTTGAGGACAATGGATTCTACCTCTTCCCCGGCCTCCCCTTTCTTCAATTTGGTCCCATCCCTGGGATCCAGGGTATCGATGCTGTAGGTAGTAGTTGCTTTCTTACGAGCCTTCCTCTCCTCAGCTGAGTTAAAATAGCACTCCCGTGCCAACACTTGGTTACCTTGGACTTCCCCTACCCCATACGGGGTCGGGAATTTTACCATCTGACGCCCATTTCGTACATCCCTAGGGGGTGGACTTTTTCTCCACTGAATCCTATTAGAGGATGATGATACGGAGTAAGCCTCTTCTTGCTGAGCCAAACATGGCCAAAACATAACGTCGGCTGAACTCCCCCCATCAACCAATATCCTTGGCACATCATACCCATGAACCCTAGTAGTGATCACCATAGGGTCGTTCCGAGGGGCTAGGATTCTCTTAAAGTCAAGTCTTGAAAAACACACAACTAAGGTATCCATATCCACCTTCTTCCTTTTTTCTGGCTTCGGACTTGCTAAGGCTGAATTGACTGCTTCGTTCTTGGGAATGGCCTTAGCCTCTGCAACCTCTGCACCTCCTCCGGCTAGGCCCCCACAAATCATTTTTATATCGAATGAAATCATGCAAAGGCTACCCTTAGGTTCGTCATCCCTTGGGGGTAGGTCGGGGTCGTCCTCATCATCTGAGGCATCATCCTTCCTTTTAGGGGCATCGTCCTTGGACTTAGCAGCCCTCCTCTGTCTAGGGTCGTCTCGGCCTGGCCTCGAGTTGCCACTGCCCACATACTTTCTCAAGTTTCCTGCTTTCAACATTTTCTCGATCTCATCCTTTAGAGTGAAGCACTTGTCTGTTAAGTGTCCATGATCTTGGTAAAACTCACACCACAGATTTTTGTTCCTCTTATGAGGGGGAGCTTTCAGCTTTTCGGGCCACCTTAGGGATCGGTCATCCTTTATCTCATTCAATATGTGTTCGCAGCTAACTGTGAGAGGAGTGTTGTCAGCCATCTTATCATTCACTGATCTCTTCTTTCCGTCTTTACCCTTTTTCTAAAATTTGCCCCCACCGCTAGCACTCTTCTCGCCGTCATACTTGGCCGCCATGGCTTCCTCCGCTTTCATTACCTTGCCGCCCATTGCTAACAGCTCGGCCATTGACCTAGGAGGGTCTTCAGCAACCTTCCAGAGCAACTTGCCTTTTTGCAGACCTCCTATCAAAGCTGTCATCGCAATGTTCTCCTCGTAGTCCTCCACTTCCAATTTCTCTTTGTTGAACCTTGCAATGTACTCCCAAAGGCTCTCATTGTTCCCCTGCTTTACATGTAGCAGGTGGGTCGTCTTCTTTTTGGGTTTTACCCCAAAGTAGAAATTGTGGATAAACCCTTCGGCAAGCTGTTTAAAACATTCAATAGAGTTTTTTGGGATAGACGTATACCACACATGAGCCGCTCAGGTGAGAGTGCTTGAGAAAGCCCGACATCTCATCTCATCAGAAACTCAATAGATATCGGCAGCCGACTGGTATATTTCTACATGGTGGATTGGGTTGGTACTCCCATCATACTTGGGCGAGACTACTGGTGGTTTGAACTTGGCTGGGGTGGGATACCCCACAATCTTTGCCACGAAAGGGGAACCTTCAGTGTACCCCCTCTGCAAGGGGTCTCTGCTCTTTAAAATATCCCCGATCTTGTTCTCCAGCCTCTGGATAGAGTCGTCCCAGGGTCTATCGGCTATTATGTCAAGGTCGGCCAGGACGACATTATCCCCAGCGCCTTCTATGTTGGCCTCATGAGCCGGAAATTCCCTGTCGGTCGCTCTCTGTCTGTTATTTACCTCCCTCTATTCGCCACATCGGCCTCTGGGTGGCCGATGGTCACCATCTCTCTTGTTTCTACGGGAGTTTGCCATGCTTCTGGACCTAGACAAACCGAATCCTCACATCATCTGCCAGTGGGCCGAGCCTATTGAACGTCAACCCTCCGCTCAATCTGTCTAGTGCAGACACCTTGGGTCTCTCCTCCCGGCTTGGCCGACCCTCTTGGTTAGGCCGATTCTCTCGGCTCGGCCGTATTGGCCTTACTGTATCACCAGAAATTTGATACGGTTCCCAGCATTCTCTTTCACTATCCACACCATACTGTTCGTCCTTCTCACTAGGGCGTTCTTGGCCTCGCCTCCCCAGGCGTAAACGCCTAGGGTCGGCCACGTCTCTGCGCCGATGTTGCGGAGGAAGATCCTTCTGTGGAGCCAGGGGTGGTCCCCCGATCTCCGGATCTTGATTGCCTTCCCAGGCCGCCAGAGTGATCATATTATCTCCAGTAGGCCTAATTATGTTCTGACTGAAAGTAGCGAACTGTTGTTGCATCGCTTGCTGACTGGCGATTAGAGAGTGGAGAGCCGCTGCAACCTCAACCATTTCTGACTGAGGAGGCTGGCTTGTATTGGGTCCACCACCCCCTGGTGGCGGTGGCAGTGATGGATCTGCCATAGTAGGACCCTAATCAATGCAAACGAGATTCAAGTGTTGTACTGGATGAGCTGAAAGTGAGTTGATACTCAAACCAGAGTTCTTTCAATGGTGGTTCAAGCCTAGCGAAGGTGGGGATGAACCACCACTAGAGACTCTGGTGAAGAGTAAGCTGAGTTGGGAAGTAGACGACTGTCTACGGTTCCCACAGACGGCGCCAGATTGATGATACTGTAAACAACACCACCAAATCAATGTATATGAGTATGCAGCTCAAGCTCAAGCTAATGTAACAATGGAGTATGACAAGTATAAATGCATAGAAAGAGATGAGGCAAAGAGAAGATGAAGACAATATGTAAGTGGTTCAGCCAATTATGCCTACATCCATTGTGTGAGTGTGTGTGAAGTGGACTATGATAGGGGCACTAATGGCCATGGATACAACACTCTAAGCTTTCTCTCTCTTCTGTGCACAAAATGGGCAGAGTTTTAGCTAGGGTTTGTAATAATCGGTCCTTTACAAAGGAAGAAGATAAGGGGTATATATAGTGCCTAGGGGGTGTAGTGTACCCCCCCCCCCCCCCAAAGCATGCAATGAGCATGTGCTGAATGACCCAACCAATCTGGAGGAGACATCAGGCCCTGTCACATGTAGATCAAGTATTCCCTCACCTGGGAGAATGATCTGGTGGTAACGGTTTTCCCACGAATGGCCTGTGTCCCACGCGCATTGATCCACGCATCCCCCAAATCACGCGCTTGTGATGATGTCATCCTCGGCCGATGTTCCTGTGCCGAGGCTTAAGAGGCCGACACTAGTGCTTAGAGAGCTACAAGTACTGGTGGTGTTGTATGCCCGGGTGAGGGTCGGACATAATCTTGTGGACAAGGCCGACACTTTGTAAAGGACGAGGGTCCACATTGCCCACTTGAGGAGTTGAGGGTCGGCCTATTTATGAGGCCGAGGTCGATGGCTTTAAGGACGAACCCCCTGAGGGGGCAAGTCCTAACTTGATTGTGTCGTTATCTTATAGGCTGAGGCTACTATCGGCGAGGATGAGGGTATATTCTGTCATATCAAGGATGTTACGTGTAGAATATTAACTGGTTGGATGAAATGGAGACGAGCGAATGTGGTGTTATGCGATAAGAGGATACCTTATAAATTAAAAGAAAATTTTTATAGGACAGTTAGGCCAGTGACCTTATATGGAGCGGAATGTTGGGAGTTAAAGAAAAAACATGAACAAAGTTTCCATGTTAGTGAGATGAGGATGCTCCGGTGGATGATAAGAATCACTAAAAATGGCAAAATTAAAACCAATACGTGAGAGAAAAGTTAGGAGTAGCTCCCATTAGCGATAAATTAAGAGAAAGTAGACTTAGATGCTCCTGTAACAAAAGGGAGATTCTTGGAAATAGATGGTAAAAGAGAAAGAGGTCGCTCTAAGCTATCGTGGGAGGAAATTATTAGGAGAGATCTTAATAATGGAAGCGGTCATAGTTCCTCTCCTGAAAGTGAGAACGAATCATACCCAAGACTTCTCACCCAGATAAAATCACACAATATAAATAGTGGACGCTAGGGGACTATACACTGCTTGCTCCTCAAGCCAGGGGCCTCACCCACATCGCGTAACTTCCCATGATAGCACTAAAGGGGTATGTATCACATAAATATACCATTTACACACAGATATATTTATAATTATACCATATATACTGTCTCTATACTCGTATATATGTAATATTAAATCCGGCTATCATGCCTTATCACCTATGGCAGTAGCCTGTAATTCCCGAATATATCAATTCGTAATAATACATAAGTATACACACAACTTATTTAATACCATAAGTATTCACTCACTTGAGTTGTATCCCATAAGCATACACTCACTTATGATAAGATCGTCACATTAATTACTCCCGAATATTAGCTTATCACTTCTAGCTAGTATTCTAGTGTCATCCTGCTCGCACATTCGGATTTACTCAAATATAATAATCGGCATATATATATTCTACACGCATATATATATATATATATAAACCAATCGAAATAATTCCTCGAGTGTCACTCGTCCCAAACACTCTTAAAATTTATAACACGGATCTTATACTCCACTAACCCGAGGCTTATATATCACTCATATCATCACTTAGAGGTCCTCACACTCTATTTAGGATCCCCTATTATTTGTCTTCACAAACACTTCTTCTCCGCTCTTTTAAGTCCAAGAAAATCTCTCAAATCTTGGACTGGTATAACCGAACCGAACCGATGACCCATAAACGAATCGATCCGGCACCCAAATAAACGAACCGATCCGATTGGCCAAAAACCAACCGGTCCGGTGTGTTCAGTTTTGTTCTCTACGAGTTCATCTTCTTCTACACTTCCAAAAATCACTCCAACACTCATCTAACCCAAAATTTATGGTCTCCAACATCATCAACCATCAATATACTCATCTACACACTAATTTATTCTTAGGATTCATCAAGTTAATTAAGATTTAAACCCTATCTTAATTAAACCCTAGTTTTCATTCAACTCTTCAATTTCTCACCAAAAATTACGCCATTTATATGGATTTAAGCTCAGATTTCATATGGAGTTATTATCACATGAATTTATATGAAATCATACCCAAAAACTCCATTTTGGTTCAAGAATCCCAAGCCCAAAAATCATATAGTTTTCACACCAACTATAATATGAACAATAAAAACACTACAATAGTTAAAGCAAGTTAAACACTTGCCTCGATGGATAAATCCGACGACCTCGTGCCGGGAGCCGTCGGAGCTTGGCCGGAAATCTCTTCTTTTCTCCCCTTTTCCTTCTTCCTTTCTTCTTCCCCCCCCCTCTCCCTCTCTCTCTCGGTTTTTTAAGAGAGAATAAGGGTTATCCCCTTATTAAACCCAAAATTGACTCGTATACTCAATTTTGAGTCTCTGTTAGTTAAAAAGTCTCCGCAACCCAAATGCTACCCCCGGGTACTCTTCCGTCTGACTATTTCGGCCCTTCGGAGACCAACTGTGCACTCGAAATTCCCATTCGAGTCACTTATAAAAAATTCACCTTTTTACTCCAATACAACTCCGCCCGTATTTTCCGAATAAAATAATATCTCTTGTTGATTCGCCCAACTGCGACATGATATAAAAATAGTCCAACTCATTTACTTATTCCTGCAACTAAATATAACACACGTCAGTATTATCCAATACTCGACAAATAAGATTTAATCCACACTTCAAATTTCTTAAATCATTTCTCCAAGTATTTAATTACACCCACTTGTGTAATTTAAATACCCATAAAAGTACGGAGTGTTACATCAATTCTTTTCTTGTAGTGTTACTAAAGCGGTTACATCAATTCTTTTCTTGTAATTTAAATAGCGAGTATTTAACATTCTTTTTGTATTTATTTAATTTGTATTAAAATGAATCATTATTTATCTATCCTTAAAGTGTATGATAATATTTACTTTATATCTGTGTTCTAAAAGAAGCGCCTAGGCTTGAGAGAAACGCATTGCCTACGCCTTATTCTTGGTAAAAGGCTTAAGGCGCATTTTTTTTTAAAACAAAGATGCCTTAGTGAAACGATATCGCTATTTAAAGACTAGTTTTTACAAATCGAACCAATATCTCGTTCAAAACAATCAAATTACAAACAAATGTTGAGAAATACATATGTTTAAAGGATACTCGTGAGTAATTAATATCTATAAACTAATGCACTGGGGCTAGTCTGTCGTAAAGAACTATAGTTAACCATATGCAAAGGTTTTCTCCCTATATTTAAGGAAAAACTCCTTTTGTGGAATTGTGAATTTCTCACTAGAATGACCAAGTTCCGCACTTACCAAATATGTGATATACAGGAAACTCCGTAAGATACTGGTATCTAAGTTGTGCTCAAGTGCCCTCAAGTTCGCTTAAACCGCGAACTTGGTCATAGATTAGGACCCGACATGAACATACCCAAAATTACTAGACTGATTAACAAAAGGATTTTCATCAGTTAAACCGGTTCAGATCTTGTTAGGCCTCAATGTTGGATAAATTTCAATATAATACATTATTTTTATTATATTAATTGATGTTTTATTTTAATCTTTAGTTGTTAATATTTTATTATATTATTTGGTGTTTTATTTTAAACATAGTTTGGGTGTTATTTTAGAAGGTAGAAACATGAGCAAATGGGTGTGAAAAATATGGGAGTGCTCAAAATCCCTTATTGTCCCACATTGGAAGTGTAACCCAAAAAGTAGTGGTATATCAACTAAAGGACAACTAAGATTCTTAGTTGACAAGTCAAACAAGAGGCTATGATCCTACGCATTGCGGTGGTGCTTAAGCACCACCAATCGCGACACGCGGCGCGTGAAAGGGAGATTGGGCGACTTAGGGCGCATTGCGCACTTTGACGCGCACTTGGCACTTCGCACGTGTGCATCGACGCTTGGAGCGTGGGAGCCTAAAGTTTTGACGAGGTAAAACAGATCAACGGCTCGAGACGAGACTCTCATTGGGGAACCTTGTATAAGGACCTGTCCTCAACCTTTATTACCGATAACAGTTATCATCATTGGCTAAACTATCCACCGATTTTGCCAAATTAATAATTGCTCTCATCCGTAAGAAACATTGTAGTGCGAACATTCTATCACACGAAACATGTAAGAGCTGTGCCCCCCGCCCATTAGACTTGTAACCAATGTTTTAAAAAGCGCGCTATTGCGTTTTGCTGGCCAAAAACGCAACATTGCGGTCAATGTATTACGGGATGCTCAAAAAGTGTGCGCTATTTTGCGCTATTGTACGCTATTTGGCGCAACAGGAACGCTATTCATGTTTTTTTAGAAATCTCAGTTTAGTTAAGGAGGGGGAAAACGTGTTACCTTATTTCACGTACGGACTTTGTTTTGGTGAAGTATTCTTTGTTCCAAACCCTCAATTTACTTATTTACGAAGGTCTCAATGATGTTATTTGCTTATTTAAAAAAGTTTAGCTTAAAAGGTTACTTTTATTTAATATTTTCTATTCCAAACTCTCGGTTTACTTATTTTACATTTTTCAGTAAATAATGTTTTTTATTTTATAATTTCCAGTTTTAAATGTTACTAATTTTTCAAATCTCAGTTCAAAATGTTTTTTTTTATAATAATTGTCAGTTTAAAATGCTACATGTGTCATAAATATCTGTTTAAATTGTTATTTATTTTATAATTTTCAGCTTTAAATGTTACTTATTTTTCAAATTTCTGTTTAAAATGTTATTATTATTATTTTTATATTTGTTAATTTAAAATACTACTTGTTTTATAAATTTATGTGTAAAATGTTATTATATTATAATTTTAAGTTTAAACTTTACTTATTTTACAAATTTTATTTATTTTATTAGTTTTAGCTTTGAATGTTACTTATTTTCAGAATTCTGTTTAAAATGTTATTATTATTATTTTTTTAATTGTCAATTTAAAAAGTAACTTCAGAAAAAAATAAAAAAAATCAATTTCGATTATAACTTTTTTTTACCAATTTCAGTTTAAAATGTTGCTTTCTTACAAATTTCATTTTAAAATGTTATTTTGTTATTTGTATTTTATTTATAAGTTTTTTAATTAAAAAGCGGGAATGCATGAATTGCTTGCGCAATGTGCGACGCTACTTCGGAGCCAGAACGCGACACCCTGCGCGACCGCGATTTAAAACATTGCTTGTAACGTTGACTACAACCAAATGGATCGGATATACTCTCATGCCACTCTAGCTACCGTACAACAACCATTGTGTAAACCGTATCAGGGAAGATATCGAATCCTTTAGAAGTTATTTATGTATCCAAAAGCTCGCCCTCTTGACAGATTCAAGATGCTTGTCCTCGAGATGTTTTCCGGACTAAAAACTCAATGTTATACCAAATCCATGCATGCCTTAAGCGCCTCTGATGGACTTGTGGTGGAGATCTTTGGCTTGACCTTTAAAGATGGAGATCCTAATTGATTCCTCTCATTGAGTGAAGGTCGTGCCTCTTCCTCTGATTTTGTTTAGCAAGGAATTCCTGGGCCAGTTCATTTACAACGATGAGCTCAACTCACCCACATAGACCTTAAGTTGGCCAAGAAAGAGCATGGGGAATATTTTAATGTCATTCCTAGCACATTGTTGACTACTAGCAGATAGATGGCTTGGACGCCAATTTGAGGAGGAACAAGTAAAGATCGTTAAGGATAACTTGCTACTTATGTACTGCGTAGACCCGACAATTGGACGGTTATGGGAGGATATGAAATGGATTGGGTCAATTTTGGGCGGGTTAGACACAGGTTGATGCGATTTGCGGGTTGGATTTGAATCGGCTTTGTAGCCGGCGGTTTCGGACCAAACCGTTTTTTCCCCTTTTCTCCTCCTCTCTCTACTTCCTTTGGCCATTGGCTTTCCCTTTCGTAACCTGTATGTGAAGAAAGGTAAACACACAATGAATGTTTCCGATGACTATGAGAGTGTAGAGGGGGCTTGAAGGTAATCTTGACATTAGGGACAAATCCCCAATTAGCAACAGTGTTTGAGATTAAGCAACCGAGGTAGCTCAAGCGTGGTAACTCAGCGAGGCAGCTCGGCGTGTCAGCTCATATTTTAGCTTGTTGTATTAGTCATATTGTATTTTCATTATTGATGACTGTAAGCTTTAACTGTTGTAATGACGTAACGATAATAACAAAAGAGTTTGTATGAGGTCAAACGGTACTTGCGAGAGACCAGGCTTGGCAGGGCCTGGGAGAGCTTTCATGCTCTATCGAATGACCTCACCATGGGAACTTTAGAGGGACCTGGTTTGGAGGATTGAGAAGTAAGGCACCGTTGGGGCTTGTCCTGACCATCTTAGATACACCTGGTAAAACACCGAAGGACCTTGACCGTGGAACCTCAAGCGGAGCAGCTTGGAGTTCCATCGGGCGTTGAGTTATGAACCAACTAGCCCTCTACTTAATGTCACATCTACTGTAGGTGATGTCACTAGCCAGCTAAACAATGTCAGGCCTGCACTTGAGTAAGCCACCGTGGTATTTGGGGCTGTCAGGCAGTTGATGAGCCACCTCTGCGACAACAGCCCCCTGACACACAGTGGTTAGGCAAAAGGCTTGTCTTGGCATTTAATGTTTATGACGTGGAGACAACTAGTGCATCAGGCATTTAATGCTGTGACATAAAGTATGAGGGATGTCTTTCATAGTTTTAATGACTGAGTTGCCTCGGGGGTAGTGTGGGGGCTATTTAAGGACCCCAACCACCTTTGAGGAAGAGAGAGACTCTTGGAGCGGATTCGACAAAGATTCTTGAGGGTATTTGGTGTGGTTTTACCAGCCTACCAAGGTGTATCTAGGATGCTTACTTCTCTCTCCCTCTAGCTACGCCACTTCTAAAGTTCATTATTATTCCCTGAGTTATACACGAGAGACTTTGTGAGTTTAAGCTGAGTCTATCTTCGTTGGGTTCATGTTTATATGTTCTGTCATTAATCCAAAGCTTTGGCCAACTAACTTGTCATTACCATACTCAATAGGGGTTACGCCTCCATATATAATCTAAAGTACCCTCCTACAGAGAGAGTACAGCTTGTGCAGTGATTAAATTTTAGGGCAAGAAAATAAAGGCTGATGACCAGTCGGAGTGAACTGTGTAGCCTGTTTTTCAACAACAAAGGTAAATATGGGTCTGGCCGTTTGTTTTATGGTGGTGATGGGTGGTATGGTCCTTCTGGATCCATATTGTCAGGCCTAGTACTGCTTTTGCATGAAACTATAACATCTCCCTTCACTCGGAGCTGTTCAGATGTGGGGGTATGATCGAGAACAAATATCTCAACCGGTCCGTCAAGATCGAAGCATAGCCCAAGAGATTAGTCAGTCAATTTATTGCCAAAAAAACTTAGATATAACTAGAAGTGTCTATTAACGCCACCCCTTCTCTTGTAGAGGTTTCTAAAGAGCTTACTCTTGCATGACTTTGAAATGGGGTCTTCAATGCTCTGTAAACCAAGAACAACCTCAGCTTTGCGGAGTCATTTACCCGTGTCCAAGCTCTTCAAGCCAAGAACTACCCAAGCCACGTGGTGCCATGACCTCCCCCTAACTCTGCCTAAGACATTAAGGCTGACCAACATTGTAAATATCATTATACTTTGGGTCACAGGAGTGAACAATATGGGCCGCTAAATAACGCTATTAAGAGCCTGATAGATCAAGGGAAGGTTTCACTTTCCTCGTCTCCCTAACCCAATGTTGTGACAAACTGTCTCCCTAACCATAGAAGCGGTCTGATGTCAATTTTACCTCAGACAAAGAAGACTCCGATCTTTCCTAGTTCGTCACAAACATCAGCGATTCCAGTTCCCAATGATCCTCTCCATTAGTTTTTTTGTCAAATGACCCGAAATACGTGTTTATCAAATTGAACTCAAAAGTGTCTATTTAGCCCTATTTTTGTATGGTGCGGTTTTTGTTTGAATTTATTATATATAAGTCCTATTAGACATTTATTTACTCATTCTAGTCCCATCATGTTTCCCCCCTACATATAGGTCATACAACTAATTTTTTGGAACTTTTTCTCACAATTATACCCTTCTAAAACCAACCATCCGTAACTTCCTTGGGAAAGTTACACAAGTGGTTGAACTTTTTTTATTTCATTTTCAAATGATCATAGGGGAAAAACATGGTGGGACTAGAATGAGTAAAGAAATGTCTAATAGAACCTATATGCGAATGCCCCTTTTTGTTTTGATGTTGTTTTTATCGTTTTCTTTTCATTCGAGTTTTATGTTTCCTCAATTTTTACATTATTTTGGGAAAAAGTACTAATAATTATTTTATAATTTACTATTGTATTGAATATTGACCATCTCAAGGCGTGTTAGGTCAGTCCCCCATGTGGGCACTGATGCGAAGTATTGATTGTACAACCTTTAGGGTGTTTCATTGCTTCAATTTTCTTTGGATATTTTTCCATGTATGTCTAAAGTACAATTTGATTATGCACATTTTAACATTTTCCATGGATAAATTCTCTTTGGGGAAGGTAAGAAAATAGTTTCATGGAAGATTTACCTTGGAATATTTTTCCACCCGGTCCAATCAAACGAACCCGCACAAGTTTCATCTGGACTTACAATTTTTTTTGGTTAGATTCGTATTTTTTCTCCATTTGTTGCGACTCATTTCTCCTTACAAATAGAGGTGGGGTGTTTTAGTTAGATTGTATCACTATAATTCAGGAGTTGGGATGTTTTTAGTTAGAGTATATCACTATAATTCAGGAAGAGACAGACAGAGGTGGGAGATATTTCAGCAAATCAAAGAGGAATTCACTGGGTTCGTAACCCTCTTATACGGGAAGTCTGCACAAGAGTATTTTCGTATATATGTATATTTGAAAGGGGTATTTTGACTTCACCATCCATTTAGTTTTGGTAATTATTTTATGCCCACTATTTTTTTTAGGACTTTGTCACCAAGTTAGTTGACTGGTCAAACTGTTATCTTTTCTAAACAAGTCCAAACTACCCTTATTCTACATTATTAGAGGCTCAATCCACTTATTATTTTCTTTATTTACTTAAGACACTATATGAACTTAATATATTAGTTAAATTAGACATTTTATTAAAACATATTTTTAAAAAATAAAACAAATTTAAAAAAACAGTTTTTATTGTTTTTCAGTAAGTAAAAAAAGTTTTCCCTTTTTCTTTTAAATTAGAAACTTTTTTTTTTGTTTTCTTTTTTTTTTTAGTTTAATTTATTGAAAGAAACCCTTTTTCTTCCTTGTTTTATTTATTAAAAAAACTAAATTTTTTGTTCTTGTTTATTCGTAGTTTCTATCTATTAAAAGAAAAACAAAAAACAGTTTTTTTTTCTTTCTTTTTTATCCCATTTTATATTTGTTAAAAAGGAACTAAAATTGTTTATTGTTCTCTTTTTCGTGTCAATTTTTATTTAGTTAAGAAACAAAAAATGTGTTTTTCGGCGAAGTTTTTATTTATTAAAAAATTATTTGCGTATGTATTATCCCAATTTTTATATGTTAAAAAGGAAAAATTGTGTTATTCATCCTAGTTTTATCTATTGAGAAAAAAAACTGTTTATTTGTTCTCTTTTTTGTCCCTGTTGATTTTATTACAACAAAAAAATATTGTTATTGTTCTTTTTTCCGCCCTAGTTTTTATTTAAAAAACATTTTTTTATTCGTCCTAGTTTTTATATATTAAAAGAACAAAAAAATATTTTTGTTCTCTTTCCTTATTAGTTTGTATCTATTAAAAAAATAAAAACTATTGTATTGTTCTTTTTTTTGTCCCAGTTTTTTATTTACTAAAAAAGGGTATTTAATAATAAAAACTGGGACAAAAAAAAGAATCAAAAGAATAAAATTTATAAATTTATAAAACGGGGACGAAAAAGATAAAAAACAATTTTTTGTTTGTTTTAATAAAATGTATAGGAACAAAAAAGAGAACTGAAAAAATAGTTTTTTTTCCAGAGATAAAACTGGGACGAAAAAAAGTCAAAAATAATTTGTTTTTTTATTAAATAAAATTGTGACAAAGAAAGAAACTGAAAAATAGTTTTGTTTTTAAATAAATGAAACTTAGACAAAAAGAAAACAAAAAAAAATCATTTTCGTATTTAAAACAAAAACAAAAACAAAAAACTCTTTTTTTTACATATTAAAAAATAAAAAAAAACCGTATTTTGTTTTTATATTTTCTTATTCAAAAAATATTATAATAAAATATCTATTTTAATTAATGTATTACGTTAATAAAGTGTCTCAATCTCAAGTAAATAAAGAAAACGACAAGTGGATTGAGCCTTTAATAATATATAGAATGGGGGTAGTTTGGATTTTTGCAGAAAAGATAACAGTTTGATTGCCAACTAGCTTTTTCCATCCACTTTTAGAGGCCAAGTCTTAAAGAAAACAAAATAGCGGGTAAAGTCTAATTAGCAAAACTAAGTGGGTGGTAATGTCATAAATACCCCTATTTGAAATGGGGCAGCTGTGGGTGGTCAGAAGGGGGGCAAAAGAAAAAGAGAAGAACAAAATAGAATCTACATTTTTGAGAACTTGGAAAAAGATATGGTCAAACTGGTGGTATAATGTGATTTTGTTTCTCAATCCATTAATGACCAAACCCTTTAAGACTAAACCCAAAATCGCTTTGTGTTAACGGGTAGTGTAAAGAATTTAAGGTAGAAAATATGGTTGTGCATCCTTGCGAGTCCTCAAGTTTCGGGTTATATGTTCTCTTTTGCTCTTACCAAAACAGGGAATTATATGCTTTTGACCTATAATGTCTTGGCTGTTATGTAATAAACTTTATAAGATTACATAGTCGATGCGCCTAACGTGTTATGATTGTAGATTGCGTTTAGGTTACTGTGTCCTAATAAATCTTTTTCTCATGTAAATGGATTTCAGAAACTCAGAATGAGGCCAGAAGTTTTGAGTTTTTTGGAGATGTGGATGCTGACAAAGTAGTGGACAAGGCCCACACCAGTGGGTGTAATGAGCAATCACCTCTATTGATTGAAATGGCAGAACCAGAACAAACAAGAAAAAATAGCAAGTGTAACTTGCGCAAAAGTCTGGCCTGGGATAGAGCCTTCTTCACAAGTTCTGGTACGCTTAAAAAATTGGAACTTCATATATATATATATATATATATATATAGAGAGAGAGAGAGAGAGAGAGAGAGAGAGAGAGAGCGGATCTCATGAGGACCTCTGTTTGCATACCGCTGGCGCGGACCAATTTTGATAAAATAGTAAAAAATATATTTTTGAGCTAATTTTTTTTATATAGTTTTTAAACATTTCAGTAGTGCCATATAAAAAAAATCAGGTCAAAATGAATTTTTTTACTATTTTAAAAAAACCGGTCAAACTTTGTCAGTCTTTAACAACTCAAAACAACTTAAAAATTGACAACGTTTGACTGATTTTTTTAAAATAGCAAAAAAAATCATTTTGAGCTGATTATTTTTTTATGGTCCTATTGAAATGTTTAAAAATCATAAAAAAAAAATCAGGCCAAAAATATTTTTTTTTTACTATTTTAAAAAAATGGTCCTCATTCGGGGTCCTCAAATTGGGACCTCACTTGGTCCTTTCCCTATATATATATATATATATATATATATACATACACATATATATAGACATATATAGATATAGATATATGTGTGTGTGTGTAGACTAGAGAGATATTTTATGGGTAGAGGCGTGCCTTTTTGCAGTTTTATTTTATATTTCTTTGTTATTGTATTTTTTATGGTTTATTAGTATTTTTTAATATTATTTTGCTCCTTTTTTTTGGTGAGGTTTACGCCTCGCGCCTTTTTAAACAATGGGTAGAGCATCAATTGTTAATTTTCTGTAACAAATTTCTTTGGCATACACAGGTGTTCTAGACCCTGAGGAGTTGTCAAGCATGATTGAAGGAGCTGGAAAGGCTAAAAGACACGCGTTACATGGCATTGAAGAGGATGTCTGCAAATCTACTGACTCAATTTCTACAATGGCGAGCGATAACTTGACCCTCGAAACTATTGAGGCTGAGTTGTTTGAAGACATTAGAGCTTCCATTCAGAAATCCAGTAAAGCATTCAATATTGCAAATTCAAGTAGCAAGTCAGCATTAGGAGAGACAATTATCCAAGCTCTACCCTGTAAGTTCACTTGTTCTTTACCATAAGAAATACAAAAAAATACCACTCTTTGCATTTTCTCCCCCAGTCCGGCACACTACTAAGATACGTGCAAATTTTATTGGAAAATGTACAATTAGGGCGTGTTTGATACAAAATATGGAAAGGAAAAATTTACCAAACTGAAATTTGCTTTGATCATTGTAGTCGTGTATATATATGAAAAATAATGTTTTTTTTTGCTGAGCCAATGAAAATTTGCCTTGGAAAAAATTTCTTTTGGGTGGAAGTAAGAAAATAAAAGTTGAAAAATGCAAATTTGAATGCTTTACTGAGTTGTGCATTCTAGAGGGGTAGAAATTTTTTCCAAGGCAAATTTGTTCTCCGTGGAAAAAATGTTGCCAATCAACAAACGCTTAATTGCTATAAGCGAATTACTTTACAACAATATATCGAGTAATGCTTAATTTTCCTTACAGCCTCAAAGATGGCGGATCTCGCTTGTCAGAATAAGGTTAGTTTGAGTTAATTGGAGGGAAGCTGTTAATTTTCACGGCCTTCGATTGTTTATGGCGTAAATTTCTCTGTCAATTTTTCAGCTGAAGCCAAAACCTGCTCCAAAGATGACAACTATTGGCATGCAAAGATCTGGGAAAACGATGAAGAAGGGTTCTTCTGGTCCACAATTCACACAGGCATGTAGTTGCTAAGTGCATTGTAAAATTGTTATGCTTTTTTGTATTACACTTTAATTTATGCAAATAAGAAACTATGAAAAGTCCAGGCATTAAAATACATCACTATTTTTTCTTTGTCTATTTTTTTTATCCTCTCAATAATGTATCATCTAGTCTCCACCGAGACCAAAACATGAGTTAAAATTTGGACTGCTGAGTTGAGACCAAGTAACTTGATATTTTTACATTTCATCTTGATTTTTTTCTCACTTTTTTTTTTGGTGTGTAGGGGGCAGTGTTCTAATGGTGCTTTTCAATGTCTAGAGTTATAGACAGAGCACATACAGCTGTCTTAATGTCCTATGAACTGATTTTGACTTTTGATTTGCTTTTGTGACGTGAAAAGCATTGGAATAATAAAAACGCATAATTTAGACTTCACCTCTCGATCCTCAATTTAATTCATCATATCAATAATCCGAGTACAATGGAAGGCCAAAGGCCTTATCTATAATAAAACCTAAACTTGGGGAGCAAGTCTCCGAATCAAACTAGGAAACTAAAAGATAACCTAAGTTAAATAGGTAACTACTACTTAATAATTATCTCTAATAATAATATTAATAGTAATTTTAATAATAACTGAATAACACTAAAATACTAAAAATAAAATTAACGTGCTAAAAAATAAATGGCCCCCATGGGGTTATCCCACGCGCACGTCTCTCTTCCCTTTTTCGAAAAGCTTGTCCCGAGCTCTAAAGCCTTTAACGTTGAAGATGCCAAACAAGCAGTGCCCCCCTTCTTTGAAATGCTTTACCACGAACTATAGGGGAGATTTGGAAAAGCCCATGCCACATTCATAAATATTTTGAATATTTCGGACCTTTTTTTCCCGGGGGTGAAAAATAATTTTTTGGAAATTTTGGGGCCCAAATAATATATTTTTCAACATGTTAAAAATTGGGGACTGTCCAAATTTTTTCACAACAAGAAGTCAAATTTTGGACTATTAAACTCCAACCCGAGTGGTTGTCATTTAAAATTGGGCCAAAATCAAATACAGACCACATGGGCAACCCATTGTCCTCAAAAGCCTTATAATCCAACCTTTCATTTAAAACACCCGTAACACTTGACCAATTGAAAATCCCAGCTTCCTCTCTTCTCAAACCTGCTGCCTCGACACTTTGTAGACCCACTGGAGCTCTGTCGGAGCTCGTTTCGGGCCGGTGACTATGGCCAGAAGTGGGCGACCACGTTGGAATACTTGGCCGGCAGTTGGGAGGCCTTGCAACAATACTCGCGACTAGACTTCTAGTCTCTATTTTGTACGCAGACTGGTGGGCGCTTCTATTAGGGCCGTTTGGGGTCGTCGTTGGTTAGGACACCTCGCAAGGTGCTGGAGAGGTTGTTAACCTGCCAGATCTGACCGGATGTGGGCTGTTCGGAGAAGGAATATGGTCGGACGGGGAGTTTCGAAGGCTGGGGTGTGATCATGGCTCTGACAGAGACTTTTGGCCTTGGGTTTGGCCGGAAAGTGACCTGGAAGGGGCTGGATTGAGGGGAAAATGGTGGGGTGCTGGGGTTTGTTCGAGTGGAAAATCTGGGTTTTGGGGGATGTGGGCTGCGGTTGGGGCTGTTTTTGGGGGACCACCCGCCGGAGGCGTGGGGGTTAGTGGTGATGATGAATGATGAAAAATCTTGGGTACGGTTGGCATGTTATCCAGTAGGAGGTGATCTTGAGGATCCATTGACGATGATGAACTGTTTGAGAATCAAGAAGCGAATGATCGTTTGCGGAAGAGCGATACTCCACTTGTGGTGGCTGGTTGTGGAGCATATTTCGTCGTTTACACGCCGTGCAATAGGTTGCTCCGACTCTCCGAGCTCTTGCCATAGCTTCTGTCCTCGATACGTATACACTCGTGTGGAAAATCGGCAGCGAACTTGGCTCTGATACCACTTTGATGTGAAGCGCAGCGGAATAATAATAGTGCACAATTTGGGCTTCAGCTCTCGACCCTCAATTTAATTCATCATATCAATAATCCGAGTACAATGGAAGGCCAAGGGCCTTATTTATAATAAAACCTAGACTTGGGGAGTAAGTTTCCTAATCAAACTAGGAAACTAAAAGATAACCTAATTAAAATAGTTAACTGATACTTAATAATTATCTCTAATAATAATTTAAATAATTACTAGTTAACAGTAAAATACTAAAAATAATTAAATATGTACAGAAAAATAAATGGCCCCATGCGGGGTTATCCCATGTGCACATCATTTTACCTGACTACATTTATACTGTTTAGTTGATGAAGCCCGTTGCGAAAATTGGAGACTCAGTGCAATCACTTTCTCGGTTACCAAAGGTAATCAACAGGGCTAACCCCCTTCCTGCAGTAGCAACAAAGAGGGCATCTATGGGCACAAGCCGTGTCAATATCGAAAAGGACATTGCAAAGATTACCCTCGGTAAATATGATTTCTCTTTATTCATATATGTATGGGATTTTTTTGACTTTGGTAATTCATTAATTTGATTTGTTTACATCTGTTGATATTTTTTCCCTAGACTCTGGTGCCTTTTACGTCACTGATTCTTACTTTTAGTGGGACAAATTAATAGTGATGGACAAATTAATTATATAGTGACGGAAAAGTACCAAAATCTAAACAATGCTAACAAACACACCGAAGTCTAATAATTCAAATTAGTGTACCGAGTATTTTTTTTATATACATAATAGAGCAGGCTGTGAAATGGACGAATTATTCAATTAAACTTGGTGGAATTGATCTTCATAATGAGATCATGTACAAAAATTCAACCTGGAAGCGGGTGAGATGATTATCAAAAGTTTTAATGGCTGAAAATGCACTTATTTATTAATTTTGCATTACACCCACCTCCCTGTTGAAATTTTTGATGAAATTTTTTGCAGATGATCTCACTATGAAGATCATCTCCACCAAGTTTGGTTAAAAATTCATTTTCCAGTATTTTGATGATTTGGTCCTTTTTAGAGCCTGGCCGTGTATATATACATACTTTCTCAATTTGGCTGAAACTGAACTATTGTTATTTCGAACTGAGTATGACAGGTGGCAATAAAGGAACTCAAGCATCAAAGGTAACTGGTTTGACTGGCCCTCGTAGGGCTGTGCCTAAGCCAGTCATTCCCTCCAAACCATCTTCTATTGGTTCTTCAACTACAACCAATACTTCAACAAGGTCTTTAAAACCTTCCTTCACTGGTGCAAGAGGAAAGATTGATCCCAAGAGTGGTAATCCACCCTCCTCTGGTTTAATCCCCAAGGCCTCGCCGAAGATTGCAATGAGGAATAAAACCCCATCTGAGATATCTGATATATCAGCTCACTTAATGTCATCTAATCTTTCTTCAAGCATATCACCTGCTAGTTCTATTAGTGAATGGTCCTTGGAATCATCATCATCAACCTCTACCGTAAACCAAAAGTGTCAGTCGAGGGCTAGCCATGATACAAATTCTTCTACCAGATCCTTCGACAGCAATGCTCCTCCTGCATTGGGTTTGAATATCCACTCTAGTGATCAAGTTTCATGCGGCAATAAAAATCAGGCAAGAGGGGGAATACCTAGTCAAAATATAAAGAAAGCTTCAGCTCAAGTTGACGCATTTCCGCAAACACCGTCGGTGAAACCCTCGGGACTACGAATGCCATCACCGAAGATTGGGTTCTTTGATGGGGTTAGTTTTGCTTCTCCTTCAATTGCTTGTTCACGTTTTTAAGTTTGATCGGCAATAGCTTCCATGGAAAATATGAAGATTCCATGTTTTCCAACTTTGGATGGGTTTGATCACCCTAGACTTTCTTTTTACTTTTCTAGTTTTACCAAACTACAACACGATAGCGCACTTTTTGGACATTTTCCATAATTTTTTTTCTTAGAAATTTATTCCACTCACTTCAGTTAACTACACCATTTAATTCTACTCAGCAAGCGGTACAGATTGCAAACTCATCCCCCCTTCTCTCGCATTATTGTTTAGTGAAAATGCAAAAAAATCTCTACCCCATGAACTAGGGAATTTTTGCAAGCAACTCAACTCCCTGAGCTATTTTTAATGTAAAAAACCACCCTGAAGTATGTATTTCTTTGCAAAACCTCCTTCTGGGGACATATTAGAGACATCTTTCAGCACATTTTTATTTCATTAAAATGGTTTAGAGGGGGGTTTCTCGCAAAAACAACATAATTCATTTTTTTCACTTTATTCTATATAATTAACAATTTTTGGGACTAATGCAATTTTACATATGTGGAACTGTCTCGCAGGCAAAATCTGTCCTTCATACCCCAAATGGAGGTATGCAATCTCAATCTCGCCTATCAATTGGTTTGCCCAAATTTGGAGTTGGACTTTCTAGCCCAATTGGGAACTCAAGCAAGGCAAAAGTTGGAAAGCTCCCTCCTGCAATAACACCACCAGCAATTTGGAACATAAAGCCTGATACTCAAAGATATGCTTCCCCTAAAAAATTTCAAGAACCATCAATCCCTTCAATAAAAGTTGAGAAAAAAACAGTTGGAGAAAATAACGAAAACCTTGATATCTTGGGGGATATTTGCAATTCAAATTCGGATAATTGTGTTGAATATAAAAACCCATCTCAGGGAGTGAACGGGAAAAATAATTTAATTGGCTCGATCAATGTGAAGAAAAATGGTCATTTTGGAGATCAAGTTGATGGGTTGGGTAGAAATGTGGGACCGGTGGATTCTCAAGTGGAAAATGAGAAATGTGAACTTAGTTGTTCGGATTGTGGTGGTTCTGAGATAAGTTTTCAAGAGCAATTCGTTGAAAACCAAAAGGAGGAATCTTCAAGTGATACGTTCACATTTATCACCAGGCCCCCTTTTGCTGTCAAAAATTCTTATGAGGGCTTTGAGTTTTCAACAGAATCAAGCATTGAGGTTGTAAAGAAGACTGCCACCTTGCCTCCTTCTGAGATTGGTCAGAAACAGAATAGTTGAACACGGTTTGTTATTCATCATATTCTTCATTTTTGGAGTTGCATGTGTTTTGCAAATACCATTCGAGTCATTTGATCTGACCATAAAAAATGGTATTTTTTTTGGAATCAAATACATTACTAATTTTCGTTTTTAGACTTGAATGCAAATTAACTAGTTTATTAGATTTAGTACATTTTTCTTTGCTAAATGTGAATTTAGCCACTAGAAGAGATATCTGGTGACATTTAGCGATGAAAAAGGTACTAAAGTCTTATAATCTGATTCACTTGTAATTAAGTCTAAAAACAAAAATTAGTAATGTTTTAAAGTTAAAAAAAAATGAAAAAATAGAAGGGCAATTATAAGGACCTCCCCTCTTGTTAGGCATAATTACATACATCTATCGTCTTCTATAAGTATCACACTTTGTCTCGTCTTGTTTTACACATTGCACTCGCCACCCTTTGCTTTTATGATTTTCACACTTACTACCCCCCGTGGTAAACTAATGCTACGGGGGCAGCAGGTGTCAAAATGAACAAAGGGGAGGTGAGTGTAATATTTCAAACAAAAAGAGGATGTCAGACGAGGGGAGGTAGGTGTTTTACCAATTACTATTTTTTTTTAACTGTTGGTATGATCCCTAAATCATGCCTTCTTTGAACATGAGCCTGAGGTGTCCACGTTTGTTATGTTACAATAGAATTTTATTTGGAACTCTTTCTATTTGCAAACACCTACACTTCAGCTAGATGTTTGATTTTTGGGATTTTTTTTACCCCTGTAAATTATACAATATCCAAGATTACCCCAATTTTCATAGTTGTTCGGCTTTTCCACGTTGGGAGCAAGTCTAACGAGTGTTGAAGATTGATAAAGAAATATTATAAAATACCCCCTCAAAATGGGTTAGATAATATAAATAGGTGAATCTCAAATTTCAAAGTATCAATAGGGAGTAAGTAAATAGAAACTGAATTCTTATCTCATATGAATGATTTTCTCTAAATTTCAGTATCACATAAAAAAAGAAAAAAAAATATTTTTGCTAACTAAAATTTCTATTCTTTATTGATGGCGGCATGCAGGTGCTCTGATGCCCAAAGAAGGAATGTTTTCGGATTACAAATCTTGCTTGGCAGATGACTCGAGATAGAAGCTTTTGGTTGAATTTGGTTGTGTTCACTGGTGGAAGTTTCTTAAGAGTTAAATTTAAACATGCATTGCAATAGAAAAAACACAACCTTTTGAGTATTCAGATTGCTGTGTGAAGCATATAGCATGAAACCATATATAGTTTTCATTAGAAAACTACTTATAACCTACATATAAGTAGGTGCAGAAAATGTGATCAAACTTATTTTTATATATGCTAGTTACACACCCACACCCCCCCCCCCCCCCCAACACACACACACACACACACACATATATATATATATATATATATATATATATATATATATATATATATAATGTAATATAAAAAACTATAAAATTAGACCAAGTAAAACATATAAGAAATATAAATATAAACATTATACATCAACCACAACGAACCACCCTAATTATTCTACTCATAAAAATTTATAACCGTCTTTGGTTACGTCAACGCTTGCGTTTTAAAGATAGTATCCATTTTGTTTTGAAATATTTGGGGTGCATTTTTTAATCCAAATGTCATAACTAACCATTCAAAATGTCCTTCAGGACAAGTAAATGCAATTGATTCTATTGCATCTTTATTCATTTTTATTTGCCAAAAGTCAGATTTACAATCAAATTTAGAAAAGTATTTTTTATCTTGAATTTTATTTATTATGTACACACACACTCACACATTCACACACATAAACAGTATTGCTCTTGTGCGAATCAGTTTGCATTTTATGAGTACGGATCAGACATGTGTCACTTGGAGGTGAATCCAAAAAAAAGAGAGGGTGTGTCTATAATTTAACCAATAATTTTTAGGTTAACCGTTAGGAGATATATGTCTGGTTCGCAATATTAAAATGCGAACTGGTTCGTATAAGAGTATATATATATATAGTAGGTTTATTCATGGCAACAATTCCCATAGCAGGTAGGGCTGTAAAATGAACCAAGCTACTCGAGCTCGGATCGTGTTCGTTCGGGAAAAAAGCTCGTTCGAGACTAGCTCGTAAAATAAATGAGCCAAACTTGAACAAAAATTTAAGCTCGTTATCTTATTGAGCTCGGCTCGGATTCGGCTCGATCATCGATATCCATATTAAACTAGTGTAAAATAACCAAGCCATTTGAGCTTGGCTCGTATTCGCTTGCTTAGTAGCTCGTTCGAGCTTTGGATCGTAGGATAAATGAACCGAGCTTGAACATACTTCTAGACTCGTTTACAATTACAAATCAAGCTTGAGCAATCTTAAGCTTGGCTCGGCTCGCCTCATTTTCACCCCTAATAGCAGGGTCGAGGATAAAGCATGCATATACATTCGGTGGCGCATTCAAAGGGGTTGTCAAGTCAAAAGGTTCTGCGCAACGA
Organism: Sambucus nigra; assembly: GCA_949130495.1. NCBI lineage: Eukaryota > Viridiplantae > Streptophyta > Magnoliopsida > Dipsacales > Adoxaceae > Sambucus > Sambucus nigra. Next base: position 1,980,325 of record OX422219.1, on the reverse strand, counting down.
GTACGTGTACTACTGACGTTGAGGTTTAGGACCATTTGCACGCCTTGCCATTTTGAGATTGTTAGCACTCAATTTAGCCACGGAAGGCACAATGGTAGCCATAAACACTGTGACCGCAACGAGTGTCGTCATAACAACCTTCTTGATATTCATCTCTCTCTCTCTCTCTCTCTCTCTCTCTCTCTCTCTCTCGTGTGTGTTGTGCATATTCCTCCCCTCAAAATCCTATTTATAGAGAAGGATCTAATAGGGTGAATCATAAACTTTAGAGTAAATTACACTGGTGGCCTATAAATTAAGCAGTGTAACGTTATGGCCTTAATCTTTATTTTTTGTAACATATAATCCGCTAAATTTATTATGTATACAGCAGTGGCCCTTCCGTCATTGTTTCCTATAAATTTCATTTCTCACCCCATGTTTAAACTTTATTCTCAAAATAAACCCCAAATCAAACCCAAAAGAACAAAAAAAATGGATAAAACATGTTATTACTTTTGCAAATAATGGGTTTGCATATGGTTTGAAGTTATTTGGGTATGGTGGTCATAAAAGACATTTTTGACTTCAATCTCCATTATATTTAACACGAATGTTTACGTAAGTGGATAGAATAATGTAGTTTAGGGGCTTACATGTTACAAAAAAAGTTTGAAGGTCAAAATGTTACATTGCAAGTTTAGGGGCCATTAATGTAGTTTATTCTAAACTTTAATAAACAAAGACTAAAATCGTAAAACTTGCTGCATATTCTTTCTTCTCTTTTGGGCAATCATTAAAAATAAATAAATAGATATTGTATTTTCTAAATTGTTTTTGGCTTCAAGTTCAAATGTAGGTTTCATTTAGAAGATATTTACATGAAGATAATAAAAAGTGATTATTTCTTGGGGAAGTCGATGCATTAAAATGATCAAAATATATTTGATACCTAACTACTTTGTTTTCTGTAAAAAATTTCATCAAATTTTTAAAAGTTCGTATCTTTAAATTTACGAATTTGAAATTTATAAAATTTATATATTTGGAATTTATTTACGACCGTACATCTACACATTAAATGTGGTATTATTTTTAAAATCTGCAAGTGAAACCCATCCATATGCATGAATCCTAAAAGTGTTGAAATGTTGTTCTTGTCAACACTGATAGTTTTCAAGCAATTATATTCTTAGGGGAATAATTCTTTTTTATAGTAGCCTAGTAGATCTGATAAAAAGATAATACTTCAATACGTTTTAAATTTTGACATTATGTAAAAAGTTAATTTTACTTTAAAAGCCTTACTTTTACTCTAAAGGTCTCTTTTCGGGAAATAATTGGTGAAATACAACTGCCATCTTTATCATAATCATCATCGGTAGGCATATCACCCCTTGAACAATTTCTTAATAATAATCTCTCTGAATTAATATATATTTATTTATCGACAAATTAATAAATTGTTCATTAATCAACAAATTTGTAACTTTGGTAAGACAATAGTTTCTTTAGGTACCAAGAGTATTGTTTTATAGGAGTTTTACTATATAAGTCATATTTGTTTTTTTATTTTATATGTTTCACTAATGTCAAGGCAATTTAAAGTCGAAGCAAAAATGGAGGAGCCTTTTTTTTTAACTTTAATAAAATTTGTGTTATTAAAAATATTTGTGTAATTCATATCTCACTTCTTTCATAAAATTTGTGGAATTAAGGCTTACATGATGGATATATAAAATAAATGATCAATTACCAAAAAGTTCCTCAAACATTTTACAATACACATTTAGTTCAAGCGTTTTTATTTGTTCAAAAAAGTCCCTCAAACACCTATTTTATTAATATTCTCTTATTTTTAAAAGTCCGCGCTAGTGCATGTTGAGGACTTTTTGGAACATATAAAAAGAATTGGACTAAATGTGTATTAAAAAATGTTCGAGGAACTATTTGGTATATGCCCCTAAAATGAATCTCCATATTAAATATGAAAATTCGTAAAAAAAAAAATCAAACATTAAAATTCTACATTGTTTTTTAACGCGCACAAGAAAACCCGGTTCTTCTTTTTCATAAATTGTCGAAACTTATTTTCTTTTTCCTACTTGTGATTAGAGAATCTGGTTGCTATTCCATTATGCAATCTCTCCTTTTGGAATCTAAACTATTGGGATAACATCAAGACATGTTGAAATTCTCTTTAGTTGTTTATTTGAGTAACGTGTGGATGATCTTTATCCGTAATGAGGAGCATAAATACATCCTTTTCTTCTATATGCTATATTATTAAGAAAGATAAGAATTTACAAATTATCACACTTGAATCCTTTCTATTTGAGTGTTAAGTATCTTGTGTACCAAATATATATTTATATAGAAAGATATAGAGTTCAACACATAGTTCGTAAGTGGGTGTAAGTCTTTAAAAATCATCAAAATCTTTGAATTAAAACTCCACATTGGGTTAGGGCGAAGTTGTTTAGTTAGGGGTAATATCGATGGCTAGTTATGGTTCTAGGTCTAAAAGTGTCATGTCCCGACCTTATCTTATTAGGCCACTATTCAATTATCTCACCGCGTACACGCATTTAACAATATTTGAAGTAATTTATGGCAAATTTAGCCTAACCATGACCTATTATAGGCCTCGTCCACAATCCACCAGATAATACACAATCCATTTATTACACACAATAAGATAAATATTTGTGGGATGCATATTTTTATAGTGATTGCTAGTGTGGTTCCCCTTTAGGCGTGATATGACCCTTTGCGGGAATGGATGAGTTGTGATTGCAAGGATGAATGAGGATAGTAATTTTTTTTAACATTGCTATCGTGCTCCATATGCAAACTAATTGGAGTATTATTTTCTCCTTACCCAAGAAGCGTTGGGATACGACCCGCATATTTCACATCTTGTGTGGCGATATAGGGTTCACCCCTCGAGATTTTGTAAGATCATATGTATGATTATGTGTCGTGAGTTTGTTAGGTTTTATTGTTATAATGAACAAAACCCACTTTGAGTGTTAGTACCTCCATGCCCCTTAGCTGATAAACATATTTTCGGAAATATCGGTTGTTAATCAATTAATAAATGGTAAGTGGAGAGTACATTCCAAGTGGGTATCCTGTATCAAGCAGTATAATTTACAGACACCCCCCCTTAAATTGGGGCATGTGAAATCCAAAGCCTAAAATGTGCTCTAAAATATTAATAGAGGATCCCCCACGGACGTCGATAATGTGCGGAACTGCGTATACCCCATGTCTAATCTTATGTGTATGTATGTGAGGATATGTTTCTTTTATTATGTATCACCATTTTGATTTGTGTGATTGATTATTCATCAAATGTGAGTTTATAACTGGTGTCATCTGTGTGAACCAAGTTATTTTCGATCTCGTTAATCGATTATCGATCTCAAATACCATATGACGGATACCACTCAATGGATTACCATGGTTTACATGATATCCAAGAGAATAGATATGTATCACCCCCACCTCAATGGATCGAATTTATTATTCACTCCCAGCATAACAGGAGCACTCCTAACTCCTAGCCAAGAAGGACCGATATAATGAAGGTTATGGACATAATCATCCTCGTCAGGTTTCCATGATGATCGACGCTTTTGAGGAGTGATTTCATGAACATGAGAGAGTTTCTTGACAGCGGCAGGGTGATAATGATCGTCTCCAATGTTCACTTGAGAGAATGGGGTGTGAGATCCGATGGGAGAAATGCACACATCGGGAGGTCGACACTTCTACCCCTCAGGTGAACAAGACTCTCAGTCGAGGAAGGAGTAAATAATACTTTATTGAACAACCATCACATGGTAGTATCCATGACGTATCACCAAGACATGAAAGTATGCACAAAAGAGATGATATAGGAATCTTTATCTGAAAGGACGGGTAACCTGGGCCGAAGCCCTTACTACTAGAGAGCTAGCTCGACGAGCTCTAGTGAACCATATTAAATCACCCTTTGCTCGAGGCTTGGATGAGGTTGATCCTTCAAAGGAGTTTACTACACAAAGATTCAAGATATATGATGGGAAAAATGACCACGCTCGTCAGTATCGCTAGGATATGGCTTTGTGGAATAAAATGAGGCACTCATGTGCCGGTTATTCCCCTAACTTGGGGGATATTTCTCGCAAGTGGTTTAAGAAACTTCTAATCGACTCCACCAATTCTTTTGAGTAACTAGAGGACTCAACCAATGGACACTCTATTCATGCAAAAAAGAAGTCAAAAGAAACACTCAGGGAGTATTCTTAGTGGTTTTAGGAGGTTCACAACGAGGTGGTGAATTATTCTGCGTATGTCACTGTGGCATCCTTCAAAATCGGCGTGCCTAATTATTCAATACTGTACTAGTCTTTGACCACGAAGAAAAATACCACTATTGACAACCAAATGTCTAAGAATGAGAAATATGCTAATGTAGAGTACATTGTTGTAGGATGTGACCAGAATAGTACCGACCAAAAGAAAGTGGGAAGGACCAAGGAGACATCTCAAAAGAAGGGAGTGGGAAAGAAGAATCGATTTCTCAAAAGAACAAAGATAAATCAGATCCAGCTAAAGACTTCCACACAACAAACACCGCAAGGAGTATATCTACAATAACCTCCCAAAAACTAAGGATAAACAATACTTTAAATGGCCAAGAAAGATAACTGTAAGAGCAAGATTTATAATTTCTCATAGCTTAGTTATTTTGGCGTATCTCGTTAAAAATCATATTTACAAACCGAACATTACATCCTCTTTTGCCTCCATAATTATTTGAAGACATGTTTGTGATAGAGCATCGTTTTCGAATTTCAAGCATCACGAACACTTTATGGAGGTATACGAAATTTGTGGTTTTGATTTATCCCGATCAAATAAATTCTTGGATGTTTTATTTGTTTACTCGAGGAACTTTTTCATAAAACTATTTTGATTTTTTTTTAGTTTTGTAAGGACACAAATTTCCAATTGAGTCCATGTATAGTGTTGGCTCAATTCCAGACAAAAACATTTATTCATAGGATAGTATGTAATTGTAATACTCTCAAGCCTATGAAGTATTTGTTGAAGATGTAGCGGCAAAGAGTATAAAGCCTCATCAAATGTGCCGGTTTGCATGCCTCGTTTCTACGTCGTCAATCATAGTTCCATGCTCCCAAGTTATGAATGCATTTATATATATATAGGAGCTTGAAACAAGTTTATTGGGTGTTAGGTTTTCTAAAAACTGCGTTTTGTTTTAAGAAAGAATTAATTAAAACTTTAAATAAATGTTTATATGTTTTCTGGGCTAAAAATGAATTTTACAAACTTTCTGGTCGTTCGTTAGATATGTCGTTCGAACGAGTTTTTTCGTTCGAACCAAATGTTGTTCGAACGAGTTTGCCAACGAGTTCCCACCAAGCTATACTGGTCCGTCGTTCGAAATGTCGTTCGAACGAGATTGTTCGTTTTAACGAGATTTCCCGAAGGGCCACCGACCCAAGTTTTAGGGTGGTATGGATGTAGTGATGGAGTTCCAATGGAAGAAAAACCTTCAGCGCCACCTACGCATGTTAACTGTAGGAAAGTTCAAAAACAGATGTTAGCCACCTTCAGGTTAGCAAGAGCAACCCTTCATTGGTGGGAGTAAGTGACCACCACTGAGGATATAGACTCGATGACATTTGAGAGTTTTGGGTGAAATTTGATAGCAAGTATTTCCCACCTGAAGTTGAGTCAGAGAATTGGAAGAGATTCGAGGAGGTATGTGAGGGTGACCGATTAGTAGCTGACTACGAGGAGGAGTTCACTCGCCTGGATAATTTTATGCTAGAAGAGGTGAGCAACAAGGAGAGGTATAAGTCTAAGTTCATGAATGGGTTGGCCTGGAGGATCGGCCAACACTTGATCGTGAATCTTACATTGATGACTTATACTGATGTTGTCAATGTCGCATTGGTACACTGCCAGGACTATCGCTTCCATGCTAAGGGGAGCAAGTGAGAAGAAGAGACTAGCCATTCGGGAAATACAGGGGGGAGTAGTGGCAGTGGGGCATCACCCCATCAGTAGCATGTAATGAGTCAGCAGGGTCAAAGCTCCCGACAGGGGAACTCTGCCAAGAAATTCAAATATGGTGGGTTCAGGTCAAATAGGTAGAGCCAACAAGTTCACAAGAGTCGGCTCCTTTAGCTCACAAGAGTCGGGCTTTCCCACAGCGAGATACGTCTTAGGGATGGGGTTCCCACCAGGGGAAGTAGGCTCCTTTAGCTCTAGCTCCTGTACCTGTACCTGTACCATTCCCACAACAATAGCAGGGTCAGATGCATTATGGACGTGTGTAAAAAGTTCGAAATGTAGCCGCGCCTCCACCACCTCCATCACCGCCTGCAGTCGAGGGTACATTTTCTATTCCAGGGCTCTAGGGTAGGATTCTGTTTTATACTGGTCCGTCTCATTAATTTATTAAGACAAGATTTTCATGAGCCGCTGGATTATTAGAGACAACCGGTAGCCTTCTTATATGTGTTGAGTCACATATGGGTAATGGGTCTTTGATACACTCTACTTATAGAGGAGTCAATATATTGATTGGTGGGATGAGTCTAGTGACAGACCTTCTAGTGTTAGACATGGAGGGAGATGACGTGATTCTAGGTATGGATTAGTTAGCGGGCTACAAAGCGATGGTAGATTGATATGAGATGACGATTGTGTTTTCTATCCCGAGGCAGGATATGTTCCTAGTGGCGATGCCTTTTCCCAAGGAAGGATCACGCACACATTTACATTACATCGAGGAGGAGACCTCGCAGGAGGTGGTTGTTCCGTTAGATTCGATTCCTGTAGTGAGGGATTTTGAGGACATATTTCAGGAGATACTCGGGTTGCCACCGAGTTGGGAAATAGAGTTTGCCATCGACTTAGCATCGGGGATGAGACTGATTGCTAGATAACCGTATCGTATGGCTCCATCAGAGATGTGAGAGCTAAGAGAGCAATTTAGCAGCTCTTGGGGTAGGGTTTCATTCGGTGGAGTACTTCACCCTGTTGTGCTCTGATGTTGTTTGTAAAGAAAAAGGATGGTTCACTTCACCTGTTCATGGATTCCAGAGAGCTAAACAAGGTGAAAATACATAATAAGTATCCATTACATAGGATTGATGACCTATTTGATCAATTAAGAAGGGATGAATACTTCTACAAGATCGATTTGAAGTGAGGCTATCACCAGTTACGTATTCAGGAGGAGGATGTTTCTAAGACCACTTTCCTGTCACGATATGTATCATATGAGCTTAAGGTGATGCCATTCGGGCTCACTAATGCACCTGCAGTGTTCATGGATCTCTTGAACAGAGTATTCCGGGAGTTTCTAGATTAGTTTGTGATAGTATTCATCGATGATAACCTGGTTTACTCACGAATGGAGGAGGAGCATGCCGAGCATTTACGGATGGTTTTGTAGATGTTATAGGACCATCAACTATATGCCAAATTTAGTAAATGTGGATTTTGGCTTCGGGAGGTACAATTTCTTGGCCACATTATGTCCGATAGGGGCATAGCTATTGATCCAAGTAAGGTATCGACGGTGAGGGAGTGGGGGCAGCCCATGACACCGATCGAGATTCGTGGCTTCTTGGAGTTGGTCGGATATTAACGTCTCTTTATCAAGGGGTTCTCAAAGATTGTTGGGCCTTTGAAGAACCTAACTCCTAAGGGGGTTCTATTTGTATGGATAAACCTGTGACAATTGTCTTTTGATGAGTTGAAGGATATATTGACATCAGCACCAGTGCTTACATTGCCTAGGAGTGGGGTGGAGTAACGAGTTTACACAGATGCATCCTTATGGGGACGTGAGGGTGTGTTGCAGTAGCAGGAGAGGACGATAGCTTAAACATCTCGAAAGATAAACCCCCATGAAAAGAATTGCCCCACCCATGACCTAGAGTTTGCAGCAGTTCTCTTCGTGTTGAGGATATGGAGACACTACCTGTTGGGGGAGCAGTTCACATTGTTCACAAATCATAAGACACTTCAGTATCTCTTCACACAGAAGGATATGAACATGAGGTAGAGGCAGTGGCTAGAATTTATGAAGGACTACCAGTTTGATATACAGTATCATCCTGGTAAGGCTAACGTAATGGCAGACGCATTGAGCCGATGACCCACCAGGGATTTAACAGAGATGTGGAAAGCAAAGTGGAGTGAGCTCCAGCAAGAGAATGAGGTTGTCGGGACATACATGGAAGTTATGACTATCACTCTCGAGATCATTATGCGAGTAGCGAAAGCTTAGGCAGAAGATCAGTTCTATTAGGACAGGGCACGATAATTATTAGTTGAGGGTGTAGAGTCTTACTCAAACAGCTCAGAAGGAGGCCTGCGCTTTAATGGGATATTGGTAGTGCCCGAGGGTGAGGAGTTGAGGCAAGCAGTGATGACCGAGTCTTACGATTCCAGACTTACGATACATCCTAGTGGGGATAAGATATACGAGGATATGAGGAGACAGTACAGGTCGGCTGACATGAAGAAAGACATATAAGAGTTTGTCTCAAAGTGTGTTACTTGTTAGCAAGTGAAAGTTGACCATCAGAGACTTTCGGGGATGTTACAACCACTTGAGATTCCCATGTGGAAGTGGGAGAGCATATCGATGGATTTTATTACTGGGCTGCCTACTTTGCAACGGGGTCACAATTCGATCTGGATGATAGTGGAACGACTGACAAGGGCTCACTTCTTACCAGTTCGCAACGACTATGACATGATGCAATACGTGTAGCTATTAATTTTGAATATTGCTAAGCTGCATGGAGTCTCTATTAATTTTATGTCTGATACAGACAAAGTATTTGTGTCTCATTTCTGGTAGAGCTTTCAGGAGGCCATGGGTACAGACTTATGGTTAAGTATGGCGTACCACCCGCAGACAGACAAACAAACTTAGAGGGTGGATCTGATTCTTGAGGATATGTTGAGGATGTGCATCGTCTTAAGCAAACATCAATAAATCAAAGTCAACATGATTTTCACATCAATAACATCTTAAAACTTTTTTCAATCCTTTTTCAAGAATTCTTAAGGACGTACGAAGCCGTTTTAAATATCCAACCAAACTCCCTTATATATATTTTTCTTTTTGAGGTGATCTAAATTCTCAAACATTGAAGAATAGGCGAATAAACCTATTAGCCCATGTATATGCAATTTTTTTGGGCTCTTTTAAACCTCATTGGACCCACGATAATAAAATGACTCATTTTTTAGGTCCATTTAAAAGTGTGACTTTATTGCAAAGTAAAAATTAGATATCTTTCGCAACGCTTTTTCATTTTTCAAAATTCACACAAACTCACTACAAATGATAGAAACATGCACACCTTTCATTATCTTGTTTTATCGCATTTTGTTCATTTTAATAGACATAATTGAGATGAAAACACGTAACCAACATGTGATTTGACAAGAACAATATCAAACAAATTCGTGCTCGTGTGCAAAAAGGAAAAAAAGAGTCAAACATGTAGGAAGCAACATTATAACATCTAAAAGATTCCAAACTTTGTAAAGCACATGAATGACACAATTTATTGTCTCAAAACACTATCAAATAGTTACATGAATATGGCATGAAATTGTTACCTGGTCAAAATACAAAACTCTTTTTGGATTTTTAAAATTTTTTCTAAAAAAGAAAATATTTTTGTATTTTTTCAAACATTGTTCAAAAACCACCCAGTAGTACGAGTAAAATATAACCAGAATAAATAGGGAGTGTAAAAAAAATTCCAGGGGTTGTTCAAACGGGATGCCATGTCGTTCAAATGATAGGAGATCTCATTCGAACGAGATGCAATCTCGGTAGAACGAGAAAGCATAAACTTCCCAGAATACTCAGAATGTCATGCAGTTTCGTCCAGAGGGAAAATTTCTCTGAAACTGTTCCTGGAATGGGCAGACAGTATCAAACAGTGCTAAAATAGTACCAAAAACAAGAAAAAAACAAAAAATGCTATAAGACAAATGGTACATGCTAGCAATAGGCAAAAGTGTTAACATGAAAATTGTCCTATTCTAGCAAACGTGTCTTAACCTCACTCGGAAAGTGAGGTGGAGTTCTCCAAAGATGGTGACATCTTTTGAAACAACTCCATTAAATCATGTCAAGTCTTGACCAAAAACTTGATTTGTTCGCGAATATGTGCAAACTCTCTATCATTGTGTGCGAGAAAGGTTTCATGGGTGGGTGAGCAAACATAAACCGATCTAGGAATTAATTTATCAAAAATTTTTGGATGCATTTTCCTAGACGGACACCCATGAGAATCACTCACCAAAGTGGAAACAGGCTCTGGTGCAATAAAAGAAGTGAATGAACTGCCATGACCTTTTCTTACAATCTCACCATCATTCAAAACGGGATAGAGAACCATCGTATCAACCTTCTCAAATGTGTTATCTAAAGAGACTTGGACCTCTAGTGCTCGTTCGAGATCATCCTCGATATGGGATACACGTGTCGTTAGACTAGACAACGTGTTGGTCATGTCACACTTTTCCCTTTTCAACTCCTCATTCTCTCTCTCCAACTCATAAATCTGAAGACCTTTTTCCCTATTTGATCTTTTTGTTTTCAGGGTCTCGGAGAAAAATTCTCGAAAAGCTTTTCGGAAATCACTTTCATCTCCGTTCTCAACCTCACTCTCATCTTCATTAGACTCATCGTCGACGCTCTCCTAGATGCTATCATCATGGGACAGAGTGGAGGTGTTCACACGACTTATAAGGGCAATAATCATCCCTTGTCCTAAACCTTTTTCGAACTCATCGTCCTCCTCTTTCTCTTCTCCCTCACTATCACTAAGGGTAGATGGCATGGAAACTTTCTTTCCCTCTTTCCTAAGTCTACTGGGACAATCAAATGACTTGTGCCCTTTCCCATCACACTCAAAACATCTTATCTTCTCAGGGTTCTCCTCACTCTCTCTCTCTTTCTCACCGCTTTCTTTGGCCTTGTCTTTTTTTTTTGTATTTCTCCGAATTTTTTTTATTGGGAGTTCTTTGTTTTGAAAACTAAAGAAACTTTTTAAAATTTTTGGAAAGCAGGGCCATGTCAGACTCATCATCAGATTCGGATTCACATACACTCTCTTTATTTTTACTCTCTCTTCTTTTATCCTCACTAGATGTCGAATGTGTCCTAAGTGTAACCCCCTCAGGCTTAGCAGTTTGGGGAAACATATCTAACTCGTAAGTCGAAAGATCACCTACCAACTCTTCTAACTTAAGTGTGCATAAATTTTCCATTGAGTTCAAAATGGTGACTTTTGGAATGAATCATTTTGTAAGATATCTCAAAATATTTTTCACAACTCGTGTGTTATCAATTGTCTCACCCAAATTAAAGCTAGTGTTTACTATATCTGTCAATCGTGCATAAAACTCGTTAAAGATCTCAGAATCTGACATAGTAAGTGTCTCAAATTGGGTGGCAAGGTTTTGCAACTTGGATTCTTTAATAACGGTGGTACCCTCATGTGTCAATGTTAAAATATCCCATGCCTCTTTAGACGCGATGCACGTCATAATTCGGCGGAACTCGTTGTGACACCCCACTTATTAAAATAAGAGGTGGCCAGCCCAATATTCAAATTAATACAGGAATCATAGATGGTCCATTCTTAGCATCACTGTTGCAAAAATAAATATACGAGATAACCACCAATTATTTTAGAAAACGGATGTCAATTAAACTTTAAGTTTAAAGAAAAATCCTTTAGACAATCCAATTTAAAAAGATGGTGGAAAGCAATACAAACAAGTAACTACACATGCATTCACCATATAATAACCGAATAGACTGTCGATTAATAGACTAATACAAGCAGGTTACACCGAGTATAAAACAATTACCATAATATTTTAAATATGTACAAAACTTGGGCAACACGCCCGAATATGTAAACTAATCATGGCTAGAGTACAAAACATAGAGGCTTTTATAAAAAGCATCCTACAACATCCAAAAAATGCCATAGCTCCATGACAACTTGGATGGAAGGGTCATTACGGGCGTCCTTGGAGCGAAGCACCTGGGAGTGAAGAGAATTCATGCAAAAACAAAAGATATAAACGGGTCAGGGCCCGAGTTTGATATGATCACCATGTGGATAAAATGCACGACAGTTATGAATTTCAAACATCATAAATAATCTTATCTCGCTCTCCAAAAATTTATAATAATAGTACTCACCTCTCAATCTAAATGCACGACCTAGCACAATAGCAAATGACAATGAAGAATATTCATTTATGCATGAAAATATAACTCAATTTCACTTAATAAGATTTCGTTTCAGTTATGCTCAATATGACTACACAAGTCTATTCCTCATTAGGAAACTTATTCCCAAAACGGTTAAATTTAATAAAATGCTTCACCTTTTATAAAATATAACTTTCCTAAGAATTGTTATAATAACACCATATAACGAATCTAAGACCATCCTTTCGGGAGTCACCCCACTGGATGCGCCCCTAAATAGATATCATCTTCCAGGGCCTATCACCAAGACAACCCGGGCATCCTAAATCGCGTGACGTTGGGAAGCGGCCATATACCTTCGACAGTGAGTCATAACCATACCTGAAATTACCTCACTTCGAAAATAACAACACAATATATTACAACCGGTCCTATGGCCGAGGACTATATTCACCCTGCATTCACTAGCCAAGGGACTTCACCTCATGCGCGTAACTTCTCTTATGATATCATTTAGAGAGGTATGTTTATGCAATTTACCATTCATAAAATATGCCAATTTATAAGGTACATTACATTTTATCCGGGGCCATAAGCTTTTCATGTCGTATTTTATAATCCACAATGTTTAATTAGTTTCCAAGAAACTTAACGACAAACCTATAAGCCCATAAGTATGATATTACTGTCCACAATTATATAACTCTATCACCCTCTAGACCTAGACTAGTTCAATATGTAAAAAGAATACCTTACCTTCCTCGTTTAGAATAAGTTCTTGAATACCTAACTACTAGACTCTAAAACTCTAGTTTTACTTCATTCAAGAAGGTTACTAGGTACCTATCCTAAAACAAAGAAGATGGAGAAAAACTAAGGATTTTGGGAGAAAAATAGGGAACCGGTCGACCGGCCCCTGACCCCCAGTCGACCGCGTCTAAGAGGTTTTGTCTACTAAGAAATTCAGTGAGCTCAAATCTGGAAGCCCGGTCGATCGATCATTGGATCACGCCTTAAAAATAAACCTATTGAGAAAAGTAGCGTGCTTTTCCCTTAAGTCCCGGTCGACCGTGCTCACCATACCCACAGCTCTAACTTCTTCTAAAACACCAAATCAAAAACCCTAACCCCTTATCCTTCCACTTCCTTCATTCTCATCAACCAACAGCATAACCCCAACCTTCCTACACATCAATAAACGAATATATCCAACTTCATTTATACATTGATAAAAAATTAACGGTTAAACTCTAAAATTCATCAAAACCTACTATTAACACAATTCTTCCAAATACACGACTATCACTACAAGTTATCCACATAATATCATATAACTGCAAGTAAAAACTTGCCTTAAAGCTGAAATCTTGGATTGCCTTCCGATAGATACAAGATCAAGCTCAATTTCTTCTCTTCTCCTTCTTTCTCTTATTTTTCCCCAAATTCTCCTTCTCTCTCTTTCTCTCTAGGTTTAGAAAGTATGTAATTGGTAAATATGAGGGTTAGAAGAATTAAACATTTATTTAACACTAAATTCCATCTTTAAATGTTATTACACCCTTAAAATGACTCGTAACTTCATAATTAAGCCGTACCCTGTCAAAAGTGCTCGGAACCCTAAAATACAATATGGCACTTATTATGATTATCTCAAGCATTTCAGGACTAACCGCGCCCTCTAAATTGACATCTGAAATAATAAAAATCATTTCATGTTCTAACATCATTTTAAATCATAAATGTCATTTAAAGCACAACGACACTATAAAACATAACATAATGCTATTTACATTCTCTTAATAGTAAATATGCAACATTTAGTAAACATTATCTTTTAAGTCACTTAATATAATATTTACTCCAACTTCCATCATTTTATATAATTACCTCACATGGAAAAATTACATCAAAACATTTACTCAAAAATAAGGGTTGTTACACTCGTCAAGAGTGATGGCTCCAGAGATAGCACTCAAACCACAAGAATTAAAATTGGAAAATTTAAAATAGTTTCCTAATATAGTTTGACACAGGTTTTACATACGTTATATTCTCAACGGTAACAGTGGGAGTAGACCAATAATTTTCAACCAACAACCAAATGCGCTCATTTATAACTTTTAAAACAGATTTAATGTGAGCTTTACAATATGCAAAATTACTGCCGTCAAAGATGGGCACCCAATTATATAAGTGATCCATTGAAAAACTTGTGATAAAATAATTTTTTTCAAAAAGGATTGTGTGGTGACATTTAAACTCAACACAAAATAAAAAGCAAAGGCGATCACCAGGATAAATAAAGAACTTGAAATAATTGCAATCACACATAACACAAGAATATACGTGGTTCGGCAAGAAGGACTACGTCCACGGTGGTGCTCTCTATATTTTATTTCTCTGTACTCTAGGTGAGTGTTTACAATTACATGCCCTTTGCCCCGGGCGGAGGGTTTTATTTATACATATCTTTTTTGGAGAGTGGGGGTGTGGGACTCCTCCACGTTATCCCATAATCCCTCCAATATTTCCTTAAGAGATTTTAGGAACTGAATGGGTCACAACTGAATCGGTTATTGCGCGAGGCTCTTAGACTTTGGGCTGGGCTTAATTGGGCTACTCATCTAGGCCGTAATAACTAATCGGGGTACCCACAATTGCCCCTAAATTTTTGAGTCACAATTTGGGCTCAATAATTTTAAATGATTGCCTTAATGGCATTTTTGTGAATTGTGCAGCTCCTAGGGATTAAAGCGCCTTTCTTGAATCGATTTAGACAGAATATTGCTTTGTTTCCTGTGCATCAGGATTAGAAAGGTTTAAAATATCTTGGAGAGGTCATTCTCCGACGTCGCTTCAAATTTTTCTACGTTCTCTAGATTTCTCCAACCTCTCACTGTTGCTTTCTCACTTCCAGGTCTTCGTCTTCCATCTTTAAGTTTCTTCCTTATCTTTTCATCATTCTTGCTTGTAGCTTTTTATTTTCCCAAGCTGATTCTTACTTCGTAAGTTCTTCACACTCCTTTTTTTTTCTTTTTCTGTTGGAATTTCTTCATATTCAATATTAGGGTTTCTTATTTCTGATGAAGAAAATAGGCAATAGGTTGATAACTGAGTTTAGGAAGTTTTACAATATTCCAAACTGGGTAGACATCGAATTTTCCCCTATTCCTCGTAATGTCAGGTACATTGCAGACGACCACTAGATACATGTTCTTTTATTGTCCCAAGGGGGTCTTACTTTTCCTCCAAATCGCTTATTTTTGTAGTGTTTCCAATACTTCTATATAGTCCCTCCACAGTGCTCGCCAAACATTTCGTAAATTATCAATGGTGTGCATAGAATTAATCATCTTTATGTCACCAATCGAAGGCTTGCTGAAATCTTCTACTGTCACTTTTTTTCTCAAACAAGCTCGGGTCTTCTTTACCTCAAAGCTTGGAGTCCTAATAGTGTATTGGTAGTAAACCTACCTGGTTTTCATAAGGACTACTAGCATGAGGGGTTAATTTCCAGAAACTGGAAGTTCCCTCCTGAAGGGGTGAGGCACAAGGGACCTATGGTTCCCTTTTATGGGGAGGAGTACATATGTAGGCATAGATTTTGTTCTGCTCATTGAATTTTCTGTTAGTGTATGGTCTTTCTCATATCTTTCTCTCTTTCTTTTTTTAGCGAAGGCAAAGAACTCAGAACCTTCTCTTCGCAAGATTCGAGCTGTTGAGTTGGTTAAGGCTTGGAAGATCAGGGAACTTTTAGCTGATGGTGAGCATCCTCAATCAGCGGCATTTTTTTTGGAATATAAGAACATTGGTTCCAGTTTCATCGAATAACTTGTGGATAGCATTCCTCAGTTAGATATCATAGAAGAGGTTGATGCTGACCCAATTTAATTGGACGAGGAGGAAAGCAACTCTGGTGAAGAGAGCGAGGGAGCTTATAAGGGTTGTGCTGAAGGTGATTACAGTGAGGAGAGCTCAAGTAGAGAAGAATCTTCCAGCTCGAAGGAGGTTTCATAGGATTAGGAGTCCTCAGGGTATTCTAGTAGTTCCAGTGAGGAATATATGGCTCTTCCTAGGAAAATTTTGATCCAAGAGGATGATGAAGACAATGTGCTGCTTACTCACCGGTTGAAGAAGTAGAAATATGGCAATGGGGATGTTGCCACTGGTTCCCAAACTGCTGCTCATGAGAAAAAGAAGAAGAAGAAGAAGAAGGAGGAGGCATAGGTGAGAGAGAGAGAGAGAGAGAAAGAGAGAAGATGAGAAGAAGAAGAAGGTGGAAGAGAGAAAGAGGATAGAGAGGGAAAAAAGGAAAGAGAAGAAGAAAATAGGAGGGAAGAGGTGAGGAAAAAGGCATGGAAGTCACTGGTGCCAGTGTCCACTATGCCTGAGGGAACTTCTGTTACTCTTACCCCTCAATTAGCTCCGGCAGTGCTTGAGAGGGTAGTGCTGCCAACTGATCGCCAGAGGTCGACGAACATAGGGACCGACCAATTATCCCTGAAGGCGAGTCAGGGGCTAGTCTTGGTAAGCCTGCTCTTACTCTTCTTTCCTTGTAATGCTCTTCTCGATACTTTCTCTACTAATGTTTTCCTTTTATCTACAATTTGAGTCTGATTTTACCATCCTTTATCGCAGCCGTGACGAGATGGTGAGGAAGAACACTGAGCTAGACAGGAAAAATGCCGAGCTGGAGGCTAGCTTAAAGATTTCCAGTTCGGCTCAAAAGTCTTCTGACCTCACCTTAGCCTAAGCCAATAAAGCGAAAGAGGCAGCAACCAAGGAGCTCAAAGAGATGAGGCAGTCCTCTGACTTGTTCTGCACGAGCAAGATGGCTATTTTTGAGGAGAAAAAGGTGCTTACAGGAAATGTGAAGAAGGTGGAATCTGAGGCTGCCACCCTCAAGGAGAGATCATACAACGCTGGATGGGTCGCAGTGTACGAGGATGCTGAGGTTCAGATTGGCTACATTACTGTCTTAACTTCAAAAATATTTGGGATAAGGATCTACTTACTACCGAGGTGGACATTGACTCCCCACTCTTTGACGAGCACGATCCTGGCCCTAAGGCTATTGTGGATGAGACGCCTACTCCAGTTGCCAACAAAGGTGATCCTGCTGTCCAGGACACTTCTGATGGTACTCCCCTTTACCAGGGGAAGGTGACTTCTTCGTCTGAGTGAGGCATACCTTGGGCTGCCGTAGACAAGGGAAAATAACCAACGACCTCAGAGCAGATTAAGGTTGCTAGCTAGTCTTCTATAAGGAGCTCTTTGTATTTTTGTTGTTCTTTCCTTTTGATGATTTACTTTGAACCTTATCTTAATTAAAGGAGATTTAGTTCCCTTCCACATACTGATTTATTTGTTCTTTAATGCTTATACGATTTGTATCTGATTGATGTTGATGAGTATATACCTGCTACTTCTCAACTAGGAAAGATTCTAGGTCCTAATGCGAGCAATCGAGTTCTTAAAGCCTTTGTAATGATCTTCAAGTCTCTTAGGTCAAGGAATCAAGAATACAAGGATCAGTCAGATCTCGTTGCGAAACTAAAGGATAGGCTCCAGGAGATAGAGGAGATCAACAATTTTGTTCAAGAAGAAGTGGATACTCTGAAGGCTAAGCTTCTAAATGCCTCCGAGGTCAATTAAGTGGGAGAGGTACTTCATCAAGAGAATAATGCTCTGTGGAAAAAAGTCTTACGAATTAGGGAGAATGCGGTAAGCATTGCTCCTCGAGTTTTATGTGGCTCCTCTTCATCGGTGGGTCCACGAGCTGGTGCTGGCGACAGTGGTTCAGCCAGGGAGATTGCCGAGCTTCGAGGTGATGTTCGTCGGGCGTATGTGATAGCTGTCAGTCTTCAAAGAGATGTTACCTTGCTGAGGCATCCGTTCAAGAAAGGTCCTCGACGAGTGTGGGCCGATGGTTATGATCAGGGTTGGACCGATGCTCCGACAAAGTTAGGGGATGTTAAATAGTTATCCTTTATTAGGGGATGGTTGAGTGCTCTTAGGGAGTTGTAGGTCCCTAGGAAATATGTCCTCTGGTATCAGCATGAGGTCTCCCCCTCAACTTTGATGCCGAACCCATTCAGGAGAGATGATCAGTGGGTCCCCATAGAAGCTATCCCAAGGCATCTATTGGAACTAAATTTAGATGAAGTTGAGGAGGAATTATCTCCTCACCCAAATCACGGCCGAAGAGCGCAAGTAGCTGATTATCTTGCCCGAAGGCCCAATCCTCATTAGGATTTATTTTATTCAACATATGTAACTCTTTGTATATGTAATGATGTAATAAAATAATTATGTTTTGGGCGATTTATCGACTAAACATGTGTTGTGTATTTTTTACTTCATTGATTTCTTGTTCGACTATCTTGGGATCTTCTTAGCCGACTAGAGTTGATATAGGCAGAGTTATTTTGTTGAGAGAATATCCTCCCAGTCCAGTATGCTCATAAGATACGATTCTGCCTCACTTTAACTTTTAGGTTGTGTCGTCACACTCCTTTAGGCCAAAGTGTGGCAATGGCGAGGACACACCTGGTGTTGGATGTTCTATCCGAGCAGGTTTTTTGAACGAAACATTGTTTAGCGACCAACCTGGGTTGGTCGCGCTACCTAAGGGTTCCCTGTAGGGCTTCATGTATTTCCAGGGACAATACTATAAGGTTATTCGAGTTCGATGATGAAAACCTGAGGATGGTAATACCGTTCTTTTATATGTTGAGAGGGGAGTCTGTGACTTAGAAAAGGTGCATGAATGATAAAGTATTTGAGCAAAAATTAACATTTCATAGAATGATACTACCAAATGATACTGCCAAATAATTTTTATTAATCAGAAATGAATCATAAATTTTAACATTTGATTACAAAAATAGATAACTAGAAGTATAATTTCTTCAAATTGGCTGCGTTCTAAGCTCGAGTTATCTCCTTGCCCTCCAGCGTTTCTAAGTGATAGGCTCCTTGTAAGTTGTCTCTTTTCACCTTGAATAGCCCCTCCTAGTTTGTCCCTAGCTTTCTATCTGATGGTTTTACTTCACTGCCAAGAACTTTCCTTAGGACGTAGTCCCCAACTTGGAATGCTCTTGGATCGACCTTCTTATTGTAGTTCTTTGCTAGATGTTACTCATAGTCTGCTAGTTTCATTAGAGCCATCTCATTTCATTACTCAACTAGGTTAAGTTCAGTGAGCAATGCTACATCGTTCTGGCCTTAGTCAAATAGGGTGGACCTCATGGGGGGAGGTAAGTTTCTAGGGGGATGATTGCCTCCATACCATATGTCAGTGAGAATGGTGTTTCCCCGATTGATCGCCATGGGGTAGTGCGATAAGCCCATAGAATGTGGGGTAGTTCTCTCACCCATGCCCCCTTAGCTCTCTCTAATTGCTTCTTCAATCCATCGATCACTGTTTTGTTGGAAGCTTCAGCTTGTCCGTTGCTCTGAGGTTACACTACAGAGCTGAAATGGTGCCTGTTCCCGTGGTTGCTACAGAAACCCCCGAATATGCCACTTTTGAACTGGGTTCCGTTATCCGTGATGATGGTCATGGGGATCTTGAAATGGGTGACAGTGTTCTTCCATATGAATCTTATCATATCCGCATCTTTGATTTTTACCAGCGGCTTTGCCTCTATCCATTTGGTGAAGTAGTCTGTCGCGACCAACAAATACTTATGATTATCGACAGCGGTAGGAAGAGAGCCTACGATGTACATTCCCCACTGGGCAAAAGGCCATGATCTAGTAAGTGACTTTAGGTCATTGGATGGTTGGTGAACCATATGAGCATGAAGTTGGTATTTTTCACACTTGCGAGCATATATCCCAGAATCCTTCTGCATGTACGACCACCAGCAGCCTTCCTTTATTGCTCAGAAAGCTAGCGACGTGCCCCCAATATGGCTTCCACAGATTCCCTCATAGACATCATTCAGAACTTGCTCGATATCCTTCGGGTGAACGCATTGGAGGTAAGGACCGGTGAAAGACCTCTTATACAGTTTGCCCTCAGTAGATAAGTGAAAGTGAGCGACCTTGAATCTTATTTGATGAGCGATATTCTTATCGTCTGGTAGGGCACCATCTTTTAAATAATCCCTTAAGGGGTCAATTAATTTCTTCGTTGTGCATAGGTAGGCCACCATTCTATCATCCCTAGCATTGAAGTCAGCACTTATCTAGTTAGAGATCAGTTGTGAGTCGCCAAACACTAGAAGTTGCTTTAACCCCAGTGCCTGTGCCTTCTATAGGCATGCTATCAGTGCTTCATACTCTGCTTTGTTGTTGGAGGCTTTAAATCTAAACCTTATTCCTTGCTTAAGGATTGCATCTTCAGGGGTAATCAGCATGATGCCTACTCCTGCCCCTTTGAAATTGGAGGCTCCGTTAACGAATAATCGCCAAACACCTTGTGATGAGGGGTTTTCCCTTTGATCAATAGGTTAAAGTTCATCGCAAGGATGTTATCCTATAAATTCTGCAATGAAGTCGGTGATGACTTGTCCCTTGATTGCATTCTTTAGTTGAAACTGGATGTCAAATCGCCCGAGCTCGACTGACCACTTTGATAGTCTATTAGACAGATCTGCTTTCCGCTGGAGTAATTTAAGGGTGTTGGATGTAAGGACGATGATGGAGTGGGCTTCAAAGTAATGTTTCTATTTCCTCGAGGCTACCACTAGCACAAAGGCGAGCTTTTCTAGAGGTAGATATTGCTGTTCGACGTCCAATAGAGTTTTGCTTGCGTAATAGACTGGGTGCTGGATCCCTGTTCTTTCGCATACCAGTGTAGAGCTCACATCATGACTGGTAACTGCGAGGTACATGTATAAAGAGTCATTCTCTTATGGCATTACGAGCAAGGGTGGCGTGCTGAGGTAAGCTTTGAGCTCCTCCAATGCCTTCGAGCAATCCTCGTTCCACTCCACATTTTTAGTTTTCTTCAACAACTGGAAGAATGGCTGGTGCCATTTGGATGACTTCGAGATGAACCGATTTAGGGCGGCAAGTATCCCCATGAGCTTCTGCACGTCCCTTATCGTACGGGGGGGGGGGGGGCTGCACCCTATTAATGGCATCATTCTGGTCCCGGTTGGCCTCAATGCCTCTCTCGCTAACCAAGTACCCAAGAAATTTTCCTGACTAGACACTGAAGGAACACTTACTTGCGTTAAGCTTCATTCGGTATTTCCTAAGGATTTTGAAGGTCCTTGATTGGTCCGAGAGGTGGTCTTCTTTAAGCCTACTCTTGACGTGCATATCATCGATGTAGACCTCCATGGTGCTTCGTATTTGGTCTTTGAACATTTTGGTGACCAATTGCTGGTAGGTTGCTCCCGTGCTTTTTATCCCAAAGGGCATAACCTTGTAACAATACAACCCGACGGTGGTGATGAACGTTGTCTTGTCTTGATCTGGATCGTGTAGAGGAATTTAGTGATACCCAGAGTACGCGTCTAGGAAACTCATTCTATAATGAGCTTTTTTGGTGTCCACCAGCTAGTCAATTTTTGGGAGAGGAAAGCTGTCTTTAGGGCAAGCTCAGTTAAGGTCAATGAAGTCAATGAAGACTCTCTATTTTTCATTACTTTTCGGTACCACTACTGGGTTGGACAACCACTTAGGGAATTGAACTTTCTATATGGATCCTGCATCTAATAACTTTTCCACTACCTTCTGCACAGCCTTGGACTTCTCGAGTGTAGTTCGATGTGCCTTTTGTGTGATCGGATTGAAAGCCGGGTCAACGTGAAGGTGATGAAAAACCACACTGGGATCAATCCCACGCAGCTCGTAGGGTTCCCACAAAAAAATTTCCATGTTATTTCATAAAAGTACTATCAGTTCCTTCTTCTCTCGATTTGTGAGAGAGGCTCCGATCAAGAACATCCTATCTTTCTTATTGTCATCGGCCGCGACTTCCTCCTGGTTCTCAATGACCCACTCAGAGGGGAGTATCCTGTTCTCCTTCACTCTAAGTCTTCCATATTTTAGCTTCTATTTGGAAGGTATCATACCTTCCTGCTCTTCAGTATTCTCTTTGGCTTTCTCTACCTTCTTCTCCGGCTTGGGGCGAATGGCTGCTATAAATCACCTTCTTGCCACTTCCTAATCTCCATGGATTTCCATCACTCCTCGCTTAGTCACGTACTTGAGTTTATGATGGTAGGTAGAGGGGATGGCCTACATCGCATGTAGCCACCCTCTGCCAAGGATGGCCTGGTAGGGTGAGTCAATGTTGACCTCCAAAAATTTGATCATCTTGGAGACACTTTTTGCCTTTACTCGCAGTATAATCTTTCCCAAAGGGATGGTCACTTTACCAGTGAAGCCAACTAGAAGAAAGTTAAAGTTAAGTCAACGACGCTTAACTTCAACTTTCTGAATAGGCCGAGATACATTACCTCGGATGAGCTACCCTGGTCGATGAGCAACTTGTTGATATTATAGTTAGCTATCCTGAGTGTAATGATCAAGGCATCATGATGCAGGGACTATACTCCCACTAGGTCTTTGTACGTGAACACAATGTGCGTGATGTAGTCGATGTAATCTGCTCACCGACACTTTCTTGCTTGCATTTTAGCCTGATCGATTTGAAAATCTTGCATTACTGCCGTAATCTTTTTAACTTCTATCCGAGCTGTGTTTCCTTGAATCTGCATTAGGTCAGACGCCCCATGGATTACAGCGAACTCATGGCTGATGTCTTTCTCGAGCACGTTATCGGGTCTTTGATCTCCATTGGAAGCTACCTTTTTTACCTTTTTCTCTACCAACTATTAAAGTGTCCAACTTGGGTTAACTCTTCAAGGTGAGACGGAAGACATTTGTAATGCTTGGTTTGGTGCCCTCCCTCCTTATGGAATGCACATCTCAGTCCGTTGTTTCTCTTCGAGTGATCTCCACCCATCTTCCTGGGCCATTTAACATATGGTTCATCCTTGATCTTTGCCAGAATCTTATAGATTGGTTCTTTAAAAACTATGTTCACTGCTTGAAATGCTTTCGGGGCGTCACTCGTATTCCAATTCTTAGGGCCGCTCTTGCCCCCATTCTTACTTCCTTTCTTTTGATTCTCAATAGTGTCAGTGCCCTTATCGGCAAGCTTGGCGTGAATATTCTCACATCCATTGAGATGGGTTACATCTTCAACTTTGGCATATTTTTCAATACGGGTGATTAAGTCGTCGATGGTTGTGGCCTCCTTCTTAGTGAGGGACTGGTGCAAGAGGCAGGAGCTGGGTAAACCAATCTTAAAGGATGCCACGACGACCTGCTCTGAGAAGTCCTCGACCTCCTTGAATAACTCCCAATATCTCTTTGCATTGTCTCTGAGGCTCTCCTGGGGCATTTTCTTCATTGTCAACAAAGCATCCATCCTCTTTGGATGGGAGCTGCTAGTAATGAAGCGAGTTGTGAAGAGCTCTGCTAGGGAATCGAAGCTTCTGATGGCCATGTGAGGGATTTTCTTGAACCACTTATGGGCCACGTCATGCAAGCTCGATGGAAAGATCCATCACATCAATGTGTCCTTATGATTCTATCGGGTCATTGCGTGCCTGTACTGCCTAACATGGTTGATATGACCAGTCTTTTCATCGTAGATCTTGAACCCGAGCATCATGAATTTTTTGGGGACTTCTTCTTCTTCTATCTCCCTTGAGAAGGGGACTTCATCTAGGTCCTAAGTTCTCGCTTGTCTATCTCTCTAGTCGATCTAGCCCCCGATGTGTTGGGCATTGGTCCATTTCTCTCCAGACCAAATTTTGTTTGTCATCATTTTCTCGACTTGGGCTCCTATAATGACGATCTGGTTATTATTTCTCGGGCATGTCATCATCTGAACTATGTTCCTCAAATCTTTGAGATCCAAGTCTAGGGCTCCTTCCTCGGCTATAAGATTTTCTCGCCTGAGGGCTAAGAGTGCGATATTGACGTTGCTATGTGCTACGATGGAGTTATCTCTCCATTTTCTCCAGTCTTCTCTTGAGATGAGCGTTATTAGCTTCTTACTTGCGAGTGTCCTCCTCTTGCTCTTGGAGCCTGGCCTCATAGGCATCAATTATCCTGGAGACCTGTATGGACCTAGCCGGTCCTTGACTTTCATTCGAAGCTTGCCGTTCTGGGTGAGCCCTAGTATTTGAATGTCGAACTTGAGATATTATCTTGCGAGGAGAAGGTTGCTCTTGAATATCCCCTGCTTAAGGGGCATTACTGCTGTGACCAGACATTCCAAATTCTTATTGGTGAAGGCTTTCTTGAAGGAAAAAAAAATGCTTCCCACAGACGGCGCCAATTGTGGTGACGGTTAAACTCAACACAAAATAAAAAGCAAAGGAGATCACCAGAATAAATAAAGAACTATAAATAATTGCATTCACACACAACACAAGAATATACATGGTTCGGCAATAAGGCCTACGTCTACGGTGGTGATCTCTATATTTTATTTCTCTTTACTCTAAGGGAGTGTTTACAATTGCATGCCCTTTGCCCCAGGCGCAGGGTTTTATTTATACATATCTTTTTCAGAGAGTGGTGGTGTGGGACTCCTCCACGTTAGCCCATAATCCCTAGAATATTTACTTGATAGATTTTAGGAATTGAATGGGTCACAACTGAATCAGTTATAGCACGAGGCCCTTATACTTTGGGCCGAGCTTAATTGGGCTACTCATCTGGTCCGTAATAACTAATCATGGTACCCACAGATTGATATCACAAAACTTTTACGAAAAATAGGAATTAATAATAAAATAGTGAAACCTTCTCTGATACCAGTTTATAAATGCTGTGTAATACTAATTGATTTAATTTGCAAATTCACTTATTTAATTAGGAGTCTCAGAATTAACAAACCAAACTCAAATTTAAATCAGCCCATGTGGGTGCAAGTGTTAAATAAAAACAGGCAAGTAAGTGACATGATAATTCAGGAAAAAATCCCTGCAGGGCAAAATATTTTATTTTCTAGTACTTTGACAAGGTTACACGATTTTTGTCTTACATACAACTTCCATCAAGTGTAATGAATGATGTCTATGTCAAACCGACAAAGCTTCAGTTAGAACTCGATAATGGCTCCCTTGCAGCCGTACCAATTTGGAGATGCAACCCAGACACGCAGTCTTGATTCTTTGTAGGATCTCCCTCCACAATATCTCTCGGATCTTCGGTTGTAGAGTTCTTCTCACAAAGGTTGAACTTTAGACAAAGTATGGTTTGAGTTCCACAAAACAACTCACATAAAACCTTTTTGGGATTTATGAGTTATGAAAACAAACTTGAACCCTCAAAAGTGTGTTGGAGAAAAGAAAAACTCTCAAAAATGTATTTTGTGCAAAACAGTATTTTCTCCACATCGAAAACAAAATGTGTGACACCCTATTTATAAAACTTTTAAGGCAGTGACGTGTCAAAAAAAAGTAATCTCGTTCGAACGACTTCGGGTCTCATTTGAACAAGATAGGCTCTCATTTGAACGACCAGACACAAATCTCGAGATTCCTTTTACAGAATTTTAAAACATTTGGAAACTTAGAAACCAACACTCTTACGAATCTGAGAACAGTTATCCAAAAAATTTTATGATAAAAATGTTTTTGAAAAATAAAAAAGACCATTTAAGATTATTCAAAAATCATTTTTCACAAAAGGAAAAATATTTTTTAAAAAATCCTAACACTTTTTATGCAAAATGTAAATGGAACTTAAAAATATTTACCAAATCCGTCCTTGTTGGGCATGATTGTGAAGTTGACTTGAAATTCGGATCGTCGATTTTAGATATGCGCTTTTCAATTCGTCGACAAACTTGTAGCGGTATATGACATACTAAGTGTGACGGACTATGTCCTTACAGAGATATTGATTATATGTGTTGTTGGATTATGTGTTTAATTTATATTTATAATTATCATCGTAGGCACGACGGGATTGTTGGTAATATGCTCTCACCTTTATTTTAGGATGCTTACTAGGTATGGGACTAGTGGGTAGGCCTTGGTGCGATTTATGATTTCTAGGTATGGGACTAGTGAGTGTAGATCTTTATGGATGGGTGAATCCGGGGTGGGGTTGACTTTTACTTTAAAGCGTCATTGCGCTAGCCTAGGCATGAGACTAGTAAGAGATTAATGCAAGGAATCCATTATATACATAAGATAGGACATATATGTATTTTGGGGACCCTTAGGTATGTGACTAAGGGTGTTATTAAGGATATCACATTGATAAAATGGGTGGGTTGATTTCAATAAAATAATGAGGATGAGAAATTGAGAATCAATACGAAATATACTAAAACGGGTATTAAAATATATTACCAGCCATAATAATTATAGGACCGATAGTTAGAAACGGGTTGGCTCGCTATTACAACATTTGGGTGTGTGGCATTCGAGTAATTGTAGGGCTGACAGTTTTAACGGGTCGACTGGCTACGAAGATGTGTCGTGCATGGAACCTCAGTCAGAATTACAGGATTGACAGTTTAAAAGGATCGGCTGGCTATGGCGAGGGGAATGTGTGGGAGGTGTAGACCAACGGGAGCACTGCGCCAAACTGGTGATAATGAGATAAAGAATTATATTAATTATATTAATCGGGCTAATTAAATTAAATAGTTGGAATTACGACTTGGAGATAGCTTAGTTAATGAAATAGCTTATGTTGTTTAATTATTAGCATCGTTAATTAATATCTCGTTTAAATTAAAAGTTTCTATTGTGATATTTATTGCGTATAATGCTATTGTCTGGTTTCACGAATCCTATTTAGAGGGAGTAGTGTTCATGCATGCTCGGGGATCTGACCTCGTGTGTTGACTAACCTTTTTCAGGGAATTTACCAGAGTAGCTGCATATGAGTTATTGGAGAACATTTGGAGGTGTAGCTGGAGTTACTTTTATTTATCGTTTTATTCGTATAAACTTTCTGTGACAACCCGCAATCCGAGATAAGGGGTAGCCAGCCCGATACTCAAACGTAACAGGAATCATGGATGAATATCATTCTCAGCATCACAAAATATAAACTGAGTATACGAGAAAACCACCCAATACATTAGAAAACAGGTTGCCAAAAAGTATAGAAATTTAAAATGCAGTTAAGAAATTTAAGCTAAAACAACCCCATCTGATAAGCAAGTGGAATTCCACACGAATAAATATAATACAACTAAGATGAAAGTAAACATCAGGGCCGAATAGGTTATCGATCCCCAACAACATACAACAAAGTACAACAAATTAAATATCTTACATAATACATCCATTAATCAAATACAAAAGTTTGGGCCACACGCCCGAATAAAAAGACCCGATCATATCTAGAACACAAGGATGGAAGCATCAAATTCAAGATCCTGTAATAACCCGCAAAATCTTACAGCTCGTCGAAAGCAATGGAATGGGAACATCAAGACTAGCATCCTTGCCGGGGAGCACCTGAGCGGATACAATCATATACACAACAAGGAAAGTAAACCGGTCAGGGACGGGTTCTATATAATCACCAGAATAAATAAAAAGCATGATAGAAATGAACAGTTATGCATGGATGATAAGGATGATAAATTTTACATTATAATTTAACTAAATGATGAAATGTCATTTACCTAAAAGAAAGAAAAGTAATAACTTAAATTTAAAAACTTTCCTCATTTATCAAATTCCCATTACCTTGTGTATTCCTTAATAGGAATAAAACCATTTATTAACTTCCATAGTTAATTATCTTACCATTTCATCTTTTTATTCCTTAATAGGAATACCATTAATATCAAGTGCACTTTATGGCACATATTTAATTAATCACATTCCCGTGCTCTTTATGGCACATATCTATGCTCTTTGTGGCATTTATCATACGCTCTTTGTGGCGTTTAACAACCATCAAGTACCACTTGATAAAAATGTAGTTATATTCATATACATATAACGATTCTAAGACTTCCCGTCCGAGTTTCCCCACTGTGCGCACCCCTAAATGACCATCATCTTCCAGGGCCTACCATAAGACAACCTGGGATCCTACAACGCAGGACGTCGGGAAGCGGCCATGTGCTTGCGGGATAGTCAAGACCACACCCGGAATCTCCTACCCATCGAAGAAAATATATATATATATATAACAAACGCTCACATGGCCTAGGACTATATCCACCCTGCATTCATTAACCAGGGGGCATCACCATGCGCGCGAACTTCCCTTATGATGTCATTTAGAGAGGTGTGTAACAGTAAATTAACATTTACATCTTTAAATCTCATTATCATATTCAATATTCATTACCAATTTCCATTTCCATAACCCATGTGATTAGTTCTTTTTATTTGAACCCATCATTATTAAACAACTGGGTTCCTTTTATTTGAACCAATCATCATTAACACAATTTGGGTCCATTTTAGTTGAACCTATCATCTTTAAGCATTTGGGTTCATTATACGAACCTAGTACCCCTCGAATATCGTCATTAATATTCCTCAATTTACAAGTCCCGACTAAATCTCCAAATGATCATTATGATCCTACAAGTCCACAAAGTTCATAAAATCTTGATAAGTCCTTAAGTATCCAAACATGGGCCTACAACCCCTATCCTCCTATTAAGAAGTAACAAAAAGAGTGATGCCTAAACATCACTTTGGAACACCCCCTCCTCTGGACTTAACCCCAAGAGAAATCCATTCCAATCTAGGGTGACAACCAGACTCAACTAGGACTCTAAAAGCCAAAGTTTACTTCATTCAAGAAGGTTCCTAAGTCCCTATGACAAGAAAAGATTTAAAGAAAAAGTAAAACTCTAGGAAGAAAACAGGGGACCTGTCAACCGGTCCTAAGACCACGGTCGATCGCGCCTCATATTTGTGCCTTATAAGAAAAGTAGAAAGCTCACTTCGGAAGGGCCGGTCGACCGGTAAGGGGACCGCGATCGACCGCGCCTCAAATTTTTTGCCTTTGAAAGAAAGCAGTGTGCTCTCTCCCGAAGGCCCGGTCGACCGGTCTGAGAAACGCGGTCGACCGATCATTGCAGACCTAGACCCAAAACTCTCCATTCTTCTTCCAACAACCAAATACCATATCATTTAATGGAACTAATACATCACAAACATGTCTAATTACCATCATTTACAATATTAATCATCCAAATCAATTTCCAAGGGTTAATACCCACAAATCCAACAAAACCCTAAAATGATTAAACACAACAAATTCATAACTATCACAACTAATTATTCTCCTTAAATCATATAATAGCAAGTAGATAACTTGCCTTGATGTAGAAAATCAGATTTGAGGGAGATGCAAGCAAAATCCAAGCTCCAATCCCTCTTTTCTCCAAAGCTCTCTTCTTTCTCCTTTCTCTCTCTAGGTTAACAATTGTGTGTTAAGAGAAAATAAGGAAAATAATGAGGTTAGCAAGACTAAATCGGACCACTAGTCTAAAATGTCCAACTTTAATGACTAATACGCGATATAATAAGTCGCAACTACACATTTAAGCTATAACCAGTCAAAAGTGTCCGAAATGCCAAAATACAATATGACACTTATTTTGACTGTCTCGCACCTACCGGGACTAACTAAACCCTCAAAATTATCATTTGAAAATTTTATAACTCATTTTAAGTTCCGGTTTCTCATTAAACCATAATGTCATTTTATATCTTATGACACCATAAATCACCACATGGATATTTTTTACCTACTCATCAGGTAATCATACAACATTTCAGTAAATATTAACCTTTCTCATATTAAATTAATATTTACTCAACATCTATCATTTTATAATTAATTACTACACATAGTAAATAAATATAAAATATGCTATCAAACGTGAGGGTTGTTACACTTTCCTTTCCATCTCATTGTATTATGAGACTTATTATGGATTTTTATCGGGCCATTCGGTTACAAAGTTGTTCGAGTATTTACAGTTGGATTACTAGTAATATTTTAATTAATTCATTTGTTTGGAGATTTGATTATCTTGGAGTTTTAGCATGTGATGTTTTTATATTACAATTATTCTTCTTGTGGACTGATTTATTTATGTCTCATATATGTCACATGCTAAGAATGGTATTTATTTAGTAACACCTGGCATAGTCTGGCGACGGCAGTGGCTAGCCGCCCCATTGTCCAGATTGCGCGGGATTGTTACAGTTATTAAATTAATTACCATTCTTAGCATGTGACATATATATGAGACATTTAAAATTTTCTCACAAGATATCCTCAAATTTTCAATAAGTATAATCTTTCATGAAATATTGAAATCCATCAGAATGCTATCTCCAAAATAAATCCAACTCAAATATTATAAAATAATAACCAATAAATAATCCCACTATAAATCTCTAACTGAAATCCATAAACAACTGGGAACCGAATGGTCCACCAAAAATCTCTAAATAACTGTCTCAAAATAAAACAACGTAATGGAAAATAAATCTAAGCTACGAAAGTAGATAAAATAAATATCCAGTTGCGCTCCACAGATCTCCAATACATCTTATACAACTACTCCCACAACTATACCTTAAATGTTAGTCAACGTAATGGGTCAGAGACCAATAAAAGTATACTAGTTACTCCTCCTAATAGGGTCCGTAAACCCAGACGATAGCGTTATCTTTAATAAACATCACACTAGAGTATTTTAATTTAAACATGATACAAATTAAATTGCATGTAAAATAACTACCACAATCTATCTGTATTGTTAAGCGCCCCGATGTTTAAATCCAATTATGATATTTCAACATAACACTGGATCCCATAATTTAATTTAATTCATGCAATCAATTAATTTATGAAACACCAGTATATCCAACTCACCTTATTTCAGGTCCTGCACATCCTCCTGGTCCGCTTAAGTTCTACACTACACACATTTCGCTCACTATAGCCAGTTCGCCCAATTTTTTTAGCACTGCACATACTCGTGAGGTTCCACGCACGACACATCACTATATCCAGTTCGCATATATTCTCTCAGTCCTGCACATACTCATGATGCCACGCACACCCATGTCATTATAACCATTCGATCGGTATTCTGTCAGCCCTGCACATACTTGCAATGCAAATTTATTTTAATGGCTGTTCTTTTATCTTAGGCATTAATGATAAATTTTCTCAAGTTATCATCTTTTCTATTAGCCCCCCTTAAATCAAGCATAAATTCCCAAACTACCCATAGTCCTATACCTAGAGATTTCCAAAACGCAGATATATACTAACTTATCATTTAGGAAGAATACCTACAAAAATCACTACCTAAGCCTCACTTAGCCTAACTAAGCACTTTTGATTTTCAGTAACTTATAAAATTTCCATACATATGCCTATTTTGGAGCGTACAATAACAATTTTATATTCTACAAGATAGACAAATAACATTATTTTACGAGTCAAATTTGTTTAAAAAATTTAAACGATTTATTTTAACATGTGAACATCCATATAATATAAGGAAAGTCCAACCGCTAAACCTAAACATATAAGGGTTTTGAGTCTTAATTCATATAAAAGATTTGAGTTAAAAAAGTCCCAACTTTAAATTTCACCTTTATAATTAGTGTCTCGAATATATTTTATGGAAACTGTGATTATTAGTATTTAGGCAACATTTTAAACTCATAATACTAAAGGATAACGATAGAAGTATTCATATCTGTAAAAAAGTCATCCTATAAATCTAATTACATGGACGCGTTCCTCTCACTAAAATACTAAAGACATCTTCTTGGTTGTTCTTGAGAAAACTTGATTTAGATCTTCAAAACTTAGCTTGAAAGTTGTGTTCGATGAGATTCAGGTTGTGTAGATGAGAGGAGATAATAATTTAAGATATGATACTTTTTGAAAATGATTAAAAGTGTTCTAAAAACTCTAAACATGTCCATTATGTAAAGGATTTAAAAAAAGAGTCTTAATCAAATACAAGCACTAAAACAAACATTACGGATGATAGGAGTGTCAATCTTGGCTGAAAGTTTGATTTTTCTAGTTGATAGCGAGACAATGCTGCTATAAAAAATTCAACTTGATGGGACGGTCGAATTTTTTTAATCCTCCTAAAGCCAGATCCTCCCTCGATTTTTATATAAAAAGTTATAATTATTAAATTCTAATCCTGATTTAAATTCCACTAAAAACCTTATTTTTATATATAAAACCAGACTTTATATACAAAACTTAAATAGATTCCAAAAATTATTTTTTTCTAAATTTTAAATTTATTAAATATTTTTACAGCTAAAAAATCATGGGGTGTTACATACTCCCCCACTAATACAAGAATTTAATCCTCAAAGATGGACGAAGCGTAAATACCAAACAGAAAGTCACGCAAGTAAAATAAGGCTTACTTCTGCCTACCCGTAGAATGCTATGATTGGACGCCCATACACCCAATCCTACACGCATATACCTCACGAACAAAGATACAATATATATCCGAACTATTTATATACGCATAACTTTGAAAATAACGGCGTACCACGCTCTCTCATGATTCACCACTCATAACTATCTCTATAAGACATCGCGGGCTTAAATTTTTTAATCGAATTACATCACTGCATCGATACTAGATATAGCCAAAATTTATACTAACGATCTGTCAAATAAATATCATTTTCAAAATCAATTCTAAGGATCCTCACATCAACATTACTATTTCTAACCTCAATGTCTATAACGTCCTTAACACAAAACTCCCTATTTCCAAGAAACACAGCTAACATGTATGCTAGAGCCAATACCTTATAGAGTACGAATCAATAAAGGAGATGAAAGATCGGTAACGTGAAAGCTAAATGGACTCACAACCTACGAGACCTAAAATATGGCTCTGATACCATATGTAACACCCCACGCATTCTGGCATCAGCCGCCACCAAAATACGCAGGACATTACTAAATTAAATACCATTATTAACATGTGACCGATATATTGTTGTGACACCCTGACTAATTAAATACCGGGTAGCTACTCCTTTATTAAATCAATACAAAATGCCAAGTTGGTTCAGTTAATAGCATCACTGTCGAAAACATTTTAATGATTACTAACCACCTAGTATTTAAAAAGTGAGTTGCCAAATTTTAAATTAAATCTGATTAACATGCAATAAATGAATTATAGAAATGTAGCACAACCATTCACGATGAAGTCTCAATAGAGTAACCAACAAATAATAATGAGTCTGGAGGAAATACTCCTCACAACAATCCCAATATGGAAATAAATGAAACAAGTCTGCAACCTGAATTAATTACAAACCAAAGTCTGCATAACTGAAATATAAATGTCTCTAAAGGAAATGGGTGACATGCCCTACAAATATTAAAGCTGAATATGGAGTCAAGATAAAAGGAGCGTCTACTAGCAAGGCCCTGTAACTTTCACAACAGCTACAGCTCGTCACCTGAATGGAAATCCTATGCATGGTGTCCTTGTGGCTGGCCACCTAAAAGGTTTTTACAAAAATAGATTTGAAAGCAAACGGGTCAGAGCCCGAAAGTGAAGATTATTTTAAAAACATCAAGTGTTTTAATAACATTAAAACAATGAATGCAAAATACATGTTAGGACGTGCTCTCACATGAAATACTCACCTATTGGCTATTTGTGCACTCCTAGCGTACCGTACCCATACAAGTGTTTCTCATATCTAACTAGACCAAAACAAATACTAACCTTTCTACTCGATTCGTACTATAAGTCCCAACGTTATCAATTTAATAGAGAGCTTTACTTTAATTCTCGAATTTCAAAGTATTAGTTATACAATTTACCAAAGGTTATCTCCCATTTTGTATTCTCAATGCGTTACTATAATAATTCTCACATTCAAACATAACAATTCTTTTCATTTAACCGTATATTATTCACGACATAAATATACAATACAAGCACCCCGAGACTAAGCTACGATGCACACATACTCTGCTATCCATCCCGGTACATCACGTACATAAGGATTACAAATTCCGAATCTCTCAGGAATTGTTAGAATAAGCACCACACACAAAAATGGAGGTGAACATAATTCAACATATCCATGGTCACGTACATACCTACGCTCCATAGTCAGCTGACTTATTAAATCACAAATAAGTCATTCTCTTGAACTATGTCCTCGAGGTACCAATCTAAATCTGGGCACACAAAGACTAGATGGCCCTAAGCGAACGTAAACCTGCCGTGATAGCAAGTATGGTAGGTATGTCATACACATAAAATCATATACATATACTAAGCATGCACACATCTTAGTAATTATCATAATTTATTAGTGGTATACTTCTCATTCTTATACCAACTTATAATGTTACGCAATTCACATATCCCCGGTTAATACTAACGTTTAAATCGTCAATTATTCTCACATCGTAATTAGTCACTCACGTCCTAATCCATAATTTTCATTTGGTTCAAATCACACTTCTATGTTTTACTCCTCAATATATCTCAAATATCCCAACTATATCAATTAGTCATCACGGGAATGTTATCTCTACAAATAAACCAGGTTACGGGACATTAGAAATCAAATCAGGCCAAAAAGGCCAATCTGTCAACTCGTTAGAAGCCTCGTTCGAACGAGAGTTCGTTCGAACGAAGTGGGCATCTAACGAGATCTCGTTAGAGCTAAAGGCATAGAATGAACATCCCACTCGTTAGAATTCAAACTGTCAACTCGTTAAATGCTTGTTTGAACGAGCTCGTTCGGATGACCTGGGCAGGCCTTCTAACGAGGTGACAGTTTCGAGCCCAGAATTTTCCTATCTCGTTTTTCTCAATTTTATTCACCTCTAATCTCATCTAAAAGTCACCCCAATAGTATTTTAAGGTTTCTAATCATCACTAAACATTCATAGGTCATAACACAACATTTATATAAGGACAAATCTTCCTACACATCATCTAATTATCATAACTCCCCAATTTTTCCCAAACCTCATGAACATGAACCCTTGAAATTTAAAGTCATCAATTTCGATAAATAAATCCGTTTTTTTGTAACATAAAAATAGTAATTCTTTTAGTCTAATCACCCAATAACAATTCTACATGAAAACCTATATCCAAATCTGAATTTATAACTCCAATTTCATGGGTTTTATAAATATCCCAACACAATGAAAATATATCAATTTTCTAATCACAGAAGAAGCATTCGCTTGAAATTAACGTAATTAAACCACTTGCCTCGGATTATTCTCCGAATTTGATGTTGAATTGATGAAGGTTGGTCTCTCTCTTTCTCTTCCAAGGTTGAAGGTTGAAGATGGAGGTTAAGGTTTTCTCTTTGGGAACTTTTCTAACTTCTTCCTCTAACTCCCGTTGCCCTCTAATCACTTAAGTGATAGTAATGGGTTAGTGGGTTATTAAATTCCCTATTTTTAATTCCCAAAATTCGTTTGTCATAAATCCCAAAATTTCAAAATTACCAAATTGCCCTTTTAAGTTGCCGGTATGGCCCAATAATGCCCCGGGACCCAAACTAAACCCCCGACTAGTGTTTTCTGACTATTTCGACCCTTCCGGACACGTTGGCGCACTCAAAATGACCATATGGTTGATAGAAACAAAATTCTCTTTTTAATTAAAATAATTACATTCCTGGCATGACTGTCACGCGCGTCCCAACAAAATTTCCAAATTGCCGTATTTCAATCTCGCGACAATTACAATTGTTTCAATATTCATATAACATCATATGTATACACATTATAATCAAATACCAACTCACATCTCGTTAGTATTTTATCCGAATTAATTCTCAATTAATTCTCAATTAATTTAATTAATCCCACAAATAAATATCAATAAAAGTACGGGGTATTACATACTTCCCCCCTAATAACAGAATTTCGTCCCGAAATTCGGAACTAGAAAGTACCTGGTAAAAATAACTCTGGATAACGTTCGCGCATCTCATCCTCGCGCTCCTATGTGGACTCCTCGACATTTTGATGTCGCCACTGAACACTCACTAATGGAACTATCTTTGACCGCAGTTTTCGCTCACTTCGGTCCAAAATAGCAATCAGTCCCTCCTCGTAGGAGCTATCGGGCTGGAGATCGATGTCCTCCAAAGCAATGTGAGAATGAGCCAAATCATCTTTAAGATATTTCCTTATTGAGGAAATATGAAACACATAATGAATTCTGTGTAAATGCTCCGGTAGCCCAAGTCTATACGCAACAGACCCAATCCGCTCGATGATAGGAAATTGTCCCACGTATCTCGGTGCCAACTTCCCTTTCTTCCCAAATCGCATAATGCCCTTCATAGGAGATACTCTGAGTAAAACCTGGTCCCCCACTTGGAACTCCCTGAAGAACCTTTTCGCATCAGCATAGCTCTTCTGCCGATCTTGAGCTACCCGAATGCGACTCCGTATCAATTCTATCCTCGCCGAAGTATCCTGAATCACTTTCGGCCCAAGTAGTTTGTTATCCCCCACCTCCAACCAACATGCTGGGGAATGACAAGGTCTACCTTACAACGCCTCAAATGGAGCCATGCCAATGGTGAACTGGTAGGAGTTATTGTAAGCAAACTCCATCAGTGGAAGATACTGCTCCCATCCACCCCCAAAATCAATGATGCACATACGCAACATGTTTTCCAACATCTGATTTGTACGCTCGGTTTGCCCATCGGTCTGCGGATGATAAGCCGTATTCAACCGCAATTCCGTGCCCATGGCCTCCTGAAAACTTTCCCAAAACCGTGAAATAAATATCTTGTCTCTGTCAGACACGATATTTAGGGGCACGCCGTGAAGTCTCACTATTTCTACAATAAAGAGCTGGGCATACTGTCCTTACGGGTAGAAAATGAGCGACTTTGGTCAACCTGTCCACAATTACCCAAATGGAGTCGTGACCTCTCTATGACGTAGGCAACCCCGTGATAAAGTCAATGGAGATGCTCTCCCACATCCACATCGGGACCTCTAATGGCTGTAGAAGTCCTGTCGGTCTCTGATGGCCTACTTTTACCAGCTGACAAGTGGCGTATTTAGAAACAAACACGGCAATATCTCACTTCATCCCGTTCCACCAATACTGACGTTTCATATCTTGGTACATTTTCTCCCCACCGGGATGTACCGCGAACCGTGAGCCATCGACTCTGCCATCACCTCGTGTCGCAATTCCTCCCCTTCCGGAACTACCAGTCTCCCATTGAAGCGTAATCCCCCATCTGAACTAACGGTATAGGACTCGACTCCCTCTACTAGTAATCGAATTATCTGCTCATGACAGAACGAGTCATTTGCCTGTGCCCGTACCACCTTGCGACAATCTGCGGTGTAACAGTCATCACAGACATGAATGATCGGGCCACTGCATCCTGGTGTCCCAACTCTTTCCACTTAGTCTTCAACACCCCTGCCACCTCATCTACTGGCCTACGGCTCAACGCGTCTGCTACCACGTTAGCCTTTCCCGAGTGATATTGGATATCGAACTGATAATCTTTCACAAGCTCAAGCCACCTTCACTGCCGCATATTCAACTCCATCTGCGTGAATAGGTACTGTAGGGACTTCTGGTCTGTGAACAATCGAAACTTCTCCCCCAAAAGGTAATGTCTCCAAATCTGAAGGGCAAATACAACTGCCGCTAACTCCAAATCATGAGTGGGGTAATTCTTCTCGTGAGGCTTAAGCTTACGGGAAGCATAAGCTATGGCCTGACTCTCCTGCTGCAATATACCTCTAAGTCCTTGTAAGGATGCATCGGTGTAAACTAGATACTCAACTCCCGATATCGACAATGCTAACAAAGGTGCTGAGGTCAATTTGTCCTTCAACTTATCGAATTCCAACTGACAGGCATCACTCCAGATGAATGGCACACCCTTACGAGTCAGATGTGTCATGGGACCCACTATTTTGGAGAAACCCCGAATAAACCTCCTGTAGTATCCTGCTAAGCCCAAGAAACTACGGATCTCAGTCGGTATCGTGGGCTGTCCCCACTCCCTCACAGCGGATACCTTCCCCGGATCAACAGATATTCCCCGGTCAGAAATAATATGTCCCAAAAACTGAACCTCCTTCAGCCAAAACCCACACTTCTCATACTTTGCATACAACTCATTCTGACGTAGCGTCTGCAAAACCTGTCTCAAATGCTCGGCGTGCTCCTCCTCTGTCTGGGAGTAGACCAGAATGTCATCAATGAAAATAATGACGAACTGGTCCAGGAACTCTCTGAACACCCTATTCATCAAGTCCATAAACACGGCTGGAGGGTTGGTCAAGCCAAAAGGCATAACCCGAAACTCGTAGGAACCATATCTCGTTAAGAAAGCAGTCTTCGAGACGTCCTCTTCCCTGATACGGAACTGATGGTATCCTGATCACAAATCAATTTTTGAGAAGAAATAAGCTCCTCTCAGCTGGTCGAATAAGTCATCGCTTCGGGGCAACGAATACTTATTCCGTATCGTGACTTTATTCAACTCCCGATAATCTACACACAACCTCAACGATCCATCCCTCTTCTTTACGAATAACACAGGGGCACCCCACGGCGAAGTACTCCTCCGTATAAACCCCTGACCCAATAACTGCTCAATCTGATCCCGTAACTCTCTCATCTCAGCTGGAGCCATACGGTAAGGTGCGCAGGCAATAGGCCGAGTGCCCGGCGTCAAATCAATCACAAAATCTATCTCTCTACTCGGAGGTAGTCCATGTATATCCTGAAATACATCGGCAAATTCTTGAATAATTGGAATCAAATCAAGTGGTATCACCACTTCCTTAGAGGTCTCCTCCTCTATACAAATGAGCGGTCGAACCTCCCTCTGGACGAGGCATCGCCACTACAAATATCCCTTGCCCCAGAATGGCAAAAACAATGCTCCCACCGAAGCAATCAATCATGGCTCTATATGATGCGGGCTAATCCATACCAATAATAACATCATGCTCATGCATATCTAAGACTAACATGTCTGCAGGTAATACCAAACTATCAATCTCTACCCCCACTCCCCGGCATATAAATAAAAATGAATCATTCCCAAGTGGTGAGTCTACCTACGTTACAGTGCTCAATACTGTGGTTAATAACCCTAAGGTCTTCGCATAATATGTATCTATAAAACAATGCGTTGTCCCAGTAACAAACAAAATTCGACCCAAAGTCCCATGGATAGGAAAACATACCCCAAATTGTGGGTGGTGCCTGCGGAGCGGCTGCCTGTGGGAAGTTATAGACTCGTCCGCACTGTAGCTGTCTCTGCTGAACTGAGGCTGTTGGAAAGGGTGGTGGAGCTGGCTGCTGTGGTTTATTACTAGCACCTTCCTGTCGTGGGGCCCTATTCTTCTCTGGACAATCCTTATTCCTATGGCCATGCGTGCCACACATAAAACATCGGCCTCTAAAGTTACACCCCCTCTGACCCTGCTAGTGTCGGTGTCGGTCTTGCTGACTTGGGACTTTATTCCTCTTTCGAAACAGCTTCATTTTACCACGTTGTTGACTAGTCTCACTTTTTCCCTGGTCTTGCTGGCCTTGATGGGAAATTTGTGGAAAAACTTTGTCAGGGTGAGGATAATCCATCCACTTGTGACCCGGTTGTACACATTTATAGCAGAGTTTCGAAATTCTTCGCTGGTCGAATTGTAGTTTATCCCCAGTCTAATTCGGATAAGATTTACGTTCGTGATCGTCCATTCCACAACTGAAACACCTCTTTGTGGTTTCATTCTTAACCTGACTTCGTTGGCCCTGACACATTTGCCCCTGTACATAAATCTCGTTACTTCTGGAACTGACTCTATCTTGGTTGTTTTGTTGTCGCAGATTCGGTGTCTTCGCACATTTGTCAGCTTTAGTCACATGCATTTGGTTAACTTTTCTAGGTCTTTTGCCTCCTTTAAGTTGTATGCTGCGTTCTTGGTATTGTAAAACTGCAGTGGTGACAGCTTGTGCCACGATACCTGCTAACTCGGCGGTTGATATTCTTCCTGGGGATACCTGGGGTGTCAGTCGATCTTGCTCGTTGACTCCCCTAACTGTTTTAGCTAGTTCTTCTTGACGATCCATCTGAAAATATAAGTAAATTTGGATGAGTTCATCATTCAAATAAACAAGTCGCAGAAGTACGAATTTTCCAGTATATAGAGACAAACACAACATTCCTAGTATTAGGGCTCTATATCAAAGAGAGCTCAGCGGAAACGTAACAAGCCGTACAGGTCCTAAAGGACACCTGTGACACCCCGACTAATTAAATACCGGATAGCTACTCCTTTATTAAATCAATACAAAATGATAAGTTGTTTCAGTTAATAACATCACTGTCGAAAACATTTTAATGATTACTAACCACCTAGTATTTAAAAAGTGAGTTGCCAAATTTTAAATTAAATCTGATTAACATGCAATAAATGAATTATAGAAATGTAGCACAACCATTCACGATGAAGTCTCAATAGAGTAACCAACAAATAATAATGAGTCTGGAGGAAATACTCCTCACAACAATCCCAATATGGAAATAAATGAAACAAGTCTTCATCCTGAATTAATTACAAACCAAAGTCTGAATAACTGAAATATAAATGTCTCTAAAGGAAATGGGCGACATGCCCAACAAATATTAAAGCTGAATATGGAGTCAAGACAAAAGGAGCGTCTACTAGCAAGGCCCTGTAACTTTTACAAGAGCTACAGCTCGTCACCTGAATGGAAATCCTATGCATGGTGTCCTTGTGGCTGGGAACCTAAAAGGTTTTTACAAAAATAGATTTGAAAGCAAACGGGTCAGAGCTCGAAAGTGGAGAGTATTTTAAAAACTGCAAGTGTTTTAATAATATTAAAACAATGAATGCAAAGTACATGTTAGGACGTGCTCTCACATGAAATACTCACCTCTTGGCTATTTGTGCACTCCTAGCGTACCGTACCCATACAAGTGTTTCTCATATCTAACTAGACCAAAACAAATACTAACCTTTCTACTCGATTCGCACTATAAGTCCCAACGTTATCAATTTAATAGAGAACTTTACTTTAATTCTCGAATTTCAAAGTATTAGTTATACAATTTACCAAAGGTTATCTCCCATTTTGTATTCTCAATGCGTTACTATAATAATTATCACATTCAAACATAACAATTCTTTTCATTTAACCGTATATTATTCACGACATAAATATATAATACAAGCACCCCGAGACTAAGCTACGGTGCACACATACTCTGCTATCCATCCCGGTACATCACGTACATAAGGATTACAAATTCTGAATCTCTCAGGAATTGTTAGAATAAGCACCACACACAAAAATGGAGGCGAACATAATTCAACATATCCATGGTCACGTACATACCTACGCTTCATAGTCAGCTGACTTATTAAC
Organism: Sambucus nigra; assembly: GCA_949130495.1. Lineage (NCBI taxonomy): Eukaryota > Viridiplantae > Streptophyta > Magnoliopsida > Dipsacales > Adoxaceae > Sambucus > Sambucus nigra. The sequence goes on along the minus strand of OX422219.1, from coordinate 1,938,608 downwards.
TCACAAATAAGTCATTCTCTTGAACTATGTCCTCGAGGTACCAATTTAAATCCGGGCACACAAATACTAGATGGCCCTAAGCGAACGTAAACCTCCCGTGATAGCAAGTATGGTAGGTATGTCATACACATAAAATCATATACATATACTAAGCATGAACACATCTTAGTAATTATCATAATTTATTAGTGGTATACTTCTCATTCTTATACCAACTTATAATGTTAGGCAATTCACATATCCCCGGTTAATACTAACGTTTAAATCGTCAATTATTCTCACATCGTAATTAGTCACTCACGTCCTAATCCATAATTTTCATTTGGTTCAAATCACACTTATATGTTTTACTCCTCAATATATCACAAATATCCCAACTATATCAATTAGTCATCACGGGAATGTTATCTCTACAAATAAACCAGGTTACGAGACATTAGAAATCAAATCAAGCCAAAAAGGCCAATCTGTCAACTCGTTAGAAGTCTCGTTCGAACGAGAGTTCGTTCAAACGAAGTGGGCATCTAACGAGATATCGTTAGAATGAAAGGCATCGAATGAACATCCCACTCGTTAGAATTCAAACTGTCAACTCGTTAGAAGCTCGTTCGAACGAGCTCGTTCGAACGACCTGGGCAGGCCTTCTAACGAGGTGACAGTTTCAAGCCCAAAATTTTCCTATCTCATTTTTCTCAATTTTCTTCACCTCTAATCTCATCTAAAAGTCGCTCCAACAGTATTTTAAGGTTTCTAATCATCACTAAACATTCATAGGTCATAACACAACATTTATATAAGGACAAATTTTCCTACACATCATCTAATTATCATAACTCCCCAATTTTTGCCAAACCTATATCCAAATCTGAATTTATGACTCCAATTTCATGGGTTTTATAAATATCCCAACACAATGCAAATATATCAATTTTCTAATCATGGAAGAAGCATTCACTTGAAATTAACGTAATTAAACCACTTGCCTCGGATTATTCTCTGAATTTGCTGTTGTATTGATGAAGGTTGGTCTCTCTCTTTCTCTTCCAAGGTTGAAGGTTGAAGATGGAGGTTAAGGTTTTCTCTTTGGGAACTTTTCTAACTTCTTCCTCTAACTCCCGTTGCCCTCTAATCACTTAAGTTCTAGTAATGGGTAAGTGGGTTATTAAATTCCCTATTTTTAATTCCCAAAATTTCAAAATTACCAAATTGCCCTTTTAAGTTGCCGGTATGGCCCAATAATGCCCCGGGACCCAAACTAAACCCCCGACTAGTGTTTTCTGACTATTTCGACCCTTCCGGACACGTTGGTGCACTCAAAATGACCATATGGTTGATAGAAATAAAATTTTATTTTTAATTAAAATAATTACATTCCTGGTGTGGCTGTCACGCGCGTACCAACAAAATTTCCAAATTGCCGTATTTCAATCTCGCGACAATTTCAATAGTTTCAATATTCATATAACATCATATGTATACACATTACAATAAAATACCAACTCACATCTCGTTAGTATTTTATCCGGATTAAGTCTCAATTAATTCCCATTTAATTTAATTAATCCCACGAATAAATATCAATAAAAGTACGGGGTATTACAATTGTATATTTTAAATTTTCTCACAAGATATCATCGAATTTTCAATAACTATAATATTTCATGAAATATTGAAATCCATCACCACACTATCTCCAAAATAAATTCAACTTAAATATTATAAAATAATATCCAATAAATAACCCCTATACAAATATCTAATTGAAATCGATAAACAACCGTGGAATTGAATTGCCCACCGAAAATCTATAAATAAGTATATCAAAATAAATGACTAAATGGAAAGTAAATCTAAACTACTAAAGCAGACAGAATAGTCCCGCTGCACTCCAAAGATCTCCAATACATCCTATGTACCTACTCCCTCAACTATACCTGAAATGTTAGCAATGCAATAGGTCAGAGCTAACCGCATTAATACTAGCTACTTCTCCTAACTAGGATCCGTAAACCTAGACAATATCATTATGCATGATAAGCATTACAATAGATTATTTTAAATTAAACCAGATATAAATTAACATCCGAGTAAAATAACTATCACTATCTATCCGTATCACTAAGCTACCCTATTATTTAAATCAAATTATGATATTCCAAGATAACGCTAGATCCCTGAATTTAATATAATTAATTCAATCCAATTAATTTAAGTGACACCAGTAGAGCCAATTCACCCTATTTCAGGTCCTGCACATACTCCTAGCTGGCTTAAGTTCTACACCACACACATTCTCCTCACTATGGCTAGTTCGTCCGTATTCTAGTCAGCCCTTCACGTACTTGTGATGCCCCTCCACACCCACGTCGCCATAGCTTGTCGGCCCAACGATTTTTTTTAATCATTCTTAGGCCAAATTGTCCTTTAATTTTTATATAAAAAGTTATAATTTCTAAATTGTATTCCCGATTTAGATTCCACAAAAAACCTTATTTTTATATATAAAAACTAGCATTTTTAAGTACCAAAATTAGATAGATTCCAAAAATTATTTTTTTTTCTAAATTTTTAATTCAACAAAGATTTTTATGGTTAAAAAACCCCGAGGTGTTACACCTAGGTCAACCTTACACTAATTCTGTAAATTTTGAAAGGCAATATAAACCTATTATGTTTTTTTTGCAAACGGATTAGTCTGATTCGTTCTTGGGAGAATGCACTCAGCCTGACTAAATACTAATGATGATGTGGCATAGCTAATTGCTTTTAGTATGTGACGCGTGTTCCCCATTAGTTTGGTGGAAACGTAGTGATGAAGAGAAACACACACACACACACACACACAGACATATATATATATATATATATCACTATAAAATGCAATACAAGGAGTTAAAATTCCTTTTCAGTTTGATTGTCCATGTGTAACTACATAATTCTCCTCTTTCTCTCCTCCCATTTTTTCTGTTCAGTCAAAGAGTTACTACCCACCTTCCTAAACCATTCACGTCTCTATATCTACCTCTACAAAATTAAAAAATGATCCATCTACTTATTCATGGGTTCCCTTTTTATGAGGGCACATGAAAATTTGTCCTAAATATCAAACCCCCAGTATCGAAGAGTTTCAAAAACCATTCTCTTTCCTTCTCACCCCAACCTCTTCTCCGACTTTTTCTCCACCAAAATTTCCTCCATAAATCAAATCACTTATCTTTCTCCTTCTCTTCCACATGACAAAAACCATCAAATGGAAGGTAACTCGAAATTTATGAATGACCCCAGGTCGAAGCAACTGGGGTGTGATCTCAGAAACTATGGGAAAATAGTTAATCCAAAATAGAGACAATGAAAAAGGTTATGTGGTTGTGGCAGGGAAATAAGGCACAAATATATGCGTGATGAGGTTAAAAGTTCAGGTTTGGTTGTATAAAGACATTGACAATAATTCCATTCCATGGTCGTTTCACGACAAGAACTAGATGAAGGAAATTACCTGTTGACTTGCATTTTGTACCCGACTATCAATTGTGTGATCCATACTCATAAGGAAGGTGATATTTAATGAGTTGTGAGTATCTATTTTTCAAGCCAGGAATTTGTTTTGGTAAGTGAAAAAATTCGGTAGAAATTTTCAAATCTTGACGGGAGTTATTACGGTAAGGAATTGAACAGGCTATCTTAAACTCTTAGAACTTGGTGACTCTTGATATATTTCAATCATGTTTGTTGCATAATGCCGATTTCTTTTAGTTTCTATTGTTCCTTCCCCTCATGTTTGATCTATATAAATAAAATGAGCGGTGTTGATTTAAAAAAAAAGGAATTGGTTAAATTTTTTGTACTTAGTTGCCGACTTGCTATTGGTTTCCTATTGGAGCATTTTGGGGGGAGGGGGGGGGGGGGTTCTATTGACCCCTGTTGGGGTTTGAATATATGGATTATAGGTGTCTTCCACTTGTATATTGTTTGGCATTTTTTTGTTAAATGAGTTTGTTTTGTTGGGTTTGGGTTATTGGATTTTGATTGAATTACTGTATTTACCCAGTTTGTTTTGGCTTCGAGGTTAGGAGTTGTGCGCTACTACCTTTGCTTTGGTGCTTGTAATATTTTTACATTTCACCCCAAAAAAGAAGTGAACTAATTTCTGTACTAGGAGAAAGTATTTGCTTTGAGAGTGGAAATATATGATAACGTAGTTTGAGGTTTTTGAGTTTGAATTGATCCGAAAAGTATATGCACTATTTTTTTTTTTATTATTTTTATACATTTTACTTTTTCCATTATTTCTCCTTTTTAGATTAATGTCCACATTAATGGTGCAACAATTTATGTTTTAAAAATGCTAATCACATGTAATATTGCAAATAACGAACATGCTTCTTAATGTATTATGATCCATTACATAATATATATGGTTGACTTATATAATTCATTCTCTTGAAATATATAATTTTTTTAAAAGTTCGATAATAATATTTATAAAAATATGTATTTTTATTACCTAAGTTATAATACCTAATATGGTTTTCCAACAGGGATAAAACCGGCTGTAGTTTGAAGTGGTGCAAATTATAAATGTTTGGATTTTTCTCACCATTGCATTACCCGCGCATTACGCGGGCTTACAACTAGTGTTATTTATAGTTCCCTTGGTTAATGTCTATTGTCACTCCACGTTCCCAAACCATCATGACACGTCAATCATGTGGCTTAGGCAATGTGAGTGCATTCACAAAAAATGAGGAAATATCACATCATCTAGTTTTGTCACTATTAATGATTTTCAAACCCTTTCTCTTGACTATTTGTACTCCATCCTATCCATGAACTATTTTTTTCTCCGTACACACACACTTCCTTCATTTATCTATATATCAATACTTTTGTCTTCTTCCTTCTACCAATATTTATAAATATGATTCCAAAATACAAAGTACTTTCTATTGATAACTTTTGGGATTTAAAAAATTCATAGAACATACCTGAAACTCTTAACATCATAATATATGGGCAATATGAACAACTTTCTCATCTTGTACATGAGGATATTATGTACCACAAAGTCATAGTATTAAATGTGGGGTTTGATTCCCATTCATCTACTTTTTTAGCGAAGTTATTGACTTCTACAAGTTGATGCACTTAAACGTAATGCTAGTTTTTTTCTATAGTAATGGTGGATATAAATCAATATATTGATATTTTTCGGTTTTTGTTTGAGATATGACACTATGATTACATCTTAACTAGTGATGGGTATGATTTATAACATATTAAGGGGCATTAGGCATAAATGAGATTTATTTAATGGATCCCTAGGAGGGTAATAAGAAAATTCTTTTGTGGATAGAAATGAATCAAAATAAAATTATTACAAAAGAAAGGTAACATTTATTTTTAATTTGGCCAAGCGTTATTCCTAGATTCTGAGTGACAAAAATGTAATTTATAAATTGATTAAACTTATCAACATATGTTCATGAAGCATATAAAGGGAATCAAAATGAGAAATAATATATCATGCATTTGAAACGGGGATTTATACAAGAAAAAACCCTAACATGAAAAAAATCTTGTGCCGAACTGACACTTTCCACTATATAGATAAAGATTTTGCAAAATGTAGAAATGACTTATAAACTTGAGCCTTTCCTTAACTTAATAATTCAGAACCTCCACAAGCCACTTTTTCCACCCTCTAGTCGGATGAACAAGCATGGATCGTTCTTTGACCACTCACCACGTCATGGGTGTCATCTTCTGTTGATAAGGTTTGATTTGCGCTGATCTTCAAATATTCTTCATAGTTGAAGAGAACTATGTTGTTCCAATGGAACCACTGAGTTGCCATCAATGTAATTTTAACTTCCTAGGATATGAGATTCCTAAAGGTTGATGGAGATTTTAAAAGTGTTTAGATAATAAACAATAAACTGACATAGATTGAAGTGTCTCTAGAACAAATTTTGTAAGTGTTTGTCCAATTCTCGAGAAGAAATAAAAAAACTTCAAATTACATTAAATTACTAATGAAAATAATGGATATAAAAATACAAAGAAGTTTTTTCCAAATATGAAAATATGATTTCTTTAGCACAATAACACAATGAAAACCTTAAAAACAATCTTCTTCTTTGATTTGGAGAAGAATATTAACTAAATAAACATTTTGAACTTGTGTCTATAAGCTCTCCAATTCTCTAAGTAATTCTTGTCAGTAAAAAATACTGGAATTCCCTAATACAACAAATGATATATCTGTAAAAAAAAATCTACACATTTTTCAAGTTAATATTTTAGAAAAATATATTTTTCTCACCAGATTTGGTACCTTCATTGGAGAATAAATATTCCTTCCCATGGCAAGGCTTCGGCAAATCTAGGACACATAAGGAACCAAAAAAAAACAAATAAATAACTATTGTAGCACATAACTTTCTCATTGTAATGAAGAAAATCTTTACTGCGACGAAGTTGCGGTGAGGCAATTTGTGTTGTTGTTTAGGGTATTTGTCCAGTTTTTCATACAAAATTTTGAAAAATCATTTTGGTGAAAAATCTAAGTATGTTTATTCTCAATCTCGAACACTCAGGTGTTTGTTCTCAACCTAGAACACTCTGACTTAAAATAAACACATAATGATTCAGTATGTAAGAAAATAGTTTTTCTATATGAAAAGTATATTGCATAGTGTATTTAACAATATATCCAAGAACTCACAGACAAGTTTAGCATATTTTCCAACATAACAAGATTTAAATTTTGGTTATGTTAAACTAAGGCCGAAACTAAGTTTTCTAAGTCCTTTTTCTTTAACCTAAAATGATATTCTCATTGGTTATGGAACTTGGAAGTTCTCAAATGAAGATGAAGAAATTTAGTCTTATAATCTTGAACATCAAGCTTGTAGGATCAACTTAGACTATGAATCAAAATGTTTTGTAACGTATTATTACAGTCTAATCCAATGGAAAATTTTAAAATGCATGTGATTTTATAGGTAATGAGGATAATATCCTCATTTTCTATGGATTTTTTTTATTGTGAAGGAGGTGGTTATAAATTTTGCATCATCTTGGTGACAATTGACTCATGTAGTAGATATTTTTATATTTCTTCTTTAATTTGATGTTATTGATTACTAAGTCGACAAAAATTACATAGTCCTTTAAATTCAAATAATCCAATTGACAATCTCTAGTCAATATTACAATGAAGTAGTGTAAGAACAATAGTTCAAGTCTCATGATAATCTTGTTACGAGTGATTTTAAAATAAACTTAGTTGGTGGAAAAGGCTTCCAAAATGTTCATATCTTGGCACTCAAAAACTAGTTGTATGTAGTGACCAAGAATGCATAGGTTGTTGAATCATTCTACCATACCAATATGAGATGACTTATGATAGAATGGGTGAGATAGGATAAAGAGATAAAGAGAGAAAGAATGACAAAAAAAAGTGAAGGCACATATAACTTATAAGGACAACTATACCCCTCCTACTCAATGTCAAATATAGAGTTTTACACTTACTAGGTTATTGGTGGACAATATAATAACATGGTTGTCGCATACCTACCACAATTATTTATTCATCATCTACCTCTTCCACCTCTTATGACAAATGCTTAGTTATTTTTTCTACTTGTGGAAAAATATTAATCACCATAAATGACTCTGCTATTAAAGAGTGACAAGGTAATATTTGGTCTTAGCCTTGTGTGATTTCTAATAATTGACATATCACATTTTATGCCTTGAACTGATGAGTGCCTTATTATGAAAGGCATACAACATTTGAACCTAGTAAGTCACTCTTTTTAGTTACAACTTCTTATTTAGTTCTTTTGATAACCTACACATTTTGTTTAAAGAGATGTCGTATATCCCAGAGTCTTATATTAGCATCGTGGTACTGAGCAACCAAAATACTTCTCTAAATGATAATGATAATATTAAGAATAATGAGGTCGTTCAGGATGGACAATGTCATTTTTTTGTATGATCAATAGAATAAATAGGATGGACGATTGCAGGGCCGAGACGACACAAGATCGTGATTCCCCCTATGTTAGTTTCTACTCCAATGACACTAAATTTATGGAAGTTTATAAGGATCATTCCAATCCCTTATCTAAATATAAGGCATTGGGTAGAGGATGGTGTGAGAGAGTGATAGAGCCAGGGAGGCATTAGACAAGGTCCTTAATAAGCGCTTTTAATAACGGGGTGTATAATTTGGTCTCCCAGTTTTGTACCATCAATCATTTAAGTTTCTTAATGCATGGATTAAGAACTTAATATAGGGTACATTCCTGAGGGCATTGGTTATTATAAGTTTCACCCCACTACTTTCTCCGGGGCTCCATAAGGAGTGCTCCATTATCCCTTAGGAGGTAGAGAAATAGGTTGGGCAGGTATTGTTCGACCAAGATACTTCCTGAGGAGAAGACTCGAATGTTGAGTTAGTGGAATACCATGGTATTGTTCACCCCACTACTTTCTCCTTTTAAATATATATTATTGCTTCATTTTATCTTTCCATTTAATTTATGAGAAATGTATGCCTCCAACCATATAAATTTTAATGAAAAATAATTTTTGTTAACTCTCTTATTATAATTTTTTAGGATGCAATGATTATTAAATTTCTCTAGCAACATATTTGTCTAAAATGGCTCAATAAATTTTTTAAAAGAGTGGAGGGTCAGATTAACACACTTATTTATTTTCCATAATAACCAAAAATTAATGGACAAAAATAAGTCAATGATGAATTTACTTGATTACCCTTATGTTGTTTTTTAACTATAAAACATTATCGTGCTTATTCCATTATCATTTATTTTTTTAATTTAACTAATTCAAACTAAATTAGTTGCCTAAAGATAATATTTTTTCTTGATAGTAGTCTAGGTTATCTTGGGTAGATTTAGTATTGTGGTTATTCAAGGTCCATATTAGGAATATTTTGGTCAACTTAGAAAAATTTAGGATATCTAAGATAAACGTTCCATTTGAGATTTACTTTGGTAATTTGATACTAGTATTGATTATCTTAAGATGCTGAGCAATCTCAAGTAAATTTTGGTCATATAAGAACAACTAAGGAGATCTTAGGACACCTTGGGTTGAATTTCGTCATTTTAGACACATTTAGGCTATCTTACACTGTATTGGACATATTAGGTTAATTTTGGTCATCTAAAATTAAGTTAGGCCGCCTTAAGATTATCACGGGTTAATTTTGTCTATCTAAGACCATTTGAGGCCATATTAGTGTAATTTAAACATGTTAGTCTAATTTTTGTCATCTTACACTAATCTAAGTAATGTTAGGCTAACATAGATTAATCTTGGTAATCTTAAGCTCAACTTATCAATCTAAATAGATTTTTGTCATCTTAATCAATCTAGGAAATCTTTAACTAATTTTGGTCATACTAGAATAATTTAGGTCATCTTAGGTAAAAATAGTGATGTTAGATCATCAAACTAGTCTAAGACATCTTATGATCATGTAACCATTTGAATCTAATCGTTTAGTTAGTATTATGTATATGCTCATGGTTTCCCCTTTTATTAGTGCATATGAAGTTTATATATTGCTTCATAAATAGTTTACCACATATAAAAAATAATGAACGTAGAAAGTATCAACATAGAATTGAATGAAAATATCAAGAATGTGAATTTTTATCTCTAATCTTCTTAAGTGCATCTCTACCCATCTAAGACTAAACTAAATATTAAAAAGTACTCATTAATCTATATTAATAAAACTTCTTTAGGTTCATAGAATTCCATGACCCGAGAATTAGAACCTAATTCATATGCATCAGGGGTTGTACATTGTTCCATCGACTGAGGGGATTTTAAGGTCCAATCCTAATTAGGCTCATCTTGCCATCATACGTTTTTTATGGACCATGGGAAGAATCGTATCTTCAAAATATATGATATCTGGTCCAATCCTAATTATCAATTCTTTAATATTTGGTCACATTATTTGCAGAATTCTTACTAATAAATTGTTAGGAGGGTAAGGGATTGGCCTGTTTTTTATTCAATGAGATTTAATATACAAGATAATTTGTTGTCTTTTTATACATCGTCATTGAGTTTGGTCTGCAATGTTTATTGGATTATATATAAGGAAATGGGAATTCCCATTCCACTGGCCAATGTGTAAGCTATCTCTTCGGTATATTTCTTAGGTGTTGTTCTATAAACCAATAAGTGGTGACACCGAGGTTTTAAGTGTAAGGTATTTGTGTTCCAGCCTTGTTCATGTAGAATCTTTCGAGATATCGATAGAATGAGATGACGCCCATTGGGAAAGTGGCATCAAATTGTGTGCAATCAATAGTAGAGATTGATAGTTAGAGTGTCATAATTATATAAAGGGGAATCGTGATTTAAATTACATGTAACCTTGGGTGTGATGGACATAAGAGGTCAATATCGATGTGATAATTAGGCAATTTCGATCCTTGGGGTAATAACATGATTAATATTAAGGTTAGTGGGCTTATAAATTTATGTATGTAACACCCCGTATTTTCATACATTTTATATTTAATTAATTCGGGAATTCAAAATTACTTGTGTGTCATAATTCTAATTGAATTAATTATGGCAATTTATTTTTAAATATTAATCGGGAAGTGAATGGTTAATATTTAGGGAAACTTAATTACTAAGTGAATAGTAATATTGTATTTACGTCATTTCGAGTATAAATGACGGGATGTGTACTTATTTCAGCCGGGAGTCGGTATAGACTAATTTGGGTGTGAAATAAGGATTTTCATAAATTAATTCGGATATCAATTCTGAGTGTACGATTGAGTTCGGATGGGCCGAGATAGTCGGAAAAGTGTACCCGGGGGTAGGAAACGGGTCACGGGACGTTTTTAGGCATAACCGGGCCCACACGGGGGCATTTGGGCCACTTGGGCTTGGCCGATTAGACAAAAAACGGGATTAAGGTTAATTAAACAATTAAAAGAAATAAGGGAATGACTGGATTGTTTTTAGAGTAGACTTAGAGGGTTAGGAAACCCTAATAGCAACCAAAGACAAATTTGGGGATCACATGAGAGCCAAAAAGAGTCATCTTCAACCTTGAGCACCCACGGTTCCAAATTCAGACCCTACGAACACTAAGGCAAGTGGTTAACGTACTGTATCATGTAAAGTGTATTTCAATTCATATTCATGTGATGTGTGTAATCAAAGAAAATTCGTTTTGGGATTTTAAAGGAGGTGTTAACATTGGGTTTTGTAAACCATGAATCTGATTGCTAAGTTGATTAGAAAATAATATATAATCTGATTTGTATATTCGTATCTTATAAGATGTGTAAACCCAGATGAATTGGAGATGAATTTGTTGTCAAGAAATTTATGTTTAAATGGGTTAAAGATTTAATGGAATTTTACCCCAATTTGTAAAAACAGTAGAGGAAGTGGATTTACTAATGTTGTTGGACTTTATAGAGGTTCCCCATAAGGTTTTTGATGTCTATTGTTGATGGGAAAGCTTGGTTTTTAGTGTAGAAGAAACTAGGGTTTGGAGGTGGGCATCCATGGCTGAAACAGCCAACTCGGGGAAGACGAGGACCTGATCAATCGATCGATCGAAGGTGGACCATCGATCGATCGATGGTCCGAAAATTTTGACAGTTCGCCCAGTTTGTAATATATGGAGAAATTTAATAAGAGTTCTTCCATGCCTTAATTTTGCGTAATTAATACATGGGTTAAATTCTAATTAATTGTGAATAAGAATTATTAGGATTTGAGGGCGGCTTGGTGTGACATCATAATTAAAATTAAATGGGATTTGGAGAAATTAGGCGTGACACACTAAGGTTAAATTTTGGAAAGTTTGTTTCAAAATGATTAAATACGGATGTAGTAGACAAGTCCGGGAATAATGGTTGTACGATACCGTAATATAAATTTTATTTAGGTAAAGGCTAAATAATTTAGAGTCGGGGATTTAGACTTGGGTGATGTTATTTCGGGCCACGAGAGTAAGTCCGAATATATTGGTTGGGGCAATACCAAAAGAAATTAATGTGCAAATTAATTTATAATAAGAGTTGGACAATAAACTCAAAATAAAATGGAATAGGCTTGTGTCGCGGACTTAGTGCATGGTATAGCCGGGATAATTTATATTTATATATATACGGCGTGTGATATTATATATATATGATGTATACATTAATATCAGTGAACATATATTGTTATATACTCTAGTTCTGTAGGGGGAGGTTGCGCGTAGTGGATGAATCCCCTAGCTTGAGGAGTAGGGTGAGTATAATCCCAGGTCATAGGGTCCGTTATATGGGTGAGGGACATCTCACTTTCAGGAAAGGAATATGACCGCCTCCAACATTTATGTATTTACCAAGTTAGTGAGCGAGTCTGACTTGGGGGTAACTAGGTTATGTTATTACACCTAGTGGGATAGTACTTTAGAGGATTTATACCCGATGAGACTTTACTCTGGAGAAATACTATTATTAAGTTTTATATCAGTATGTTTGTGAATACTGTAATATGATTGAGTACATAATTAGGAAAATAATTATATACGGGCTAATTAATACAAAGCATGAGTTGTATTATATGTATAACAGATGTGAAAGTTATATGAAATTAAAAAGGGAAATGATTTAATTAAGTTGATGTTGATAATAACTTAAAAATCACAATTTGGGCATACTCGGTTAGAGTAGGGTGGTTGCAAGGGGTTTTATAATTTATCTAGTTAGGAGACGAGGAATTAGGTGAATTTAATTAAGGCGTTAGTAGTGCACATTAGAGGAGGGGTGAGGATGTCCTCAAGGGAGTGCGACACTAACTAAAATATGGAGAGCATGCATATTTATTTATTACTGCAAGTTAATCATTTGCTAAACGTTTTTCAAATGTTTTTGGGTACTAACCCTTGCTATAAAATTTTTAAAAACCTTTTAGGTGTCCAGGCACTGTGATGCCAGGCTTGAATCTATTTCAGGAATTCGTTGCTGCAGCATATGTGGATGTTGCGGGAGTTTTGATAGACGCCTCACTCTTTCATTCTAGTATAGAGACTTCTATCAGTTATTTCAAGCTTGTCGCTCACAGTCCATTTAGTTTTTGTCAGATTTGTTGGGATTGATTACTTGTCTTTATTTTATATTTGTTGAAGTTGGGCCGATGGTTTATTCGTTCAACCATTTATTGTGAATGGTTGTTTCAGTTAATTAAGATTATTATGTTTTTTCTTATTTACGCATGAATTTCATTTAAGTTAATGAAAGATAAAACTTGGCACCAGTCTAATTTTCTCACTTAGGTGGTTAGTAATTAAAAAGGCAGCAGTGATGCTAAGAATGATCCAACTGAGAAACCTGTTCTAACTTAATTTAGGACTGATCACCCGAGGTTAATTAGGCGGGGTGTCACAGATGGTATCAGAGATAGGTTCTAGTGTCCTTACCAAATGTGCGACTTTCTACGTTTCAGCGTAGCACTCGGTTGTTATAGAGCCCTATTAGTAGGACTGTTGATTCATTTTTTTCGCTTGTGAGATATCGTATTTCTGCTGTGATTATTTTTTTGTAAATTGTGTATATATAAGATTCAATCTATTTTAGATGCCACCGAGGAGATTGAGAGCAGATAGGGCTGAGGCTAGGGATGAGGTCAGGGAGGCTCATCAGGAGCCACAGGTACCGCCACCCCCACGCCCACCCCCACCCGAGTTGATTTCCTATACTCAGGTGGCGGTGATAGTGGCCCAGGCGGTCGAGACAGCGATGCGAGCTATGGCTGCTCATTTTTCACAGCCCCAAGCACCACCTCCACTGGCACCATCGGTTCATGCTCCAGTGGGGCCACCATCTTGGCAGAGAGTTAGGGAGACCTTTCAGAAGGGTCACTCAAATGAGTTTCGGGGTAGCACAGATGTAGTAGAGGCTTGTGACTGGAAGAAGAACATTCAGAGCCATCTGCGCATGCTAGAGTGTACCGAGGTACATAAATAGATGCTTCCTACATTTCATCTATCGGGGTAGCCTTATAGTGGTGGGAGTCAGTTACCACCATCGAGGAGTGGGATTTGATGCCGATAGAAGAGTTCTGGGTGCGGTTCGATCGCAAATACTTTCCACCAGCGGTAGAGGCTGAGATGAGAAATAAATTCAGTAATTTAGTATAGGGTGACCGATCAGTGGCAGACTATGAGGAAGAGTTCACCTGTTTGGCAAAATTTGTGCCAAATGAGGTGAGCGATGAGGAACGGAAGAAATCAAGGTTTACGGATGGTTTAGCCTGGCGGATCAGGAAATATTTGATTGGAAATCCGGCATTGGTGACTTATACAAATGTCGTTAATGCCGCACTTGTGCATTGCCAGGATCATCACTTCCATGCAAAGGGGAGCAATAGAACAGGGGAGCCGAGCCAATAGGGCAAGGCAGTTACTAATGGTGACACGAGTGGCACTTAGTAGCAGACGGGCAGTCAGCAGGGGAATCAGGCTAAGAAGTTTAAGCCTGGTGGGTTCCGACCGGGAGGACATGGGTTCAGGCAGGGGCAGCCGGGCCCGAATCAGCAGCAGCAGGTTCCTCAGGTCCGTCAGGGCCAAGGGAACAATGGGGGAGGCCAGCAGGGCCAACCACGTCAAGGCCAACGACAGGGAGATGGTCAGAAATGCTGTTTTGTCTGTGGCCAGCCAGGACACTTCAAGAGGGAGTGCCCACAGAGGGGAAGAGGTCAAAAGTAGGAGGCCCAATAGGGGCAACGGGGGCAGATACCGCCAGCAACACCAGCCCCATCCACCCCACCGCAGTAGTGGCAGATGCACTACGGTCGTGTGTATAACATTCGGGATGTTCCTAATCCTCTAGCGCAGTAAGCACCGCCGGCAGTTGAGGGTATGTTTCTCATTCATGGTTATGAGGGTAGTATTCTTTTCGATATGGGAGCATCGCATTCATTCATTAAAAATAATTTTGCTAAACGGGCCGAGTTACTAGAGACCGCGGGTAATCTTCAGATGTGTGTTGAGTCATAAGTAGGCAGCGGGGCATCGATTCACTCGATTTCTCGGGGGTGGACATTTTGATTGGGAGGCTTAGTTTAGAAACGGACCTCTTGGTGTTATATATGGAGGGGTACGATGTCATCTTGGGCATGGATTGGTTGACAGGTTATCGGGCGACGATGGATTGCTATAAGAGGACAATCGTGTTCTCCATTCCAGTACAGGAGATATTTTTGATAGCGATGCTGTTACCTGAAGGGGGGTTACGCACGCACCTGTATTACATCAAGGAGGAGACCTCATAGGAGGTGGCGATTCCGCTGGACTCAATTCCAGTGGTGAGGGACTTTGAGGATGTGTTCCAGGAGATACCAGGGTTGCCACCTAGCAGGGAAATCAAATTTATGATCGATTTAGCATCGGTGATGAGGCTGATTGCTCGGCCCCATACCGTATGGCACCGTCAGAGATGCATGAGTTGAGAGAGCAGATTCAACAGCTTCTGGGTCAAAGTTTCAATCGGCGGAGTACATCGTCGTGGGGTGAACCGATGTTGTTTGTAAAGAAGCGGGATGGCTCACTAAGGTTATGCATGGACTATAGAGAGCTGAATAAGGTGACGATACGAAATAAGTATCCATTGCCTAGGATTGCTGATCTATTTGACCAGTTGAGAGGGGCGTCTTACTTCTCTAAGGTCGACTTGAGGTCAGTGTATCACCAACTACGAATCCGAGAGGAGGATGTTACTAAGACCGCTTTCCTGTCGCAGTATGGATCTTATGAGTTCAGGGTGATGCCATTTGAGCTCACCAATGCACCAGCAGTGTTCATGGACCTCATGAACAGGGTTTTCAGGGGGTTTATCGATCAGTTTGTGATCGTGTTCATTGATGACATCCTGATCTACTCGCGCACCGAAGAGGAGCACGCAGATCATCTGCGTATAGTTTTACAGACATTGCGGGATCACTAGCTCTATGCCAAATTTAGGAAGTGTGGATTTTAGCTACGAGAGGTTTAGTTTCTTGGCCATATGGTGTCAGACCGGGGTATTGCGATTGATCCAAGTAAGGTATCGGCGGTGAGGGAGTGGGGGCAACCTACGACACCGACCGAGGTGCGCAGTTTTCTGGGATTGGCTGGTTATTACAGGCGGTTCATCATCGGATTCTCAAAGATTGCGGGCCCTTTGACGAATCTGACTCGAAAGGAGGTATCTTTCACTTGGAATGATCATTGTTAGTTAGCTTTCGATGAGCTAAAGGACAAGTTTCCGTCTGCACTAGTACTTGCGTTGCCGAAGGGAGGATTAGAATATTGGGTTTACACTGACGCATACCTACAGGGACTTGGGGGTGTGCTTCAGTAGGAGGAAAGGGCTATAGCTTATGCTTCTAGAAAGCTAAAGCCCCACAAGAGGAACTACCCCACTCATGACCTGGAGCTAGCATGGGTCATTTTTACTTTGAGGATATGGAGACATTTTCTTCTGGGGGAGCAGTTGACGTTATTCATGGATCACAAATCACTTCAGTATCTTTTCACACAAAAGGATCTGAATATGAGGCAGAGGTGATGGCCAGAATTCGTGAAGGATTACCAGTTTGATATTCAGTATCATCCTGGTAAGGCTAATGTGGTAACAGATGCATTGAGCCGGAGACCGACTGGGGAAATCTCAGAAGTTTGGAAAGCGAAGTGGAGAGAGCTTCGATATGAGGATAATGTAGCCAGGGCTTGCATGTCAGCATTATCCATCACACCTGAGATCATTATGCGGGTTGTGAGGGCCCAGGCAGAGGATTAGATCTATCGGGATAGGGTGAACCAGTTACTAGCTGAGGGAACAGAGGGTTACTCCGTCAGCTCAGAAGGAGGCTTACGCCTCAATGGGAGGTTAATTGTGCCAGAGGATGAGGAGTTTAGGCATGCCCTCATGACAGAGTCCCATGGGTCGAGATTCGCGGTACATCCCGATGGGGATAAGATGTACCAGGATATGAGGAGGCAGTATTGGTGGGCAGGAATGAAACGAGACATATCAGATTTTGTTTCAAAATGTGCCACGTGTTATCTTATGAAAGTTGATCACCAGAGACCATCAGGGATGCTACAGCTGCCGCAGATTCCGGTGTGGAAGTGGGAGAGCATCTCCATGGAATTCATTAAAGGGTTACCTGCATCGTAAAGGGGTCACGATTCCATATGGGTCATTGTGGATCGATTGACGAAAGTGGCCCACTTTCTGTCGATTTGAACAGACTTTGAGACGATGCGATATGAATAGCTATTCATAGCTGAGATTGTTAAGTTGCAGGGGGTACCGGTTAATATTATGTCTGACAGAGACAAGATCTTTGTGGCCTACTTTTGGCAGAGCTTTCAGGAGGCCATGGGCATAGAGTTACGTTTGAGTACAGCCTATCACCCACAGACTGAGGGACAGACTAAGAGAGTCAATCAGATGCTGGAAGATATGCTCAGAATGTGCATATTAGACTTCGGGGGAGGTTGGTAGAAATATCTTCCTTTGGTAGAGTTCACGTATAACAACTCTTACCAATTCATGATCGGTATGGCACCATTCGAGGCACTATACGGGAGACCTTGTCGTTCACCCGGTTGCTGGTTAGAGGTGGGAGACAACAAACTATTGGGGCCGGAGATTGTTCAGGAGACGTCTGCCAAGATAGAGTTGATCCGAGGGAGGATTCTTATAGCTCAGGATAGGCAGAAGAGTTACGCTGATGCTTCACGGAGACATGTGAAGTTAGAGGTTGGGGATCAGGTATTGATCCGGGTGTCCCCTATGAAAGGGGTGATGAGATTCGGCAAGAAGGGTAAGTTAGCACCGAGGTACGTGCGACATTTCCCTATTATCGAGCGGGTGGGGCCAGTAGCTTACAGGCTGGGATTATCGGAGTACCGTCAGCGGATACACGACATGTTCCATGTGGCATCGCTGAAGAAATATCGCAGGAGCGAGAGGGCTTTCTGGCACATTCCACTCGAGGAAATTGATTTATAGCCAGACATATAATATGAGGAGAGACCGGTGGCTATTTTGGACCGTAGTGAGCGGAAGTTACGATCCAAGGTTGTTCTACTAGTTAGAGTATAGTGGGGTCATCACAAAGTTGATGAATCTACCTGGGAGCGGGAGGAGGATATGAGGGAACAATATCCAGAACTTTTCACCACAGGTACGACCTAATTTCGGGTATGAAATTCCTTTGTAAGGGGGTGGGGAGTATGTAACACCCCATATTTTCATACATTTTATATTTAATTAATTCGGGAATTCAAAATTACTTGCGTGTCGTAATGTTAATTGAATTAATTAAGGCAATTTATGTTTAAATATTAATCGGGAAGTGAATGGTGAATATTTAGGGAAACTTAATTACTAAGTGAATAGTAATATTGTATTTACGTCATTTTGAGTATAAATGGTGGAATATGTACTTATTTCAGTCGGGAGTCGGTATAGACTAATTTGGGTGTGAAATAAGGATTTTCATAAATTAATTTGGATGCCAATTCTGAGTGTACGGTTGAGTCCGGATGGGCTGAGATAGTCAGAAAAGTGTACCCGGGGGTAGAAAATGGGTCACGGGATATTTTTAGGCATAGTCGGGCCCACACAGGGGGCATTTGGGCCACTTGAGCTTGGCCCATCAGACAAAAAAGGGATTAAGGTTAATTAAATAATTAAAAGAAATAAGGGAATGGCTGAATTGCTTTGAGAGGAGACTTAGAGGGTTAGTAAACCCTAACAGCAGCCAAAGACAAATTTGGGGATCACAGGAGAGCCAAAAAGAGTCATCTTCAACCTTAAGTACCCATGGTTCCAAATTTAGACCCTACGAACCCTAAGGCAAGTGGTTAACTTGCTGTAGCATGTAAAGTGTATTTCAATTCATATTCATGTGATGTGTGTAATCAAAGAAAATTCATTTTGGGATTTTAAAGGGGGTGTGAACATGGGGTTTTGTAAACCATGAATCTGATTGCTAAGTTGATTAGAAAATCATATATAATCTGAGTTGTATATTCGTATCTGATAAGATGTGTAAACCCGGATGAATTGGAGATGAAGTTGTTGTCAAGAAATTTATGTTTAAATTGGTTAAATATTTAATGGAATTTTACCCCAATTTGTAAAAACAGTAGAGGAAGTGAATTTACCGATGTTGTTGGACTTTAGAGAGGTTACCCAAAGGTTTTTGATGTCTATTGTCGATGGGAAAGCTTGGTTTTCAGTGTAAAAGAAACTAGGGTTTGGAGGTGGGCATCCATGGCTGAAATAACCAACTCGGGGAAGACGAGGACTTGATCGATCGATCGATCGAAGGTGGACCATCGATCGATCGATGGTACGGAAATTTTGACAGTTCGCCCAGTCTGTAATATATGGGGAAATTTAATAAGAATTCTTCCATGCCTTAATTTTGGATAATTAACACATGGGTTTAATTCTAATTAAAATGTGAATAAAAATTATTAGGATTTGAGGGCAGCTTGGTGTGACTTCATAATTAAAATTAAATTGGATTTGGAGAAATTAGTTGTGATATATTTAGGTTAAATTTCGGGAAGTTTGTTTCAAAATGATTAAATACGGATGTAGTAGAAAAGTCCGGGAATAATGGTTGTGCGATACCAAAATGTAAATTTTATTTAGGTAAAGGATAAATAATTTAGAGTCGGGGATTTAGACTCGGGTGATGTTATTTCGGGCCACGAGAGTAAGTCCGAATATATTGGTTGGGGCAATACAAAAAGAAATTAATGTGAAAATTAATTTATAATAAGAGTTGGACAATAAACTCAAAATAAAATGGAATAGGCTTGTGTCGTGGACTTAGTGCACAGTATAGCCGGGATAATTTATATTTATATATATACGGCGTGTGATATTATATATATATGATGTGTACATTAATATCAGTGAACAAATATTATTATATACTCTAGTGCTGTAGGGGGAGGTTTCCCGTAGTGGATGAATCCCCTAGCTTGAGGAGTAGGGTGAGTATAATCCCAGGTCATAGCGTCCATTATATGGGTGAGGGACATCTCACTTTTAGGGAAGGAATATGACCGCCTCCAACATTTATGTATTTACCAAGTTTGTGAACGAATCTGACTTGGGGGTAACTAGGTTATGTGATTACACCTAGTGGGATAGCACTTTAGAGGATTTATACCCGATGAGATTTTACTCGGGGGAAATACTATTATTAAATTTTATATCAGTATGTTTGTGAATACTTTAATATGATTGAGTATATAATTAGGTAAATAATTATATACGGGCTAATTAATACAAAGCATGAGTTGTATTATATGTATAACAGATGTGAAAGTTATATGAAATTAAAAAGGGAAGTGATTTAATTAAGTTGATGTTGATAATAACTTAAAAATCACAATTTGGGCATACTCGGTTAGAGTAGGGTGGTTGCAAGGGGTTTTATAGTTTATCTAGTTATGAGACGAGGAACTAGGTGAATTTAATTAAGGAATTAGTAGTGCACATTAGAGGAGGGGTGAGGATGTCCTCAAGGGAGTGCGACACTAACTAAAATATGGAGCGCATGCATATTTATTTATTACTGCAAGTTAATCATTCTCTAAATGTTTTTCAAATGTTTTTGGATACTAACCCTTGCTATAAAAATTTTAAAAACCTTTTAGGTGTCCAGCCACAGGGACGCCAGACTTGACTCTATTTCAGGAATCCTTTGTTGCAGCATATGTGGATGTTGCGGGAGTTTTGATAGATGCCTCACTCTTTCATTCTAGTATAGAGACTTCTATCAGTTATTTCGAGCATGTCGCTCACAGTCCATTTAGTTTTTGTCAGATTTGTTGGGATTGATTACTTGTCTTTATTTTATATTTTTTGAAGTTGGGCCGATGGTTTTTTTGTTCAGCCATTTATTGTGAATGGTTGTTTCAGTTAATTAAGATTATTATGTTGTTTTATTTCCGCATGAATTTCATTTAAGTTAATGAAAGATAAAACTTGGCAGCAGTCTAATTTTCTCACTTAGGTGGTTAGTAATTAAAAAGGCGGCAGTGATGCTAAGAATGATCCAACTGAGAAACCTGTTCTAACTTAATTTTGGACTGATCGCCCGAGGTTAATTAGGCGGGGTGTCACAATGTAGGCTGACGTTAGAGGATAAGTCCTCCTTAGGTTATAGGATACTATAATTATGGGTGAACACCTTAGTGGTTGTTAGTTAGTGAAGGTGTTTACTAGTGTAAGCTTCTTTATGAAAAAGTATTTGGTCACTTGGTGGCGGGCCTGATTTTAGTATGCCCTGATTCATCTGCCTTGATCATAGTGAGGATTAGATAGTCTTAATTATTGAGGTAACCTGGTGTGAACCTAGATAATCGTGGTGACTTGGTATTAAGTAATTAAGTAGTGATATTTTTGAATAGGACCTCTTTCAACATTGTTATGGTGGGCCCCCTTTTTGAGCAATACCAGGTGTCCTGTGTTTTACTGATTGTAGTGTCACATTGTGAAATTGAGAAATAGTGTGACATTGTGAAATAAGATCCCTTGTAGTGTGACATTGTGAAATAAGATCCCTTGTAGCGTTCATATTCATGGGCCTTAGTGTTCATAGGCAATGCTCGGCGTCCCGTATCCCACCTAAGTATATAGTTTTATCAATTACTAGATTGACACGTGGCAATTCAGTCATAGTGGGTGAACACTCATTGGGAATTGGGTGATGTGGTTTAGTGAATTTAACTACGGGTTGGCATTATCGGTAAGCACGTGAGTTGCGTTAAGTGCCCTTTGGAGATAAGCACTAAGGTGGTATGATGAAATTGAACTTAGGTTAGTAATTTGGATAGGCATGTAAATATCACTATTGATAATTCCTTCGAGGTGTTTACGAAGGTTTATATAGAAAGATGTTAATGCAAGTGGTAGTCATTCCCTCGTAATAATGAATCTAGTGAATTTAATTACGGGTTGGCATTCTCAGTACGCATGTGAGTTACGTTAAGTGCCCTTTAGAGATAAGCACTAGGGTGGTGTGATGAAATTGAACTTGGGTTAGTAATTTGGATAGGTATGTAAATATCAGTATTGATAATTCCTTGGAGGTGTATACAAAGGTTTAGCTAGCGAGATGTTAATGCGAGTGGTAGTCGTTCCCTAGTAATAGTGAATCTAATGTTGTGTACTATGCATTACACCGATCATAGTCTCTCTCTTCAAAACCTTGGGATTTATTATTGTATTGAGGTTTATGTAGTGATGTCCATTTCATGGAAAAAAACACAAGATAAAATTAGTCTACGCGTCAAAACTTTTTTCCTTTTTAGTTAAACC
Source organism: Sambucus nigra (assembly GCA_949130495.1). Lineage (NCBI taxonomy): Eukaryota > Viridiplantae > Streptophyta > Magnoliopsida > Dipsacales > Adoxaceae > Sambucus > Sambucus nigra. The sequence goes on along the minus strand of OX422219.1, from coordinate 1,916,190 downwards.
AGATAAATCCATTTTCATTCAAGTATTAAAATATAAACCATTCACCACACACATGAATATAATAAACACTAAACATGAATCAAGTAATGAAATATATGAGACTGGGGAAAACCTCCCAGTTCAGAACTCTAGACCATAAAGTAACTAAATACAATCCCTCAAACAAAACAACTAAGAGTGGGCGACACATGCCCTAACTGAAATGTCTAGATAGCCGAATGAAATGATGGAGGCATATAATGCAAAGACCTATAATTCCACAACCGCTGCAGCACGTCAAGTAATCCAAATCTCTAAATCTGGTGTCCCTATGGCTGAGCACCTGATAAAATACATATATATAGCAAAAGAGAGAAGAGATGCAAGAAATTGGTCATATCCCGATGTTTTAAAAATATTTATAAAGTATCTAAAACTGCGAGGAAGCAAGTATTATGTGCATGTTAGATATAGCGTTCTCACATGAGATTCTCACCTCTCATCAATTGTGCACTCCTAACGTACATCTAATTCCGCCTAGTTATGCTACCCAGGCTACCTAGTCTGAAACCATACTAATACTAACTATGCTCTCTAGTAGTATTCCTATATCGCCCATACCATACTCTATTCAAATAGTTTATCTCACTTAACTAAGTTTCATTATTCACTATTCGAATGGTTAATCTTTTATCTATTAGGATTATTTTATTTCTAATTTTAACTTTATATACTAGTTTTACAAAGTATAATGTTCCCCAAGTGTATATATATATATATATATATATATAGTATCATCATCCCTATATATTTACCCAATCCTGCACCTTTATGTTAAGACCACTTGACGCAAAGCATTTATTGTTAATACCATATCTACTAGTTCCACACAGTAGAAATATTCACAAACCCGTATATATATATATACACACACACACACACACACATAAAGTCACATCATCCCTATACATATATATATTAATCCTGCACTCTCGGGCTAAGACCCATTAGCGCATCTAATCATAATAATCCTATACCCCCGGGTTAACACCCTTTAGCACACTTAATCAATAATGTTCTTTCACCCCCAGGTTATCACCCATTAATAAACTTAACAATAATATCCTTGTACCCTCGGGTTATCACCCATTAGTACACTTAACAATAAAGTTCCTGCACCCCCGAGTTATCACTCATTAGTGCGCATAACAATAAGATTCTTACACCCCCGAGTTATCACCCATTAGTTCTCTTAACAATAATATCACATAATAGGCATATTCCCAACCTAATCATACAATTCTCATACGTATTTTCTTCTCATCGCCACGTATAGTGTAAATATACAGATTTCTATCTCTCTTGTAATCTCCAAGATACATTCTCTATACCGAATAATTAAAGTATTAATGCTAATATACTCTCCCGAAATTCTGTACTACATTACACTCACTAACTGTCAGTTTCTCTCACTCCAATAAAGTAGTAAGTTAAAAAATGGACTATAAGAAAAATCCCAAAAATTTAATATGTCGCTCGAACCAGAAAGGAGTGTCGCTCGAACAATTGCCACGTGTCGTTCGAACGACTTCGCGCGACATCGCGCGAGATGTACTGGTTCGTCTCTTTTGCCTAGAAATCAACGTTTTTCACCATTTAACACCTTAAAAACCTCCAATGTTTAATCCCAAACACCCAAACAAAAATTCCAATTAATATCCTAACATATGTAGATGATTTCTAACAACCTAGAATTATTAAATCTTCACAGTTAACCAATTAAATATGAAATCCCCAAATTAAACCATTAAAATCCTAGTTCTTCCAATTTCAATTCAAGAACCATTATAACTCAGATTTGTTCGTGAAAAAATGTCATAAATTCTTGGATATCATCCTATCTACATGAAGGAATTTAATATCTTTAAAATCTCAGTCCCAATGTGAATCAATTCATCAAGGTTTCATCAAAATTAACTTCCATAATTAAGGGCTTATAACCTAATCTAGTCATGAACATAATTATCACTAAATCACGCAAGTAATAAACACTTGCCTCGAATATGATGGTCTGATCCGTTGGTGATGTTGGTATAGGTGCGTTCCTCCTCTTTCGATATATACGATGGTGGTCACGGTGGTGGAAGATGATGCCTAAAAGCTTTGACTCCTTGGGATTTGCTCTCCCTCACTCTCTGTGACTCTTTCTTGAGTTATGTGAATGTGAATCCTAATTTCTCCCACGTATCAGATATAATAAAACTCAAATTTTTGTCCATTTAATTTCCCTAAAAATCCAAATTACAAAACTACTCCTACGGGGTGTCGGTTTGACCTAAAATGTCCCATAGTCCAAATAAAATACCCGGGTAGAGTTTTCTTACTATCTTGACCCTCTCGGACTCAACAACACACTCGAAATGATCATACGAGTAAGTAAAAATAAATTACCTTTTCTATTCCATTTAATTAGTCACGACATGACTCACATGCTTGTCCTGACTTAATATACCAAACTGTCGTATTTCTCATTTTTGAGAATTTATCAAATATCATAATTTCATATTACATATCACCCAGTAATATTTAATAACTCTCAACAATAAGTATTAAACCTGGCATGCTAGTTAATAATTATTTTAAACCGAATTAAGTAATAATTAAATTCTCACATTTTAATTCAATTAATCCAACAATAATAATGAATTCCATAATTATTATTATCATAAAAAAATATGGGGTTACATACTTCCCCACTTACTATGGAATTTCATCCCGAAATTCGAAAAAATTATAGCAGGTACATAAAACATTGTGCATAAGTTTCACATGGCATCACTGCGCTCCCAAGTAAAGTACTCCGTACCAACCATATAGTACGTTATTGAATACCCCAGACAATAAACACTTCACATGTGTTTGTTTTAAACTGCAGGTTACCCTATCACGTAGGCTCCTTCCCAAGCCTTACCATTTGAGTTCACTACTTACTATATTTTAGATATTCACTATCTAGTCCTCTACTGTTTGCACCTTAGTAGATTTATCCTCCTTTCATATACATATGACCTCGTCTCGTTTCATTCGCACAAGTAAATTGGTTGTGAAATATATTTCACCCACAATATATACAATAATATCAATTATTATTTGATATTTGTAATCATAACTAGTTCCCCACCTTTAACTATCAAGTAGGACAACAACAAAGTTTATCGTGCCATAACTTCTACTGGCACTCTGCCAAAATGTGAACTTATAGGAGTTATTTGGACATAAACTCCACTAGTGGAAGGTACTTCTCTTGTCCTCCCCTAATATTTAAGGGTACACATAAAATTTTCTCTCTAGCATCCAATTAGACTGCTTGTTCTGCCCATCCCTCTGCAGTTGGTAGGTCGTACTCAGTCGCATCTCAGTACCTATGGACTCACTACCTTACCTACATAAGGATTCTATGTATACTTTCCCTTAGTATGATAATCCCAATTCGCATAACGTGAACTACTTCACGCAACCATCCCTTATCACATATATAGGATCGTGATCCCTCTAAAAAGTAGTACTTCATGAGAAGATCCATGGGAATACTCTCCCATTCACTGGTGGAAGAAACCTCAACTGGTTTCGGATTTTTCCACCCTTTTCCAACAGTCAGGTGACCCACTGTAAGATGAGCTTTGCAATATTACTCTACATCACAATTCATAAACATTGCTTGATTCAATCACCTAGGGCACCCATACACCCTATGCCTCGCGCATCATTATACAAATGACATGTAATTTTCTTACTTTAATTCTTACACACTCGGTATGCTGATGTAGTAGGGGTGCACTCAACCACCCCACTAGTCATATCTTATTCACTCCTTCACTGGCATCATTGCTCTATTCAGAATGATACTAAGACTAGGCAACTCTATTGGCCTTAAGTCATAAAAGAATTATCAACCCTCAATTATATTATTTATAGATATAATAACCAACGTACAAAACTTAGGTACTGTCGACCAAACTATTCTCTAACTCCCGACGTTCGCTAGTTTCATGCGTGGGATGTCTCGCAAAGCAAAATCCAAATAAGGAACCCCCCCGATAAACTTCTATCTAACCTACTCGACTGTCCAGGTCTTCAATCCGAACTATTTACTTTCCCACACTCTCTGTATTTTGACATAAAAGTCTACTCGTCCACTCTCATGTCCGCTAAAAATGTAACATAAAGCATGGTGATTTTACTATCCCTAGTACTTGGCTCTATATAAATATAACGAGTTATATCTCGCTGTTCAATACAGAACACAAAGTATACTGAGTCTTACCAGTAAAATAAATTCCTACGCACTGAAATCTCATATAACTAGGAAACATACTCGTTGAGGTCTATAATACCATCAAAGTTTCATATATACATATATCGGGGTCCAACCCTATTTCAGGTCGCGTGGCACAAAATTAAGATCACTCCCCCCGGAGTATCCGACACGATAGTCTTATTACTCAATTTACTATCCTTTAACCTTACGGTAATTAATCACTACACATTACCATAATAAACTCTACTAAAGATAACTCAATGCAGTATTAAATTATAACAACAAAAAGTATTGTTAGGGACCACCCGGTTCTCTCAAGGGCGACATCAAAATGCTCTGCTATCAATAAAATTACGTTTGTAACGAGACTGTTAAAACTAACGTTCCCACAAAACTCGGCCCGTACGCAAAGTTTAGGGTTTCCAATTTACATATAAGTTGTGACACACCTATGTTATTTGAATTAATTCTTTACTCACAGCAATGGATCAAAACCTCACCAGTCTCGCCTAATCACAGGGTCCCCGCACGTGGCTGCCAATATGACCATGAACATTGGCAATCATTATGCATCTAGGATTCCATCCAATAGTTGTCCCCTCGCATCGTGGATAATTTATTCCATCATGTGGATTTAAAGCCCATTATTGAAACATTGGCCTAAAATCTCTAGGCCTCAATTATGGTTTTAATGACTTCACGTTTACATCCCAGGTCCCGTTGACCCTGACATACTGTATGTTACTCTTAACGAGGATTTTACTAGTCGAGCCTGAACCCACCACTCTTGGGTTATAAATTTCCTGGTCCTAATTCTCTTGACCCCAAATTCCTTCGCTGGAAGTTTCACTCCTCTAGTTGTTATGCCTAACTGGCATGGTTTACTATTCCCAATATTTTCGGTCTCGCTTCTCAATTGTGAACACATTCAACACAGGTAGTCTTACTCTTTCCTCATAGGGAAATTTCATTATCCATTTCACCATCACTAGTCACACTGACCATTTTGAACTGTCCTTCTTTTGGATCGGCAGTCTTAACTCACAATCGTTCTTCCGTTGTCCCTTTGGCTACGCTGGCCTTTCAGAACTTTGGTTGGCCTCCATAGCCCTAGTCTCTTTCATCATCACTTTGTAGGAAGTTAATCAATCAGAATCATCTAAAACATTTCCCTATTAGGCATACTCTAATGGGGTGTTTCACTAACACGGTAACCCTCTTTGCTCCCTTATCATGGAAGCGCTAACATCAACATACCAATGCACGATCTCGATGACTTCAGCACTAGTTATCCTAGTCGTCTTTCCCAATCACACTGGTATTTTACTCACGGGTCTTTTATCAACTATAAACCCATTAGTTAATTTATGCCCCTCTACCAGGTATGAAGTTCATTATGCAATTCAACCTTTCTCTAACGATCGGTCTCTAGCTGACTCATTTTGCTCAGTTTCAAAATTTCACTTTCATCTCTATTACAACATCAAATGGAAGACCTCACCGTTAATTCGTATTCAAATTTCTATTTAAATCTAAAACACACTTTCTACATGTGGGGATTGACTCTAATCACTTTACGTCTCTTGTAAGAGCTATAACTTTAACTCCAAATTTAATTCTGAGTGTCATTACACTCCTTTCTACACAACTGAATTCAAATTTTCTACTTCCGTTTGCATGTTACACTTTCTCTCTTTATTTTCTTCACCT